>JAJFZO010000103.1:272500-312500 GCA_021397835.1 Moringa oleifera
CTACGGTTATCCGAGTAGTAGGTACCATCAAAAAACTATAATTGATTTAATGAGCCATTCGCAGTTTCACAGTCTGAATTAGTTCATACTTACACATGCATGGCTTTATCTTTGAGACAAGCATATGACTACAGGCAGGATCAACCAGGTAGCATCCTTCGAGATGTCGCGCCAACGTGCCCAGGCTGGCCGTGTGACTCGCTCGTTGCTAACGGTCGACGATCGTGTCATCGATCGCGCTGCGTAACAAGTCTGCTTCTAGGCAAGCCTAAGCGTTGAGATCCAACCTCGCGTCCGCTGCCTCGAGGGCTTGCGATGAAGCACTTCGCATGCTTGAAATCCCCCCAACGAGTTGGCCCTCATGTAGCATGCATCATCATTAGCTTCATCGCCCACACCATCGAGCTTGTATAGCAACATCCCAGCTCATTATCCCATGATTTTTCTCATTTCGTTGCCCACATTTTTCCCACCGATGAGGCCTTGGCAATAGGGGTGCCTAGATTGGTCGTGTGGCTCGTTCATTGCTAAGGGCCGACGATTGTGTCGTCGATCACGCTGCGCAAGGAGTTCACCCAGGCAAGCCTGAGCGTCGGGATCCAACCCCACATCCACCGCCTCGAGGGCCTACAACGAAGCACTCTGCATGCTTCAAATTCCCCCCAATGATTCGGCCCTCGAGTAGCATGCATCATCGTTAGCTTCGTCGCCCACACCGTCAAGCTTGTGTAGCCACATCCTAGCTCATTATCCCATGATTTTTATCATTTCATTGCCCATGTTTTTCCCACCAATGGGGCCTTGGCAGTAGGGGTGCCACGCCTTGCCCAAGCTGGCCGTGTGGCTCGCTCATTGCTAATGGCCGACGATCATGTCATCGATCGCGCTGCGCAACGAGTCCGCCTAGGCAAGTCTTGATGTTCGGATCAAGCTCCACATCCGCCACCTCAAGGGCCTGCGATAAAGCACTCTGAATGCTAAAAATCCCCCCAACGATTTGGCCCTCACGTAGCATGCATCATCGTTAGCTTCGCCGCCCACACCGTCGAGCTTGTGTAGCCACATCCTAGCTCATTATCTCACGATTTTTCTCATTTTGTTGGTCACATTTTTCTCACCGATGAGGCCTTTGCAGCAGGGGTGTCACGCCTTGCCCAAGCTGGCCGTGTGGCTCGCTCATTGCTAACTGTCAAAGATCGTGTCATCGATCGCGATGCGTAATGAGTCCGCCTAGGCAACCCTGGGTGTAGGGATCCAGCCTTGCATTCGCCGCCTGGAGGGCCTACGACGAAGCACTCCGCATGCTCAAAATCCCCCCAGCGATTTGGCCCTCGCGTAGAATGCATCATCGTTAGCTTCGCCCCCTACACCGTCGAGTTTGTCTAGCCACATCTTAACTCATTATCCCACAATTTCTCTTGTTTCGTTACCCACATTTTTCCCACCGATGAGGCCTTGGCAGCAGATGTGTAATGCCTTGCCCAGGCTGGCCATATGGCTCGCTCATTGCTAACGGCCGACGATCGTGTCGTCGATCGTGCTATGCAATGAGTCCACCCAGGCAAGCTTGGGTGTCGGGATCCAGCTCTGTATCCGCCACCTCGAGGGCCTGCGATGAAGCACTCTGAATGCTCAAAATCCCCTCAGCGATTTGGCCCTCACGTAGCATGCATCATCGTTAGCTTCGCCGCCCACACCGTCGAGCGCTTGTATCCACATCCCAGCTCATTATCTCACGATTTTTCTCATTTTGTTGGTCACGTTTTTCTCACCTATGAGGCCTTAGCAGCAGGGGTGTCACACCTTGCCCAGGCTGGTCGTGTGGCTCGCTCATTGCTAATAGCAGAAGATCGTGTCATCGATCGCGATGCGCAATGAGTCCGCCTAGGCAACCCTGGGCGTCGGGATCCAGCCTTGCATTCGTCGCCTCGACGGCCTCCGACGAAGCACTCCGTATGCTCAAAATCCCCCTAGTGATTTGGCCCTCGTGTAGCATGCATCATCTTTAGCTTCGCCGCCCACACCGTCGAGTTTGTTTAGCCACATCTAAGCTCATTATCCCATAATTTCTCTCGTTTTGTTGCCCACGTTTTTCCCATCGATGAGGCCTTAGCAACAGGGGTGTCACGCCTTGCCCAGGCTGGCTGTCTAGCTCGTTTGTTGCTAACGGTCGACGATCGTGTCGTCGATCACACTGCGCAACGAGTCCGCCTAGGCAAGCCTGAGCATTGGGATCTAGCCCCGCATCCACCGCCTCGAGGGCCTCGAGGGCCTGCGATGAAGCACCAAGCATGCTCAAAATTCCCACAGCGATTTAGCCTTCGCGTAGCATCCATCATCGTTAGCTTCGCCACCCGCGCCGTCGAGCTTCTGTAGCCACATCCCAGCTCATTATCCCACGATTTCTTTCATTTCGTTGCCCACGTTTTTCCCTCCGATGAGGCCTTGGCAGCAGAGCTGTCACGCCTTGCCCAGGCTGGCGGTGTGGCTCGCTCATTGCTAACGGCCGACGATTGTGTCGTCGATTGCGCTGCGCAACGAGTCCGCCGAGGCAAGCCTGGGTGTCGGGATCCAGCCTCGCATCCACCGCCTCAAGGGCCTGCAACGAAGCACTAATCATGCTCAAAATCCCCCCAGCGATTTCGCCCTCGCATAGCATGCATCATCGTTAGCTTCGCCGCCCACACCGTCGAGCTTTTGTAGCCAAATCCTAGCTCATTATCTCACGATTTTTCTCATTTTGTTGGCCACGTTTTTCCCACCGATGAGGCCTTGGCAGCAGGGGTATCACGCCTTGCCCAGGCTGGCTGTATGGCTCGCTCATTGCCAACGAACGACGATCGTGTCATTGATCACGCTGCACAACGAGTCCGCCTAGGCAAGCCTGGGCATCGGGATTTAGCCCTACATCTGCTGCCTCGAGGGCTTCCGATGAAGCACTCCGCATGCTCAAAATCTCCCCAGCGATTTGGCCCTCACGTAGCATGCATCATCGTTAGCTTCGCCGCCCACATCGTGGAGCTTGTTTAGCCACATCCTAGCTCATTATCTCATGATTTTTCTCATTTTGTTGCCCACATTTTTTCCACTGATGAGGCCTTGGCAGCAGGGGTGTCACGCCTTGCCCAGGCTAGCCGTGTGGCTCGCTCATTGCTAACGGTCGACGATCGTGTCGTCGATCGCGCTGCGCAACAAGTCCACCTAGGCAAGCCTGGGCGTTGGGATCCAGCTCTGCATCCGTCGCCTCGAGGACCTGCGATGAAGCACTCCGCATGCTCAAAATCCCCCCAGCAATTTGGCCCTCGCGTAGCATACATAATCGTTAGCTTCACCGCCCACACCGTCGAGCTTGTGTAGCCACATCCCAGCTCATTATCTCACTATTTTTCTCATATCGTTGCCCACATTTTTCCTACTGATGAGGCCCTGACAGCAGGGGTGTCACACCTTGCCCAGGCTGGCCGTGTGGCTCGCTTGTTGCTAACGGCCGACGATCGTGTCGTCGATCGCGCTGCACAACGAGTTCGCCTAGGCAAGCCTTGGCATCGGGATTTAGCCCTGCATCTGTCGCCTCGAGGGCCTACGACGAAGAACTCCGCATGCTCAAAATCTCCCCAGCGATTTGGCCCTCACGTAGCATGCATCATCGTTAGCTTCGCCGCCCACACCGTCGAGCTTGTTTAGCCACATCCCAGCTCATTATCTCACGATTTTTCTCACTTTGTTGCCCACATTTTTCCCACCAATGAGGCCTTGGTAGTAGGGGTGTCACGCCTTGCCCAGGCTGGCCGTGTGGCTCGCTCATTACTAACGGTCGACGATCGTGTTGTCGATCGCACTGCGCAACAAGTCCACCTAGGCAAGCCTGGGCGTCGGGATCCAGTTCTGCATCCGTCGCCTCGAGGACCTGCGATGAAGCACTCCGCATGCTCAAAATCCCCCCAGCGATTTGGCCCTCACGTAGCATGCGTCTTCGTTGGCTTCGTCGCCCACACCATCGAGCTTTTGTAGCCACATCCCAACTCATTATCTCACCATTTTTCTCATTTTGTTGGCCACGTTTTTCCCACCGATGAGGCCTTGGCGGCAGGGGTGTCACGCCTTGCCCAGGCTGGCCGTGTTGCTCGCTCATTGCTAACGGCCGACGATTGTGTTGTCGATCGTGCTGCGCAACGAGGACGCCTAAGCAAGCCTGGGCATCGGGATCTAGCCCTGTATTCCTCACCTCGAGGGCCTGCGACGAAGCACTCCGCATGCTCAAAATCCCCCCAGCGATTTGGCCCTCGCGCGGCATGCATCATCGTTCGGTTCGCCGCCCATACAGTCGAGTTAGTGTAGCCACATCCCAGCTCATTATCCCACGATTTCTCTCATTTTGTCACCGACGTTTTTACCACCGATGAGGCCTTAGAAATAGAGGAGTCACGCCTTGCCCAGCCTGGTTGTCTAGCTCACTTGTTGCTAACGACCGACGATCGTGTCGTCGATTGTGCTGCACTACGAGTCCGCATAGGCAAGCCTGAGCATCGGGATCCAACCCCACATCCGTCGCCTCGAGGGCCTACGACGAAGCACTCCGCATGCTCAAAATTCTCCCCAACGATTTGGCCCTCGTGTAGCATGCATCATCGTTACCTTCGGCGCCCACACCGTCGAGCTTGTATAGCCATATCCCAGCTCATTATCCCATTATTTTTCTCATTTCATTGCCTATATTTTTCCCACCGATGAGGCCTTGGAAGTAGGGGTGCCCAGGTTGGCCGTGTGGCTCGCTCATTGCTAATGCTCGACGATCATGTCGTCGATTGCGCTGCGCAACGAGTCCGCCAAGGCAAGCCTTGGCATCGGGATCCAACCCCACGTCCGTCGCCTTGAGGTCCTGTGACGAAGCACTCTGCATGCTCAAAATTCCCCCCAACGATTTGGCCCTCGCATAGCATGCATCATCATTAGCTTCACCGACCACACTGTCGAGCTTGTGTAGCCACATCTTAGCTCATTATCCCACAAATTTTTCTCATTTTATTGCCCACATTTTTCCCATCGATGAGGCCTTGGCAGCAGGGGTGTCACGCCTTGCCCAGGCTGGCCGTGTGGCTTGCTCATTGCTAACGGTCGACGATCGTGTCGTCGATCTCGCTGCGCAACAAGTCCACCTAGGCAAGCCTGGGCGTCGGGATCCAGCTCTGCATCCGTCGCCTCGAGGACCTGCAATGAAGCACTCCGCATGCTCAAAATCCCCCTAGCGATTTGGCCCTCGCGTAGCATGCATCATCGTTAGCTTCACCGCCCACACCGTCGAGCTTGTGTAGCCACATCCTAGCTCATTATCTCACTATTTTTCTCATATCGTTGCCCACATTTTTCCTATTGATGAGGGACTGGCAGCAGGGGTGTCACACCTTGCCCAGGCTAGCCGTGTGGCTCGCTTGTTGCTAACGGCCGACGATCGTGTCGTCGATTGCGCTGCACAACGAGTTCGCCTAGGCAAGCCTTGGCATCGGGATTTAGCCCTGCATCTGCCGCCTCAAGGGCCTACGACGAAGAACTCCGCATGCTCAAAATCTCGCCAGCGATTTGGCCCTCACGTAGCATGCATCATCGTTAGCTTTGCCGCCCACATCGTCGAGCTTGTTTAGCCACATCCCAACTCATTATCTCACGATTTTTCTCATTTTGTTGACCACATTTTTCCCACTGATGAGTCCTTGGCAGCAGGGGTGTCACACCTTGCCCAGGCTGGCCGTCTAGCACGCTCATTGCTAACGGCTGACAATCATGTCGTCGATTGCGCTACGCAATGAGTCCGCCTAGGCAAGCCTGGGCATCAGGATTTAGCCCTGCATCTGCCGCCTCGAGGGCCTACGACGAAGCACTCCGCATGCTCAAAATCCCCCCAAAGATTTGGCCCTCGCGTAGCATGCATCATCGTTAGCTTCATCGCCCACACAGTCGAGTTTGTGTAGCCACATCCCAACTTATTATCCCATGATTTCTCTCATTTCGTTGCCCACGTTTTTTCCACCGATGAGGCCTTAGCAACAGGGGTGTCACGCCTTACCCAAGCTGGCTGTCTGGCTCGCTTGCTGCTAACGGCCGATGATCGTGTCATCGATCGCGCTGCGCAACAAGTTCGCCTAGGCAAGCCTTGGCATCGGGATTTAGCCCTGCATCTGCCGCCTCGAGGGCCTACGACGAAGAACTCCGCATGCTCAAAATCTCGCCAGCGATTGGCCCTCACGTAGCATGCATCATCGTTAGCTTCGCCGCCCACACCGTCGAGCTTGTTTAGCCACATCCCAGCTCATTATCTCACGATTTTTCTCATTTTGTTGCCCACATTTTTCCCACTGATGAGGCCTTGGCAGCAGGGGTGTCACGCCTTGCCCAGGCTGGCCGTGTGGCTCGCTCATTGCTAACGGTCGACGATCGTGACGTCGATCGCGCTGCGCAACAAGTCCACCTAGGCAAGCCTGGGCGTCGGGATCCAGCTCTGCATCCGTCGCATCGAGGACCTGCGACGAAGCACTCCGCATGCTCAAAATCCCCCCAGCGATTTGGCCCTCGCGTAGCATGCATCATCGTTAGCTTCACCGCCCACACCGTCGAGCTTGTGTAGCCACATTCCAGCTCATTATCTCACTATTTTTCTCATGTCGTTGCCCACATTTTTCCTACTGATGAGGCCCTGGCAGCAGGGGTGTCACACCTTGCCCAGGCTGGCCGTGTGGCTCGCTTGTTGCTAACGGTCGACGATCGTGTCGTCGATCGTGCTGCACAACGAGTTCGCCTAGGCAAGCCTTGGCATCAGGATTTAGCCCTGCATCTGCCGCCTCGAGGGCCTACGATGAAGAACTCCGCATGCTCAAAATCTCGCCAGCGATTTGGCCCTCACGTAACATGCATCATCGTTAGCTTCGCCACCCACATCGTCGAGCTTGTTTAGCCACATCCCAGCTCATTATCTCACGATTTTTCTCTTTTTGTTGCCCACATTTTTCCCACTGATGAGTCCTTGGCAGCAGGGGTGTCATACCTTGCCCAGGCTGGCCGTCTGGCACGCTCATTGCTAACGGCTGACAATTGTGTCGTCGATTGCGCTACGCAATGAGTCCGCCTAGGCAAGCCTGGGCATCTGGATTTAGCCCTGCATCTGCCGCCTCGAGGGCCTGCGACGAAGCACTCCGCATGCTCAAAATCCCCCCAGCGATTTGGTCCTCGCGTAGCATGCATCATCGTTAGCTTCATCGCCCACACCGTCGAGTTTGTGTAGCCACATCCCAACTTATTATCCCATGATTTCTCTCGTTTCGTTGCCCACGTTTTTCTCACCGATGAGGCCTTAGCAACAGGGGTGTCACGCCTTGCCCAGGCTGGCTGTCTGGCTCGCTTGCTGCTAACGACCGACGATCGTGTCGTCGATCGCGCTGCGCAACGAGTTCGCCTAGGCAAGCCTGAGCGTCGGGATCCAACCCCACATCCGTCGCCTCGAGGGCCTGTGACGAAGCACTCTGCATGCTCTAAATCCCCCCAACGATTTGGCCCTTGTGTAGCATGCATCATCGTTAACTTTGCCGCCCACACCGTCGAGCTTGTGTAGCCACATCCCAGCTCATTATCTCATGATTTTTCTCATTTTGTTGCCCACATTTTTCCCACTGATGAGGCCTTGGCAGCAGGGGTGTCACACCTTGCCCAGGCTGGCCGTGTGCCTCGCTCCTTGCTAACGGCCGACAATCATATCGTCGATCGCGCTGCGCAACGAGTATGCCTAGGCAAGCCTGGGCATCAGGATCCAACCCTGCATTCCCCGCCTCGAGAGCCTGCGACGAAGCACTCCGAATTCTTAAAATCCCGCAGCGATTTGGCCCTCGCGTAGCATGCATCATCGTTAGCTTTGCCGCCTACACCGTCAAGTTAGTGTAGGCACATCCTAGCTCATTATCGCATGATTTCTCTCGTTTCGTTGCCAACATTTTTCCCACTGATGAGGCCTTAGCAACAGGGGTATCACGCCTTGCCCAGGCTGGCTGTCTGGCTCGCTTGTTGCTAACGACCGACGATCGTGTCGTCGATCGCGCTGCGCAACGAGTCTGCCTTGGCAAGCCTGAGCGTCGGGATGCAACCTCACATCTGTCGCCTCGAGGGCCTGTGATAAAGCACTCCGCATGCTCGAAATTCCCCCAAACGATTTGGCCCTCGCGTAGCATGCATCATCGTTAGCTTCACTGCGCACACCGTCGAGCTTGTGTAGCCACATCCCAGCTCATTATCCCACGATTTTTCTCATTTTGTTGCCCACATTTTTACCACCGATGAGGCCTTGGCAGCAGGGGTGTCACACCTTGCCCAGGATGGCCGTGTGGCTCGCTTATTGCTAACGACCGACGATCGTGTTGTCGATCGCGCTGCGCAACGAGTCTGCCAAGGCAAGCCTGGGCGTCGGGGTCCAGTCCTACATCTGCCGCCTCGAAGGCCTGTGACGAAGCACTCCGAATGCTCAAAATCCCCTCAGCGATTTGGCCCTCACGTAGCATGCATCATTGTTAGCTTCACCGCCCACACCGTCGAGCTTGTGTAGCCATATCCCAGCTCATTATCTCACTATTTTTCTCATTTTGTTGGCCACATTTTTCCCACCAATGAGGCCTTGGTAGCAGGGGTGTCACGCCTTGCCTAGGCTGGCCAAGTGGCTCGATCATTGCTAATGGTCGACGATCGCAACGTCGATCGCGCTGCGCAACGAGTCCGCCTAGGCAAGCCTGGGCATCGGGATCCAACCCTACATTCCCCGCCTCGAGGGCCTACGACGAAGCACTTTGCATGCTCAAAATCCCCCTAGCGATTTTGCTATCGCGTAGCATGCATTATCATTCGCTTCGTCGCCCACACCGTCGAGTTAGTGTAGCCACATCTCAGCTCATTATCCCAAGATTTTTCTCGTTTCATTGCCGATGTTTTTCCCACCGATGAGGCCTTAGCAACAGGGGTGTCACACCTTGCCGAGGCTGGCTGTCTGGCTCGCTTGTTGCTAACGGCCGACGATCGTGTCGTCGATCACGCTGCACAACGAGTTCGCCTAGGCAAGCCTGAGCGTCGGGATCCAACCACACATTGGCCACCTCGAGGGCCTGCGACGAAGCACTCCGCATGCTCGAAATCCTGCTAGCGATTTGGCCCTCACGTGGCATGCATCATTGTTAGCTTCACCGCCCACACCGTCGAGCTTGTGTAGCCACATCCCAGCTCATTATCCCACAAATTTTCTCATTTCGTTGCCCACGTTTTTCCCACCGATGACGCCTTGGCAGCAGGGGTGTCACGCCTTGCCCAGGCTGGTCGTGTGGCTCGCTCATTGCTAATGGCCGACGATCGTGTCGTCAATCACGTTGCGCAATGAGTCCTTCTAAGCAAGCCTGGGCGTCGGGATCCAGCCCCTCATCTGTCGCATCGAGGGCCTACGACGAAGCACTCCGCATGCTCAAAATCCCCCCAGCGATTTGGCCCTCGCGTAGCATGCATCATCGTTAGCTTCGCCGCCCATACCGTCGAGCTTGTGTAACCACATCCCAGCTCATTATCCCACAATTTTTCTCATTTCGTTGCCCACGTTTTTCCCACCGATGACGCCAAGGCAGCATGGGTGTCACGCCTTGCCCAGGCTGGCTGTGTGGCTCCCTCATTTCTAATGGCGAACGATTGTGTCGACGATCGCGCTGCGCAACGAGTCTGCCTAGGCAAGCCTGGGTGTCGGGATCCAGCCCCGCATCTGTCGCATCGAGGGCCTGCGACGAAGCACTCCGTATGCTCAAAATCCCCCCAGCGATTTGGCCCTCGCGTAGCATGCATCATCTATAGCTTCGCCGCCCATACCGTCGAGCTTATGTAGCCACATCCCAGCTCATTATCCCACAATTTTTCTCATTTCGTTGCCCATGTTTTTCCCACCGACGACGCCAAGGCAGCATGGGTGTCACGCCTTGCCCAGGCTGGCCGTGTGGCTCCCTTATTTCTAATGGCCGACGATTGTGTCGTCAATCGCGCTGCGCAACGAGTCCGCCTAGGCAAGCCTGGGCGTCGGGATCCTGGCCTGTATCCGCCGCCTTGAGGGCCTGCGATGAGGCACTCAGCATGCTCAAAATCCCCCCAGCGATTTGGCCCTCGCGTAGCATGCATCATCGTTAGCTTCACCGCCCACACCGTCGAGCTTGTATAGCCACATCCCAGCTCATTATCCCATTAATTTTCTCATTTCGTTACCCACATTTTTCCCGCCGATGAGGCCTTGGCAGCAAGGGTGCACAAGCTGGCCGTGTGGCTCGCTCATTGCTAATGGCCGACGATCATGTCGTCGATCGCGCTTAGGCAAGCATAGGCATCAGGATCCAACCCCATGTCCGTCGCCTCGAGGGCCTGTGACGAAGCACTCTGCATGCTCGATATTCCCCCCAATGATTTGGCCCTCGCATAGCATGCATCATCGTTAGCTTCGCCGCCCACACAGTCGACCTTGTGTAGCCACATCCCAGCTCATTATCCCACAAATTTTCTCATTTCGTTGCCCATGTTTTTCCCACCGATGACGCCTTGGCAGCAGGGGTGTCACGCCTTGCCCAGGCTGGCCGTGTGGCTCGCTCATTGCTAATGGCCAACGATCGTGTCGTCGATCGCGTTGCGCAACGAGTCCGCCTAGGCAAGCCTGGGCGTCAGGATCCAGCCCCGCATCTGTCGCATCGAGGGCCTGCGACGAAGCACTCCGCATGCTCAAAATCCCCCCAGCGATTTGGCCCTCGCGTAGCATGCATCATCGTTAGCTTCGCCGCCTATACCGTCGAGCTTGTGTAGCCACATCCCAGCTCATTATCCCACAATTTTTCTCATTTTGTTGCCCACGTTTTTTCGACCGATGACGCCAAGGCGGCATGGGTGTCACGCCTTGCCTAGGCTGGCCGTGTGGCTCCCTCATTTCTAATGGCCGACGATTGTGTCGGCGATCGCGCTGCGCAACGAGTCTGCCTAGGCAAGCCTGGGCGTCGGGATCCAGCCCAGCATCTGTGGCATCGAGGGCCTGTGACGAAGCACTCCGTATGCTCAAAATCCCCCCAGCGATTTGGCCCTCGCGTAGCATGCATCATCTATAGCTTCGCCGCTCATACCGTCGAGCTTATGTAGCCACATCCCAGCTCGTTATCCCATAATTTTTCTCATTTCGTTGCCCATGTTTTTCCCACCGACGATGCCAAGGCAGCATGGGTGTCACGCCTTGCCCAGGCTGGCCGTGTGGCTCCCTTATTTCTAATGGCTGACGGTTGTGTCGTCGATCGCGCTGCACAACAAGTCCACCTAGGCAAGCCTGGGCGTCCGGATCCAGCCCCGCATCCGCCGCCTTGAGGGCCTGCGACGAGGCACTCAGCATGCTCAAAATCCCCCCAGCGATTTGGCCCTCGCGTAGCATGCATCATCGTTAGCTTCACCGCCCACACCGTCGAGCTTGTATAGCCACATCCCAGCTCATTATCCCATTAATTTTCTCATTTCGTTGCCCACATTTTTCCCACTGATGAGGCCTTGCCAGCAGGGGTGCCCAAGCTGGCCGTGTGGCTTGCTCATTGCTAATGGCGGACGATCATGTCGTCGATCGTGCTTAGGCAAGCATGGGCATCGTGATCCAACCCCATGTCCGTCGCCTCGAGGGCCTGTGACGAAGCACTCTGCATGCTCGAAATTCCCCCCAATGATTTGGCCCTCGCATAGCATGCATCATCGTTAGCTTCGCCGCCCACACCGTCGAGCTTGTGTAGCCACATCCCAGCTCACTATCCCACAATTTTTCTCATTTCGTTGCCCACGTTTTTCCCAACGATGACGCCTTGGCAGCAGGGGTGTCACGCCTTGCCCAGGCTGGCCGTGTGGCTCCCTCATTTCTAATGGCCGACGATTGTGTCGTCGATCGCGCTGCGCAACGAGTCCGCCAAGGCAAGCCTGGGTGTCGGGATCCAGCCCCGCATCCGTCGCCTTGAGGGCCTGCGACGAGGCACTCAGCATGCTCAAAATCCCCCCAGCGATGTGGCCCTCACGTAGCATGCATCATCATTAGCTTCGTCGCCCACACTGTCGAGCTTGTGTAGCCACATCCCAGCTCAATATCTCACGATTTTTCTCATTTTGTTTGCCACGTTTTTCCCACCGAAGAGGCCTTGGCAGCCGAGGTGTCACGCCTTTCCCAGGCTGGCCGTGTGGCTCGCTCATTGCTAACGGCCGACTATCGTGTCATCGATCGCGCTGCACAACGAGTCCGTCGAGGCAAGCTTGGCCTATGCTGTGCATACTGGGGGCTGCTTTGGCATGCCTCCTGTGCCCAGTATCTGTGCGACGCGGCTCCCCTGGCTCGCTTGCTTGGCACTTTGTTGAGGGACAGGGATGAGGGGGCTAGCTCGCGATAGGCGCCCGTGGCCTGGCTGGCGCGCCCACCGCTGCTGCACGCTGGGCACTTGGCCCATGCCGTGCATACTGGGGGCTGCCTGAGCATGCCTCCCATGCCCAGGGTCTGTGCACTGAAGCTCCCCTGGCTCGCTCGCTGGGCACTTAGTCGAGGGACAGGGACGAGGGGTCTGGCTCGCGAAGGGCCCCCGTCGCCTGGCTGGCGCGCCCACTCCTGCCGCACACTGGGCACTTGGCCTATGCTGTGCATACTGGGGGCTGCCTGGGCATGCCTCCCATGCCCATGATCTGTGCGACGCGGCTCCCCTGGCTCGCTTGCTTGGCACTTTGTCGAGGGACAGGGACGAGGGGGATGGCTCGCGATGGGTGCCCGTGGCCTGGCTGGCGCGCCCACCGCTGCCTTACGCTGCGCACTTGGCCCATACCATGCATACTGGGGGCCGCCAGACATGCCTCCCATACACAGGGCCTGTACGATGCGGCTCCCCTGGATTGCTCACTGGGCACTTAGTCGAGGGACAGGGACAAGGGGGTTGGCTCGCGAAGGGCGCCCGTCGCCTGCCTGGCGCGCCCATCTCTACCGCACGCTGGGCACTTGGCCCATCCCATGCCTACTGGGGGCTGCTGGGGCATGCCTCCTGTGCCCAGAGTCTGTGCGACACGGCTGCCCTGGCTCGCTCGCTGGGCACTTAGTCGAGGGACAGTGACGAGGGGGCTGGCTCGGGATGGGCTCCTGTGGCCTGGCTGGTACGCACACCGCTGCCGCACGCTGGGCACTTGGCCCATGCCGTGCCTGCTGGGGGCTCCCTGGGCATGCCACCTATGCCCAGGGTCTGTGTGACACGGCTCCCCTGGCTCACTCGCTGGGCACTTAGTCGAGGGACAGAGACGAGGGTGCTGGCTCGCGATGGGAGCCCGTGGCCAGGCTGGTGTGCCCACCGTTGCTGCACGTTGGGGACTTGGCCCATGCCATGCCTGCTGGGGGCTACCGAGGCATGCCTCCTGTGCCCAGGGTCCATGTGGCCGACTCCCCTGGCTCACTCGCTGGGCACTTAGTCGAGGGACAGTGAGTGCTAACGGCCGACGATCGTGTCGTCGATCACGCTGCGCAATGAGTCCGCCAAGGCAAGCCTGGGCGTCGGGATGCAGCCCCACATCAGCCGCCTCGACGGCCTACGACGAAGCACTCCGCGTGCTCAAAATCACCCCAGCGATTTGGCCCTCGCGTAGCATGCATCATCGTTAGCTTTGCCGCCCACACCGTCGAGTTTGTGTAGCCACATCCCAGCTCATTATCCCACAATTTTTCTCATTTCGTTGCCCACGTTTTTCCCACCGATGAGGCCTTGGCAGCAGGGGTGTCACGCCTTGCCCAGGCTGGCCATGTGGCTCACTCATTGCTAACGGCCGACGATCGTGTTGTCGATCACGCTGCGCAATGAGTCCACCTAGGCAAGTCTTGGCGTCGGGATCCAGCCCCGCACCAGCCGCCTCGAAGGCCTGCGACGAACCACTCCACATGCTCAAAATTCCCCCCAGTGATTTGGCCCTCTCGTAGCATGCATCATCATTAGCTTCGCCAGCCACACCGTCGAGCTTGTGTAGCTACATCCCAGCTCATTATCCCACGATTTTTCTCATTTTGTTGCCGACGTTTTTCCCACCGATGAGGCCTTGGCAGCAGGGGTGTCACACCTTGCCCAGGCTGGCCATGTGGCTTGCACATTCCTAACGGCCGACGATCGTGTCGTCCATCGCGCTACGCAACGAGTCCGTCTAGGCAAGCATGGGCGTCGGGATCCAGCCCCACATCCGCCACATCAAGGGCCCGCGACCAAGCACTCTGCATGTTCGAAATCCCCCCAGCGATTTGGCCCTCGCGTAGCATGCATCATCGTTAGCTTTGCCGCCCACACCATCGAGTTTGTGTAGCCATATCCCAGCTCATTATCCCACAATTTCTATCATTTTTTTGCCCACGTTTTTTTCCACCGATGGGGCCTTGGCAGCAGGGGTGTCACACCTTGCCCAGGCTGGCCTTGTGGCTCGCTCATTGCTAATGGCAGACAATCGTGTCGTCGATCGCGCTGCACAACGAGTCAGCCTAGGCAAGTCTTGGCCTCGGGATCCAGTCCCGTATCAACCGCCTCGAAGGCCTGCGACGGAGCACTCTGCAAACTCAAAATCCCCCCAGCGATTTGGCCCTCGCGTAGCATGCATCATCGTTAGCTTCGCCGACCACACCGTCGAGTTTGTGTAGCCACATCCCAACTCATTATCCCACAATTTTTCTCATTTTGTTGCCCACGTTTTTCCCACCGATGAGGCCTTGGCAGCAGGGGTATCACGCCTTGCCCAGGCTGGCCATGTGGCTCACTCATTGCTAACGGCCGACGATCGTGTCGTCGATCACGCTGCGCAATGAGTCCACCAAGGCAAGCCTGGGCGTCGGGATGCAGCCCCACATCAGCCGCCTCGACGGCCTACGACGAAGCACTTCGCATGCTCAAAATCACCCCAGCGATTTGGCCCTCGCGTAGCATGCATCATCGTTAGCTTCGCCGCCCACACCGTCGAGTTTGTGTAGCCACATCCCAGCTCATTATCCCACAATTTTTCTCATTTCGTTGCCCACGTTTTTCCCACCGATGAGGCCTTGGTAGTAGGGGTGTCACGCCTTGCCCAGGCTGGCCATGCCGCTCACTCATTGCTAACGGCCGACAATCGTGTCGTCGATCACGCTGCGCAATGAGTCCACCTAGGCAAGTCTTGGCGTCGGGATCCAGCCCCGCATCAGCCGCCTCGAAGGCCTGCGACGAACCACTCCACATGCTCAAAATCCCCCCAGCGATTTGGCCCTCGCGTAGCATGCATCATCGTTAGCTTCACCGCCCACACCGTCGAGTTTGTGTAGCCACATCCCAGCTCATTATCCCACGATTATTCTCGCTTTGTTGCCCATGTTTTTCCCACCGATGAGGCCTTGGTAGCAGGGGTGCCTGGGCATGCCTCCCATGCCCAGGGTCTGTGCGACGCGGCTCCCCTGGCTCGCTCGCTTGGCACTTAGTCGAGGGACAGAGACGAGGGGGCTGGCTAGCGAAGGGCGCCCGCCGCCTGGCTGGCGCGCCCACCTCTACCACACGCTGGGCACTTGGCCCATGCCGTGCCTGCTGGGGGCTGCCGGGGCATGCCTCCCGTGCCCAGGGTCCCTGCAACGTGGCTCCCCTGGCTCGCTCGCTGGGCACTAAGTCGAGGGACAGGAACGAGGGGGCAGGCTCGCGATGGGCGCCCGTGGCCTGGCTGACGCGCCCACCTCTACCGCCCACTGGCACTTGGCCCAAGCTGTGCCTGCTGGGGGATGCTGGGGCATGCCTCCTGTGCCCAGGGTCCATGCGGCGCAGCTCCCCTGGCTCGCTCGCTGGGCACTTAGTCGGGGACAGGGATGAGGGGACAGGCTCGCGATGGGCGCCCAGGGCCTGGCTGGCGCGCCCACCGCTGCCCCACGCTGGGCGAGCAGCCCATGCTGTACCTGCAGGGGGCTGTCTGGCCATGCCACCCGTGCCCAGGGTCTGTGCGACGCGGCACCCCTGGCTCGCTCGCTGGGCACTAAGTCTAGGGACAGGGACGAGGGGGCTGGCTCGCAATGGCAGCCCGTGGCCTGGCTGGTGCGCCCACCGGTGCCGCACGCTGGGCACTTGGCCCATGCCGTGCCTGCTGGGGGCTACTGGGGCATGCCTCCCGTGCCCAGGTTCCATGCGACGCGGCTACCCTGGCTCGCTTGCTGGGCACTAAGTCGAGGGACAGGGAGGAGGGGACTGGCTTGCGATGGGCGCCCGTGGCCTGGCTGGTGCGCCCACCTCTGCCGCACGCTGGGCATTTGGCCCATGCTGTGCCTGCTGGGGGCTGCCGGGGCATGCCTCCCATGCCCAGGGTCCATGCGACGCGGCTCCCCTGGCTCCCTCGCTGGGCACTTAGTCGAGGGACAGGGACCAGGAGGCTGGCACGCGATGGGCCCCCGTGGCCTGGCTGGTGCGCTCACCGCTGCCGCAAGCTAGGAATTTAGCCCATGCCATGCCTGCTGGGGGCTGCCTGGGCATGCCTCCCATACCCAGGGTCCACGCGATGCCGCTCCCCTGGCTTGGTCGCTGGGCACTTAGTCGAGGGACAGGGACGAGGGGGCTGGCTCGCGATGGGAGCCCGTAGCCTGTCGGGCGCGCCAACCGCTGCCTCACGCTGGGCACTTGGCCCATGCCGTGCATACTGGGGGCTGCCTGGGCATGCCTCCCGTGCCCAGGGTCCATGCGACACGGCTCCCCTCGCTCTTTCAATGGGCAGTTAGTCAAAGGACAGGGACCAGGGGGCTTGCTCGCGATGGGAGCCCGTGCTCTGGCTGGTGCGCCCACCGCTGCCACATGCTGGGAACTAGGCCCATGCCATGCCTGCTGGTGGCTTCCTGGGTATGCCTCCCGTGCCCAGGCTCCATGCGACACGGCTCCCCTGGCTCGCTCGCTGGGCACTTAGTCGAGGGACAGGGACGAGGGGGCTGGCTCGCGATGGGCGCCCGTGGCCTGCCTGGCGCACCCACCGCTGCCGCACACTGGGCACTTGGCCCATGGCGTGCATACTGGGGGCTGCCTGCGCATGCCTTCCGTGCCCAGGGTCTGTGCGACGCGGCTCCCCTGGCTCGCTCGCTCGGCACTTAGTCGAGGGACAGGGATGAGGGGCCTGGCTCGCGAAGGGCCCCCGTCGCCTGGCTGGCGCGCCAAACTCTACCGCACGCTGGGCACTTGGCCCATGCCGTGCCTGCTGGGGGCTGCTGGGGAATGCCTCCTATACCCAGGGTCCCTGCAAAAAGGCACCCCTGTTTCGCTCGCTGGGCACTTAGTCAAGGGACAGGGACGACGGAGCTGGCTCGCGATGGGCGCCTGTGGCCCGGCTGGCGCGCCCACCGCTGCCGCACGCTGGGCACTTGGCCCATGCTGTGCCTGCTGGGGCTGCCTGGGCATGCATCCCGTGCCCAGGGTCCTTGCGACATGACTCCCCTTGCTCACTCGCTGAGAACTTAGTCGAGGGACAGGGAAGACGGGGCTGGCTCGCGATGGGCGCTGTGGCCTCGCTGGCGCGCCCTCCTCTGCCACAGGCTGGGCACTTGGCCCATGCCGTGCCTGCTGGGGGCATCCTGTGCAAGCCTCTCATGCCCAGAGTCCATGCGACGAGGCTCCCCTGCCTTGCTCGCTGGGCACTAAGTCGAGGGACAGGGACGAGGGGGCTGGCTCGTGATGGGCGCCTGTGGCCTCGCTGGCGTGCCCACCGCTGCAGCACGCTGGGCACTTGGCCCATGCCGTGCATGCTGGGGGCCTCCGTGGCATGCCTCCCATGCCAAGGGTCTGTGCGATGCGGCTCCCCTGGCTCGTTCGCTGGGCACTTAGTCGAGGGACAGGGATGAGGGGGCTGGCTCGCGATGGGCGCCTGTGGCCTCGCTGGCGCGCCCTCCTCTGCCGCACGCTGGGCACTTGGCCCATGCCGTGCCTGCTGGGGGCTTCCTGGGAATGTCTTGCATGCCCAGAGTCCGTGCGACACGGCTCCCATGGATCACTCGCAGGGCACTAAGTCGAGGGACAGGGACAAGGGGGCTGGCTCATGATGGGCGCCTGTGCCCTCGCTGGCGTGCCCACCGCTGCAGCACGCTGGGCACTTGGCCCATGCCTCCCATGCCCAGGGTCCGTGCAACGTGGCTCCCCTGGCTCGCTCGCTGGGCACTTAGTCGAGGGACAGGGACGAGGGGTCTGGCTCGCGATGGGCGCATGTGGCCTCACTGGCACGCCCACCGATGCCGCACGCTGGGCACTTGGCCCATGCTGTGCCTGCTGGGGGCTGCCAGGGCATACCTTCCATGCCCAGGGTCCATGCGATGCGGCTCCTCTGGCTCGCTCGCTGGGCACTTAGTCGAGGGACAGGGACAAGGGGGCTGGCTGGCGATGGGCGCCGTTGGCCTCACTGGCGCGCCCACCGCTGCCGCACACTGGGTACCTGGCCCATGCCGTGCCTGCTGGGGGCTGCCAGGGCATCCCTCCAGTGCCCAGGGTCCATGTGACATGGCTCCCCTTGCTCGCTCGCTGGGCACTTAGTCGAGGGACAGGGATGAGGGGGCTGGCTCGCGATGGACGCCCGTGGCCTGCCTGGCGCACCCACCGCTGCCGCACACTGGGCACTTGGCCCATGGCGTGCATACTGGGGGTTGCCTGCGCATGCCTTCTGTGCCCAGGGTCTGTGCGACGCGGCTCCCCAGGCTCGCTCGCTCGGCACTGAGTCGAGGGACAGGGATGAGGGGGCTGGCTCGCGAAGGGCGCCCGTCGCCTGGCTGGCGCGCCAACCTCTACCGCATGCTGGGCACTTGGCCCATGTCGTGCCTGTGGGGGGCTACCGGGGCATGCCTCCCATGCCCAGGTTCCATGCAACGGGGCTCCCCTGGCTCGCTCACTGGGCACTTAGTCGAGGGACAGGGACGAGGCGTCTGGCTCGTGATCGGCGCTTGTGGCCTCACTGGCACGCCCACCGATGCCGTGCGCTAGGCACTTGGCCCATGCTGTGCCTGCTGGGGGCTGCCAGGGCATACCTTCCATGCCCAGAGTCCGTGCGACGCGGCGCCCCTGGCTCGCTGGCTGGGCACTTAGTCGAGGGACAGGGACAAGGGGGCTGGCTCGCGATGGGCGCAGTTGGCCTTGCTGGCGCGCCCACCGCTGCCGCACACTGGGTACCTGGCCCATGCCGTGCCTGCTGGGGGCTGCCAGGGCATCCCTCCAGTGCCCAGGGTCCATGCGACGTGGCTCCCCTTGCTGGCTCGCTGGGCACTTAGTCGAGGGACAGGGACGAGGGGGCTGGCTCACGATGGGTGCAGTGGCCTCGCTGGCGCGCCCTCCTCGGCCGCACGCTGGGCACTTGGCCCATGCCGTCCCTGCTGGGGGCTGCCTGTGCATGCCTTCAGTGCCCAGAGTCCATGCAACGTGGCTCCCCTGGCTCGCTCGCTGGGCACTAAGTCGAGGGACAGGGACGAGGGGGATGGCTCATGATGGGCGCCTGTGGCCTCGCTAGCGCGCCCACCGCTGCAGCATGCTGGGCACTTGGCCCATGCCGTGCATGCTGGGGGCTTCCAGGGCATACCTCCAGTGCCCAGGGTCCGTGCGATGCAGCTCCCCTGGCTCGCTCGCTGGGTACTTAGTCGAGGGACATGGACGAGGGGACTGGGTCGCGATGGGCGCACGCAGCCTGGCTTGCACGCCCACCGCTGCCGCATGCAGGGTGAACAGCCCATGCCGTGCCTGCAGGGGGCTGCCTGGGCATGCATTTCATGCCCAGGGTCCGTGCGACGTGGCCACCCTGGCTCTCTTTAGCTGGGCACTTAGTCAAGGGACAGGGACGTGGGGGCTGGCTCGCGAAGGGCGCCGTTGGCCTCGCTGGTGCGCCCACCGCTGCCGCACCAGGGCATGGCCCAGGGTCCATGCTGGCTGGCCCTCGCTGGGCACTGCAGGGACGATGGCTCTGCTGTGGCCTCGCTCCGCTGCCGCACGCTGGGCACTTGGCCCATGCCCGCTGGGGGCTGCCATGGTCCGTGCGATCCCCTGGCTCGCTCGCTGGGCACCGAGGGACAGGGACTGGCTGGGCGCTCCTCGCTGGCGCTCCCACTGCTGCCGCACGCTGGGTACTTGGCCCATGCCGTGCCTTCTGGGTGCTGCCTGGGCATGGTGCCCATGGTCCGTGCGAGCGGGCCCCCTGGCTCACTCACTGGGCACTGTCAAGGGACAGGGACGTGGGGGCTGGGTCGCGATGGGCGCACGCAGCCTGGCTTGCACGCCCACCGCTGCCGCATGCAGGGTGAACAGCCCATGCCGTGCCTGCAGGGGGCTGCCTGGGCATGCATTTCATGCCCAGGGTCCGTGCGACGTGGCCACCCTGGCTCTCTTGCTGGGCACTTAGTCAAGGGACAGGGACGTGGGGGCTGGCTCGCGAAGGGCGCCGTTGGCCTCGCTGGTGCGCCCACCGCTGCCGCACGCTGGGTACTTGGCCCATGCCATGCCTGCTGGGTGCTTCCTGGGCATGCCACCCGTGCCCATGGTCCGTGCGATGCGGGCCCCCTGGCTCGCTCGCTGGGCACTATGTCAAGGGACAGGGATGTGGGGGCTGGGTCGCGATGGGCGTCCGCGGCCTGGCTGGCGTGCCCACCGCTGTCGCACGCTGGGCGAGCAACCCATGCCGTGCCTGCTGGGGGCTGTCTGGGAGTGCCACCCGTGGCTAGGCTCCGTGCGACGCGGCACAGCTGGCTCACTCGCTGGGCACTACGTCGTGGGACACAGACGTAGGGGCTGGCTAGCGATGGGCGCCCGCGACCTGGCTGGCGCACCCACCGCTGCCGCACGCTGGGTGAGCAGCCCATGCCGTGCCTGCTGCGGGTAGACTGGGCGTGACTCCCGTGTGCATGGTCCGTGCAACGCGGCCCACCTGGCTCGCTCGCTGAGAACTTAGTCGAGGGACCGGGACATGGGGGCCGGCTCGCGATGGGCGCCCGCGGCCTGGCTGGCGCGCCCACCGCTGCCCCATGCTGGGTGCTTAGCCCCGGCCGTGCTTGCTGGGGGCTGCCTGAGTGTGCCACCCGTGCCCAGGGTCCGTGCAACGCGGTCCCCCTGGCTCGCTCACTGGGCACTACGTCGAGGGACAGGGACGTGGGGCTGGCTCACGATAGGCGGCTGCGGCCTGGCCGGCACGCCCATCGCTGCAGCACGTTAGGCGAGCAGCCCATGCCGTGCCTGCTGGGGGTTACCTCCGCGTGCCACACGTGCCCAGGGTCTGTGCGACATGGCCCCCATGGCTCGCTCATGGGGCACTTAGTCGAGGGACAGGGACGTGGGGGCTGGCTAGCGATGGGCGCTCGCGGCCTGGCTGGCGCGCCCACCGCTTCTGCACGCTGGGCGGGCAGCCCATGCCTTACCTGCAGGGGGCTGCCTGGGCGTGCCTCCCGTGCCCAGGGTCCTTGCAATGGGGCCCCCCTGGCTCGCTCGCTGGGCACTTAGTCGAGGGACAGGGACGTTGGGGCTGGCTCGCGATGGGCGCCGTTGGCCTCGCTGGCGCGCCCACCGCTGCCGCACGCTGGGTACTTGGCCCATGCCGTGCCTGCTGGGGGCTGCCTGGGCATGCCACCCATGCCCAGGGTCCATGCGACGCGGGCCCCCTGGCTCGCTCGCTTGGCACTACGTCATGGGACAGGGACGTGGGGGCTGGGTCGCGATGGGCGTCCGCACCCTGGCTGGCGTGCCCTCCGCTGCCGCACGCTGGTCAAGCAGCCCATGCTGTGCCTGCTGGGGGCTGCCTGGGCATGCCACCAGTGGCTAGGCTCCGTGCGACGCACCACAGCTGGCTCGCTCGCTGGGCACTGCATCGAGGGACAGGGACGTGGGGGCTGGCTAGCGATGGGCACCCGCGGCCTGGCTGGCGCGCCCACTGCTGCCGCACACTGGGCAAGCAGCCCATGCTGTGCCTGCTGGGGGCTGCCTGGGCATGCCTCCCGTGGTCAGGGTCCATGCGACACTGCTCCCTTGGCTTGGTCGCTGGGCACTTAGTCGAGGGAAAGGAACGAGGGGGCTGGCTCGCGATGGGAGCCCGTGGCCTGTCGGCCGCGCCCACCACTGCCTCACGCTGGGCACTTGCCCCATGCCGTGCATACTGGGGGCTGCCTGGGCATGCCTCCGGTGCCCGGGGTCCATGAGTCACGGCTCCCCTGGCTCGTTCACTTGGCACTTTGTCGAAGGACGGGGACCAGGGGGCTTGCTCGTGATGGGAGCCCGTGCCCTGGCTGGTGCGCCCACTGCTGCCGCATGCTGGGAACTTGGCCCATGCCGTGCCTGCTGGGGGCTTCCTGGGTATTCCTCCCGTGCCCAGGGTCCATGCTACACGGCTCCTCTGGCCCGCTCGCTGGGCACTTAGTCGAGAGACAGGGACGAGGGGGCTTGCTCATGATGGGCGCCTGTGGCCTCGCTGGCGCGCCCACCGCTGCAGCACGCTGGGCACTTGGCCAATACCATGCATGCTGGGGGCTTCCGGGGCATGCCTCCCATGCCCTGGGTCCGTGCGATGCGGCTCCCCTGGCACATTCGCTGGGCACTTAGTGGAGGGGCAGGGATGAGGGGGCTGGCTAGCGATGGGTGCCTGTGGCCTCGCTGGCGCGCCCTCCTCTGCCGTACGCTGGGCACTTGGCCCATGCCGTGCCTGCTGGTGGCTTCCTGGGAATGTCTCCTGCACCCAGAGTCCATGCGACATGGCTCTCCTGGCTCGCTCGCAGGGCACCAAGTCGAGGGAGAGGGACGAGGGGGCTGGCTCGTGATGGGCGCCTGTGCCCCCGCTGGCGCGCCCACTGCTGCAGCACGCTGGGCACTTGGCCCATGCCGTGCCTGTGGGGGGCTACCGGGACATACCTCCCATGCCCAGGGTCCATGCAACGCGGCTCCCATGGCTCGCTCGCCGGGCAATTAGTCGAGGGACAGGGACGAGGGGTCTGGCTCGCGATCGGCGCATGTGGCCTCGCTGGCACGCCCACCGCTGCCGCACGCTGGGCACTTGGCCCATGCTGTGCCTGCTGGGGGCTGCCGGGGCATGCCTTCTGTGCCCAGGGTCCGTGCGACGCGGCTCCCCTGGCTCGCTCACTGGGCACTTAGTCGAGGGACAGGGACGAGGGGGCTGGCTCGAGATGGGCGCCGTTAGCCTCGCTGGCGCGCCCACCGCTGCCGCACACTGGGTACTTGGCCCATGCCGTGCCTGCTGGGGGCTACCAGGGCATTCCTCCAGTGCCCAGGTTCCGTGCGACATGGCTCGCCTTGCTCGCTCGCTGGGCACTTAGTCGAGGGCCAGGGACGCAGGGGCTGGCTCGCGATGGGCGCTGTGGCCTCGCTGGCGCGCCCTCCTCGGCCGCACGCTGGGTACTTGGCCCATGCTGTGCCTGCTGGGGGATGCCGGGGCATCCTTCCAGTGCCCAGGGTCCATGCGACGTGGCTGCCCTTGCTCGCTCACTGGGCACTTAGTCGAGGGACAGGGACGAGGGGGCTGGCTCGCGATGGGCGCTGTGGCCTCGCTGGCGCGCCCTCCTTGGCCACACGCTGGGCACTTGGCCCATGCCGTGCCTGCTGGGGGCTACCTGCGCATGCCTCCGGTGCCCAGAGTCCGTGCGAAATGGCTCCCCTGGCTCGCTCGCTGGGCACTAAGTCGAGGGACAGGGACAAGGGGGCTGGCTCGTGATGGGCGCCTGTGGCCTCGCTGGCGCGCCCATCGCTGCAGCATGCTGGGCACTTGGCCCATGCTGTGCATGCTGGGGGCTTCCGGGGCATGCATCCCGTGCCCAGGGTCCATGTGATGTGGCTCCCCTGGCTCGCTCGCTGGGCACTTAGTCGAGGGACAGGGACGAGGGGGCTGGCTGGCGATGGGCGCCTGTGGCCTCGCTGGCGCATCCTCCCCTGCCGCCCGCTGCGCACTTGGCCCATGCTGTGCCTGCTGGGGGCTGCTTGGGCATGTTTCCCGTGCCCAGTGTCCGTGCGAAACGGCTCCCCTGGCTCGCTCGCAGGGCACTAAGTCGAGGAACAGGGACGAGGGGGTTGTCTCGTGATGGGCGCCTGTGCCGTCGCTGGCTCGCCCACCACTGCAGCACACTAGGCACTTGGCCCATGCTATGCCTGCGGGGGTCTACCGGGGCATGCCTCCCATGCCCAGGGTCGATGCAACACGGCTCCCCTGGCTCGTTCGCTGGGCACTTAGTCGAGGGACAGGGACGAGGGGTCTGGCTCGCGATCGGCGCATGTGGCCTCGCAGGCGCGCCCACCGCTGCCGCACGCTGGGCACTTTGCCCATGCTGTGCCTGCTGGGGCCTGCCGGGGCATGCCTTCCATGCCCAGGGTCCATGCGACGCGGCTTCCCTGGCTCGGTCGCTGGGCACTTAGTCGAGGGACAGGGACGTGGGGGCTGGCTCGCGATGGGCGCCGTTGGCCTCGCTGGCGCGCCTACCGCTGCCGCACACTAGGTACTTGGCCCATGCCGTACCTGCTGGGGGCTGCCTGGGCATGCCACCCGTGCCCCGGGTCCGTGCGATGCGGGCCCCCTGGCTCGCTCGCTGGGCACTACGTCAAGGGACAGGGATGTGGGGGCTGGCTCGCGATGGGCACTCGCGGCCTGGCTGGCGCGCCCACCGCTGCCGGATGCTCAGTGAGTGGCCCAGGCCGTGCCTGCTGGGGGCTGCCTGGGTGTGCCACCCATGCCCATGGTCAATGCGACGCGGCCCCCCTTGCTTGCTCACAGGGCACTACGTCGAGGGACAGGGACATGCTGCTGGCTCGCGATGGGCTCCCACGGCCTGGCTGGCACACCCACCGCTGCCGCACGCTAGGCAAGCAGCCCATTCGGTGCCTGCTGCGGGAAGCCTGGACGTGCCTCCCTTGCCCAGGGTCCATGGGTCACGGCCCACCTGGTCCGCTCGATGAGAACTTAGTCGAGGTACAGCGACATGGGGGCCGGCTCGCGATGGGCGCCCGCAGCCTGGCTGGCGCGCCCACCGCTGCCCCACGCTGGGCGCGCAGCCCCGGCCGTGCCTGCTGGGGGCTGCCTGAGTGTGCCACACGTGCCCATGGTCCATGCCACGTGGTCCCCCTGGCTCGCTCACTGGGCACTATGTCGAGGGACAGGGATGTGGGGCTGGCTCACGATGGGCGCCTGCGCCCTGGCTGGCGGGCCCATCGCTGCCGCACGCTAGGCGAGCAGCCCATGCCGTGCCTGCTGGTGGCTGCCTGGGCGTGCCACCCGTGCCCATTGTCCATGCAATACGGCCCCCCTGGCTCGCTCGCTGGGCACTTAGTCGAGGGACAGGAACGTGGGGGCTAGCTCGCGATGGGTGCCGTTGGCCTCACTGGCGCGCCCACCGCTGCCGCATGCTGGGTACTTGGCCCATGTCGTGCCTGCTGGGGGCTACCTGGGCATGCCACCCATGCCCAGGGTCCGTGCGACGCTGGCCCCCTGGCACTCTCGCTGGGCACTTAGTCGAGGGACAGGGACGTGGGGGCTGGCTCGCGATGGGCGCTGTTGGCCTCGCTGGCGCGCCCACCGCTGCCGCACGCTGGGCGAGCAGCCCTTACCGTGCCTGCTGGGGGTTACCTCCGTGTGCCACACGTGCCCAGGGTCTGTGCGACATTGCCCCCATGGCTCGCTCACGGGGCACTTAGTCGAGGGACAGGGACGTGGGGGCTGGCTCGCGATGGGCGCTCGCGGCCTGGCTGGCGCGGCCACCGCTTCCGCACGCTGGGCGGGCAGCCCATGCCATGCCTGATGGGGGCTGCCTGGGCGTGCCTCCCATGCCCAGGGTCCGTGCGATGCGGCCCCCCTGGCTCGCTCGCTGGGCACTTAGTCGAGGGATAGGGGCGTGGGGGCTGGCTCGTGATGGGCGCCGTTGGCCTCGCTGGCGCGCCCACCGCTGCCGCACGCTGGGTACTTGGCCCATGCCGTGCCTGCTGAGGGCTGCCTGGGCATGCCAGCCATGCCCAGGGTCCGTGCAACGCGTGGCCCCTGGCACACTCGCTGGGCACTTAGTCGAGGGACAGGGACGTGGGGCTGGCTCGCGATGGGCGCTCGCGGCCTGGCTGGCGCGCCCACTGCTGCCGCACGCTGGGCGGGCAGCCCATGCTGTGCCTGCTGGGGGCTGCCTGGGCGTGCCTCCCGTGCCTGGAGTCTGTGCGACATGGCCCCCCTGGTTCGATCGCTGGGCTCTTAGTCGAGGCACAGGAACGTGGGGGCTAGCTCGCGATGGGCGCCCGCGGCCTGGCTAGCGCGCCCACCGCTGCCGCACACTTGGCGAGCAGCCCATGCCGTGCCTGCTGGGGGCTGCATGGGCATGCCACCCGTGGCCAGGGTCCGTGCGACATGGCACCCCTGGCTTGCACGCTGGGCACACAGTCGAGGGGCAGGGACGAGGGGGCTGGCTCGCGATGGGCGCCCGCGGCCTGGCTGGCGCGCCCAACGCTGCCGCATGCTGGGCGAGCAGCCCATGCAGTGCCTGCCAGGGGCTGCTTCGGCCTGCCACCGTGCCCAGGGTCTGTGCGACGCGGCACCCCTGGCTCGCACGCTGGGCAGTCAGTCGAGGGGCAGGGATGAGGGGGCTGGCTCGCGATGGGCGCCCGCCGCCTGGCTGGCGCGCTCACCGCTGCCGCACGCTGGGCAAGCAGCCCATGTCGTGCCGGCTGGGGGCTGCCTGGGCCTGCCACCTGTGCCCAGGGTCCGTGCAACGCGGCACCCCTGGCTGGCACACTAGGCAGTCAGTCAAGGGGCAGGGACTCGGGGGCTGGCTCGCGATGGGCGCCCGCGGCCTGGCTGGCGCGCCCACCGCTGTCGCACGATGGGAGAACAGCCCATGCCGCGCCTGCTGGGGTCTGCCTTGGCATGCCAGCCATGCCCAGGGTCTGTGCATCGCGGCACCCCTGGCTCGCACGCTGGGCACACAGTCGAGGGGCAGGGACGAGCGGGCTTGCTCGCGATGGGCACCCGCGGCCTGGCTGACGCACCCAACACTGCCGCACGCTGGGTGAGCAGCCCATGCTGTGCCTGCTGGGGGCTGCCTGGGCGTCCCACCCGTGCCCAGGGTCTATGCGACACGGCCCCCTTGGCTCGCTCGCTGGGAAATTAGTCGAGGGACACGGACGTGGGGGCTCGCCCGTGATGGGCGCCCGCAGCCTGGCCGGCGCGCCCACCGCTGCAGCACACCGGCAGAGCTGCCCATGCCGTGCCTGCTGGGGGCTGCCTGGGTGTGCCACCCGTGCCCAGGGTCCGTGCGACGCGGCCCCCCTGGCTCGCACACTGGGCAGTCAGTCCAGGGGCAGGGACTCAGGGGCTGGCTCTCTCGCTGGGCACTTAGTGGAGGCACAGGAACGTGGGGGCTAGCTCGCAGTGGGCACCCGTGGCCTGGCTAGCGCACCCACCGCTGCCAGACGCTGGGAGAGCAGCCCATGCCGTGCCTGCTGGGGTCTGGGGCTGCCTGCCACCCGTGCACAGGGTCCATGTGACGCGGCACCCCTGGCCCGCACGCAGGGAATTCAGTCGAGGGGCAGGGACGAGGGGGCTGGCTCGCGATGGGCGCCCGCGGCCTGGCTGGCGCACCCACCGCTGTCGCACGCTGGGAGAGCAGCCCATGCCGTGCCTGCTGGGGGCTGCTTTGGCGTGCCAGCCACGCCCAGGGTCCGTGCATCGCGGCACCCCTGGCTCGCACGCTGGGCACACAGTCGAGGGGCAGGGACGAGGGGGCTTTCTCGTGATGGGTGTCCGCGGCCTGGCTGACGCACCCAATGCTGCCACACACAGGGCGAGCAGCCCATGCTGTGCCTGCTGGGGGCTGCCTGAGCGTCCCACCCGTGCCCAGGGTCCGTGCGACGCGGCCCCCTTGGCTCGCTCGCTGGGAAATTAGTCGAGGGACACGGATGTTGGGGCTCGCTCGCGATGGGTGCCCGCAGCTTGGCCGGCGCGCCCACCGCTGCCGCACGCCGGCAGAGCTGCCCATGCCGTGCCTGCTGGGGGCTGCCTGGGCGTGCCACCCATGCCCAGGGTCCGTGCGACGCGGCACCCCTGGCTCGCACACTGGGCAGTCGGTCCAGGGGCAGGGACTCGGGGGCTGGCTCGCTCACTGGGCACTTAGTCGAGGCACAGGAACGTGGGGGCTAGCTCGCGATGGGCGCCCGTGGCCTGGCCGGCGCACCCACCGCTGCCGCACGCTGGGAGAGCAGCCCATGCCGTGCCTGCTGGGGGCTGCCTGAGCGTCCCACCCGTGCCCAGGGTCCGTGCGACGCGGCCCCCTTGGCTCGCTCGCTGGGAAATTAGTCGAGGGACACGGATGTTGGGGCTCGCTCGCGATGGGTGCCCGCAGCTTGGCCGGCGCGCCCACCGCTGCCGCACGCCGGCAGAGCTGCCCATGCCGTGCCTGCTGGGGTCTGCCTGGGCCTGCCACCCGTGCCCAGGGTCCATGCGACGAGGCACCCCTGGCTCGCATGCTGGGCAGTCTGTCGAGAGGCAAGGACGAGGGGGCTGGCTCGCGATGGGCGCCCACGGCCTGGCTGGCGCGATCACCGCTGCCGCACGCTGGGCGAGCATCACATGCCGTGCCTGCTCGGGGCTGCCTTGGCATGCCACGCGTGCCCAGGGTCTGTGCGACGTGGCCCCCATGGCTCGCTCACGGCGCACTTAGTCGAGGGACAGGGACGTGGGGGCTGGCTCCCGATGGGCGCCCGCGGCCTGGCTGGCGCGCCCGCCGCTGCCGCACGCTGGGCGAGCAGCCCATGCCGTGCCTGCTTGGGGCTGCCTGGGCATGCCACTTTTGTCCAGGGTCCGTGCGACGCGGCCCGCCTGGCTTGCTTGCTGGGCAGTTATTCGAGGCACAGGAACGTGGGGGCTAGCTTGCGTTGGGCGCCCGCATCCTGGCTGGTCTTCCCACCGCTGCCACATGCTTGGCGAGCAGCCCATGCCGTGCCTGCTGTGGCCTGCCTTGGCGTACCACCCGTGCCCAGGGTCCGTGCGATGTGGCACCTCTGGCTCGCACACTGGGCACTCAGTCGAGGGGCAGGGACGAGGGGGCTGGCTGGAGATTGGTGCCCACGGCCTGGCTGGCCCGCACACCGCTGCTGCACGCTGGGCGAGCAGCCCATGCCGTGTCTGCTGGGGGCTGCCTGGGCGTGCCACCCGAGGCCAGGGTCCGTGCGACATGGCAACCCTGGCTCGAACGCTGGGCACTCAGTCGAGGGGCTGGGACGAGGGGGCTGGCTCGCGATGGGCTCGCACGGCCTGGCTGGCGCTCTCACCGCTGCCGCACGCTGGGCGAGCAGCCCATGCCGTTCCTGCTGGGGGCTGCCTGCACCTGCCACCAGTGCCCAGGGTCCATGCGATGCGGCACCCCTTGCTCGCACGCTGTGCAGTCAGTCTCGGGGCAGGGATGAGGGGGCTGGCTCACGATGGGCACCCGCGGCATGGCTGGCGTGCTCACCGCTGCCACACCCTGGGCGAGCAGCTCATGCCGTGCCTGCTGCCTGGGCGTGCCACCCATGCCCAGGGTCCATTCAACGCAGCCCACTGGCTCGCTCGCTGGGCACATAGTCGAGGGACAGGGATGTGGGGGCTGCCTCACGATGGGCGCCCGCAGCCTGGGTGGCGCGCTCACCGCTGCCGCATGCTGGGTGAGCATCCCATGACATGCCTGCTGGGGGCTGCCTCGGCGTGCCACACGTGCCCAGGGTCTGTGCGACGTGGCCCCCATGGCTCGCTCACGGGGCACTTAGTCGAGGGAGAGGGACGTGGGGGCTGGCTCGCGATGGGCGCCCGTGGCCTGGCTTGTGCGCCCACCGCTGCCGCACGCTGGGCGAGCAGCCCATGCCGTGCCTGCTGGGAGCTGCCTGGGACTGCCACCCATGCCCAGGGTCCGTGCGATGCGGCACCCTGGCTCACTCGCTGGGCACTTAGTCGAGGGACAGGAACGTGGGGGCTACCTCGGGATGAGCGCCTGCGGCCTGGCTGGAGCGCCCACCGCCGCCACACACTGGATGAGCAGCCCATGCCGTGCCTGCTGGGGGCTGCCTGGGCGTGACACTTGTGCCCAGAGTCCGTGCGACATGGCCCCCCTGGCTCGCTCGCTGGGCACTTAGTCCAGCGACAGGGACGTGGGGAAAAGCTGTTGATGGGCGCCCGCGGCCTGGCTGGCGCTCCCACCGCTGCCGCATGCTGGGCACTTGGCCCATGCCACACCTGCTGGGGCCTACCTGGGCATGCCTCCCGTGCCCAGGGTCCATGCAACGTGGCTCCCCTGGCTCGCTCGCTGGGCACTAAGTCGAGGGACAGGGACGAGGGGGCTGGCTCGCGATGGGCGCCCATGGCCTGGCTGACGCGCCCACTGCTGCTACACGCTGGGCACTTGGCCCATGCCGTGCCTGCTGGGGGCTGCCAGGGAATGCCTCCCATTCCCAGGGTCCATGTGACGTGGCTCCCCTGCCTCGCTCGCGGGGCAATTAGTCGAGGGACAGGGACGAGGGGGCTGGCTCGCGATGTGCGCCCGTGGCCTGGCTGACGCGCCCACCGCTGCCGCATGCTGGGCACCTGGCCCATGCCGTGCCAGCTGGGGGCTGCCAGGGCATGCCTCCCATACCCAGGGTCTGTGCGATGCGCCTCCCCTGGCTCGCTCGCTGGGCACTTAGTCGGGGGACAGGGACGAGGGTGCTGGCTCGCGACGGGCGCCTGTGGACTTGCTGGCGCGCCCACCGCAGCCGCACGCTGGGCACTTGGCCCATGCCGTGCCTGCTGGGGGCTGCCAAGGCTTGCCTCCCATGCCCAGGGTCCATGCGACGCGGCTCCCCTGGCTTGCTCGCTGGGCACTTAGTCGAGGGAAAGGGACGAGGGGGCTGGCTCGCGATAGGCGCCTGTGGCCTGGCTGGCGCGCCCACCGCAGCCGCACGCTGGGCACTTGGCCCATGCCATGCCTGCTGGGGGCTACCTGGGCATGCCTCCCATGCCCAGGGTCTATGCAACACGTCTCCCCTAGCTCGCTCGCTAGGCACTAAGTCAAGGGACAGGGATGAGGGGGCTGGCTCGCGATGGGCGCCCGTGGCCTGGCTGATGCGCCAACCGCTGCCGCACGCTGGGCATTTGGCCCATGCCATGCCATCTGGGGGCTACCAGGGCATGCCTCCCATGCCCAGGGTCCATGCGACATGGCACCCTTGGCTAGCTCGCTGGGCACTTAGTCGGGGGACAGGGACGAGGGGGCTGGCTCACGACGGGCGCCTGTGGACTTGCTGGCGCGCCCACCATAGCTGCATGCTGGGCACTTGGCCCATGCCGTGGCTGCTGGGGGCTGCCAGGGCATGCCTCCCATACCCAGGGTCCGTGCGATGCAGCTCCCCTGGCTCGCTCGCTGGGCACTAAGTCGTGGGACAGGGACGAGGGGGCTGCCTCACGATGGGCGCCTGTGGACTTGCTGGCGCGCCCACCGCAGCCGCACACCGGGCACTTAGCCCATGCCGTGCCTGCTGGGGGCTGCCGAGACATTCCTCCCATGCCCAGGGTCCATGCGACATGGCTCCCCTGGCTTGGTCGCTGGGCACTTAGTCGAGGGAAAGGGACGAGGGGGCTGGCTCGCGATAGGCGCCTGTGGCCTGGCTGGCGCGCCAACCGCTGCCACACGCTGGGCACTTTGCTCATGCCGTGCCTGCTGGGGGCTGCTGGGGCATGCCTCCCATGCCGAGTGTGCATACGATGCGGCTCCCCTGGCTCGCTCACTGGGCACTTAGTCGAGGGACAGGGACGAGGGGGCTGGGTCGCAATGGGCGCCTGTGGCCTAGCTGGTGCGCCCTCCTCTGCCGCACGCCTGGTACTTCGCCCATGCCGTGCCTGCTGTGGGCTGCCTGGGCATACCTCCGGTGCCCAGGGTCGGTGCGATGCGGCTCCCCTGGCTCGCTCGCTGGGCACTAAGTCAAGGGACAGGGACGAGGGGGCTGGCTCGCGATGGGCGCCCATGGCCTGGCTGACGCGCCCACCGCTGCTACACGCTGGGCACTTGGCCCATGTCGTGCCTGCTGGGGGCTGCCAGGGAATGCTTCCCGTTCCCAGGGTCCATGTGACGTGGCTCCCCTGGCTCGCTCGCGGGGCAATTAGTCGAGGGACAGGGACGAGGGGGCTGGCTCGCGATGGGCGCCCGTGGCCTGGCTGACGCGCCCACCGCTGCCGCACGCTGGGCACCTGGCCCATGCCGAGCCAGCTGGGGGATGCCAGGGCATGCCTCCCATACCCAGGGTCCATTCGACGCGCCTCCCCTGGCTCATTCGCTGGGCACTTAGTCGGGGCACTGGGACGAGGGGGCTGCCTCGCGATGGGCGCCTGTGGACTTGCTGGCGCGCCCATCGCAGCTGCACACTGGGCACTTGGCCCATGCCGTGCCTGCTGGGGGCTGCCAAGGCTTGCCTCCCGTGCCCAGGGTCCATGCGACGCGGCTCCCCTGGCTTGCTTGTTGGGCACTTAGTCGAGGGAAAGGGACGAGGGGGCTGGCTCCCGATAGGCGCCTGTGGCCTGGCTGGCGCGCCCACCGCAGCCGCACGCTGGGCACTTGGCCCATGCCACGCCTGCTGGAGGCTACCTGAGTATGCCTCCCGTGCCGAGGGTCTATGCAACGCGGCTCCCCTGGCTCGCTCGCTGGGTACTAAGTCAAGGGACAGGGACGAGGGGGCTGGCTCGCGATGGGCGCCCGTGGCCTGGCTGACGCGCCCACCGCTGCCGCACACTGGACATTTGGCCCATGCCGTGCCTTCTGGGGGCTGCCGGGGCATGCCTCCCATGCCCAGGGTCCGTGCGACACGGCTCCCTAGGCTAGCTTGCTGGGCACTTAGTCGGGGGACAGGGACGAGGGGGCTGGCTCACGACGTGCGCCTGTGGACTAGCTGGCGCGCCCACCATAGCTGCATGCTGGTCACTTGACCCATGCCGTGGCTGCTGGGGGCTGCCGGGGCATGCCTCCCATACCCAGGGTCCGTGCGATGCGGCTCCCCTGGCTCGCTCGCTGGGCACTAAGTCGAGGGACAGGGACGAGGGGGCTGCCTCGCGATGGGCGCCTGTGGACTTGCTGGCGCGCCCACCGCAGCTGCACACCGGGCACTTGGCCCATGCCGTGCCTTCTGGGGGCTTCTGAGGTATGCCTCCCATTCTCAGGGTCCATGCGACATGGCTCCCCTGGCTTGCTCGCTGGGCACTTAGTCGAGGGAAAGGGACGAGGGAGCTGGTTCGCGATAGGCGCCTGTGGCCTGGCTGGCGCGCCCACCGCTGCCACACGCTGGGCACTTGGCCCATGCCGTGCCTGCTGGGGGCTGCCTGGGCGTGACACTTGTGCCCAGAGTCCGTGCGACATGGCCCCCCTGGCTCGCTCGCGGGGCACTTAGTCCAGGGACAGGGACGTGGGGAAAAGCTGTTGATGGGCGCCCGCGGCCTGGCTGGCGCTCCCACCGCTGCCGCATGCTGGGCACTTGGCCCATGCCACACCTGCTGGGGCCTACCTGGGCATGCCTCCCGTGCCTAGGGTCCATGCAACGTGGCTCCCCTGGCTCGCTCACTGGGCACTTAGTCGAGGGACAGGGACGAGGGGGCTGGGTCGCAATGGGCGCCTGAGGCCTGGCTTGGGCGCCTGTGGCCTGGCTGGTGCGCCCTCCTCTGCCGCACGCCTGGTACTTGGCCCATGCCGTGCCTGCTGTGGGCTGCCTGGGCATACCTCCCGTGCCCAGGGTCGGTGCGATGCAGCTCGCCTGGCTCGCTCGCTGGGCACTAAGTCGAGGGACAGGGACGAGGGGGCTGGGTCGCAATGGACGCCTGTGGCCTAGCTGGCGCGCCCTTCTCTGCCGCACGCCTGGTACTTCGCCCATGCCGTGCCTGCTGTGGGCTGCCTGGGCATACCTCCTTTGCCCAGGGTCGGTGCGATGCGGCTCCCCTGGCTCGCTCGCTGGGCACTAAGTCGAGGGACAGGGACGAGGGGGCTGGTTCGCGATGGGCGCCCATGGCCTGGCTGACGCGCCCACCGCTGCTACATGCTGGGCACCTGGCCCATGCCATGCCTGCTGGGGGCTGCCAGGGAATGCTTCCCGTTCCCAGGGTCCATGTGACGTGGCTCCCCTGGCTCGCTCGCGAGGCAATTAGTCGAGGGACAGGGACGAGGGGGCTGGCTCGCGATGGGCGCCTGTGGCCTGGCTGTCGCGCCCACCGCTGCCGCACGCTGGGTACTTGGCCCATGCCGTGCCTGCTGGGGGCTGCCGAGGCATGCCACCCGTGCCCAGGGTCCATGCAACGCGGCTCCCCTGGCTCGCTCGCTGGGCACTAAGTCAAGGGACAGGGACGAGAGGGCTGGCTTGCGATGGGTGCCTGTGGCCTGGCTGGCGCGCCCGCCGCTGCCGCTTGCTGGGCTCTTGAACAATGCCATGCCTGCTGGGGATTGCCTGGGCATGGCTCCCATGCCCAGAGTCTGTGTGACACGGCTCCCCTGGCTCGCTCGCTGGGCACTAAGTCGAGGGGCAGGGACGAGGGGGCTGGCTCGTGATGGGCGCCTGTGGCCACGCTGCCGCGCCCACTGCTGCCGCTCGCTGGGCACTTGGCCCTTGCCGTGCCTTCTAGGGGCTGCCTGGTCATGCCTTCAGTGCCCAGAGTCCATGCGACGCGGCTCCCCTGGTTCGCTCGTTGGGCACTTACTCGAGGGACAGGGACGAGGGGGCTGGCTCGCGATGGGCGCCTGTGGCCTGGCTGGCACGCCCACCGCTGCCGCACGCTGGGTACTTGGCCCATGCCGTGCCTGCTGGGGGCTGCCGAGGGATGCCTCCCGTGCCCAGGGTCCATGCGACGCGGCTCCCCTTGCTTGCTCGCTGGGCACTTAGTCGAGGGAAAGGGATGAGGGGGCTGTCTCGCAATAGGCGCCTGTGGCCTGGCTGGCGCGCCCATCGCTGCCACACGCTGGGCACGTTACTCATGCCATGCCTGCTGGGGGCTGCTGGGGCATGCCTCCCATGCTGAGTGTGCATGCGACGCGGCTCCCCTGGCTCGCTCACTGGGCACTTAGTCGAGGGACAGGGACGAGGGGGCTGGGTCGCAATGGGCGCCTGTGGCCTACCTGGCGCGCCCTCCTCTGCCGCACGCCTGGTACTTCGCCCATGCCGTGCCTGCTGTGGGCTGCCTGGGCATACCTCCTGTGCCCAGGGTCGGTGCGATGCGGCTCCCCTGGCTCGCTCGCTGGGCACTAAGTCGAGGGACAGGGACGAGGGGGCTGGTTCGCGATGGGCGCCCATGGCCTGGCTGACGCGCCCACCGCTGCTACACGCTGGGCACTTGGCCCATGCCGTGCCTGCTGGGGCCTGCCAGGGAATGCTTCTCGTTCCCAGGGTCCATGTGACGTGGCTCCCCTGGCTCGCTCGCGGGGCAATTAGTCGAGGGACAGGGATGAGGGGGCTGGCTCGCGATGGGCGCCTGTGGCCTGGCTGGCGCGCCCACCGCTGCCGCACGCTGGGTACTTGGCCCATGCCGTGCCTGCTGGGGGCTGCCGAGGCATGCCTCCCGTGCCCAGGGTCCATGCAACGCGGCTCCCCTGGCTCGCTCGCTGGGCACTAAGTCAAGGGACAGGGACGAGAGGGCTGGCTTGCGATGGGTGCCTGTGGCCTGGCTGGCGCGCCCGCCGCTGCCGCTTGCTGGGCTCTTGGCCAATGCCATGCCTGCTGGGGATTGCCTGGGCATGCCTCCCATGCCCAGAGTCTGTGTGACACGGCTCCCCTGGCTCGCTCGCTGGGCACTAAGTCGAGGGGCAGGGACGAGGGGGCTGGCACGTGATGGGCGCCTGTGGCCACGCTGCCGCGCCCACTGCTGCCGCTCGCTGGGCACTTGGCCCTTGCCGTGCCTGCTTGGGGCTGCCTGGTCATGCCTTCAGTGCCCAGAGTCCATGCGACGCGGCTCCCCTGGTTCGCTCGTTGGGCACTTACTCGAGGGACAGGGACGAGGGGGCTGGCTCGCGATGGGCGCCTGTGGCCTGGCTGGCGCGCCCACCGCTGCCGCACGCTGGGTACTTGGCCCATGCCGCGCCTGCTGGGGGCTGCCGAGGCATGCCTCCCATGCCCAGGGTCCATGCGACGCGGCTCCCCTTGCTTGCTTGCTGGGCACTTAGTCGAGGGAAAGGGACGAGGGGGCTGTCTCGCGATAGGCGCCTGTGGCCTGGCTGGCGCGCCCATCGCTGCCACACGCTGGGCACTTTGCTCATGCCGTGCCTGCTGGGGGCTGCTGGGGCATGCCTCCCATGCCGAGTGTGCATGCGACGCGGCTCCCCTGGCTCACTCACTGGGCACTTAGTCGAGGGACAGGGACGAGGGGGTTGGGTCGCAATGGGCGCCTGTGGCCTAGCTGGCGCGCCCTCCTCTGCCGCACGCCTGGTACTTCGCCCATGCCGTGCCTGCTGTGGGCTGCCTGGGCATACCTCCTGTGCCCAGGGTCGGTGCGATGCGGCTCCCCTGGCTCGCTCGCTGGGCACTAAGTCGAGGGACAGGGACGAGGGGGCTGGTTCGCGATGGGTGCCATGGCCTGGCTGACGCGCCCACCGCTGCTACACGCTGGGCACTTGGCCCATGCCGTGCCTGCTGGGGGCTGCCAGGGAATGCTTCCCGTTCCCAGGGTCCATGTGACGTGGCTCCCCTGGCTCGCTCGCGGGGCAATTAGTCGAGGGACAGGGACGAGGGGGCTGGCTCGCGATGGGCGCCTGTGGCCTGGCTGGCGCGCCCACCACTGCCACACGCTGGGTACTTGGCCCATGCCGTGCCTGCTGGGGGCTGCCGAGGCATGCCTCCTGTGCCCAGGGTCCATGCAACGCGGCTCCCCTGGCTCGCTCGCTGGGCACCAAGTCAAGGGACAGGGACGAGAGGGCTGGCTTGCGATGGGTGCCTGTGGCCTGGCTGGCGCGCCCGCCGCTGCCGCTTGCTGGGCTCTTGGCCAATGCCATGCCTGCTGGGGATTGCCTGGGCATGCCTCCCATGCCCAGAGTCTGTGTGACACGGCTCCCCTGGCTCGCTCGCTGGGCACTAAGTCGAGGGGCAGGGACGAGGGGGCTGGTTCGCGATGGGCGCCCATGGCCTGGCTGACGCGCCAACCGCTGCTACACGCTGGGCACTTGGCCCATGCCATGCCTGCTGGAGGCTGCCAGGGAATGCTTCCCGTTCCCAGGGTCCATGTGACGTGGCTCCCCTGGCTCGCTCGCGGGGCAATTAGTCGAGGGACAGGGACGAGGGGGCTGGCTCGCGATGTGCGCCTGTGGCCTGGCTGGCGCGCCCACCGCTGCCGCACGCTGGGTACTTGGCCCATGCCGTGCCTGCTGGGGGCTGCCGAGGCATGCCTCCCGTGCCCAGGGTCCATGCGACACGGCTTCCCTTGCTTGCTCGCTGGGCACTTAGTCGAGGGAAAGGGACGAGGGGGCTGTCTCGCGATAGGCGCCTGTGGCCTGGCTGGCGCGCCCACCGCTGCCACACGCTGGGCACTTGGCCCATGCCGTGCCTTCTGGGGGCTGCTGGGGCATGCCTCCCATGCTGAGTGTGCATGCGACGTGGCTCCCCTGGCTCGCTCACTGAGCACTTAGTCGAGGGACAGGGACGAGGGGGCTGGGTCGCAATGGGCGCCTGTGGCCTTGCTGGCGCGCCCTCCTCTGCCGCATGCCTGGTACTTGGTCCATGCCATGCCTGCTGTGGGCTGCCTGGGCATACCTCCCGTGCCCCGGGTCATTGCGATGCGGCTCCCCTGGCTCGCTCGCTGGGCACTAAGTCGAGGGACAGTCACGAGGGGGCTGGCTCGCGATGGGCGCCAGTGGCCTTGCTGGCGCGCCCACCGCTGCCGCATGCTGGGCACTTGGCCAATGCCACGCCTCTTGGGGCCTGCCTGGGCATGCCTCCCATGCCCTGGGTCTGTGCGACGTGGGTTCCCTGGCAAGCTCGCTGGTTACTTTGTCGAGGGGCAGGGACAAGGGGGCTGGCTTGCAATGGGAGGCCATGGCCTGGCTGGTGCGCCCACTGCTGCCGCATGCTGGGCACTTGCCCCATGCCGTGCCTGCTGGGGGCTGCCTGAGCATGCCTCCCATGCCCAGGGTCCATGCGACGCGGCTCCCCTGGCTCCCTTGCTGGGCAATTAGTCGAGGGACACGGACGAGGGGGCTGGCTCGCAATGGGTGACTGTGGCCTTGCTGGCGCGGCCTCCTCTGCCACACGTTGGGCACTTGGCGCATGCCATGCCTGCTGGGGGCTGCCTGGCCATACCTCCTGTGCACAGGATCGGTGTGACGGGGCTCCCCTGGCTCGCTCGCTGGGCATTAAGTCAAGGGACAGGGACAAGGGGGTTGGCTCGCGATGGGCGCCCGTGGCCTGGCTGACGCGCCCACCGCTGCCGCACGCTGGGCATTTGGCCCATGCCGTGCCTTTTGGGGGCTGCCGGGGCATGCCTCCCATGCCCAGGGTCCGTGCGACACGGCTCCCTTGGCTAGCTCGCTGGGCACTTAGTCGGGGGACAGGGACGAGGGGGCTGGCTCACGACGGGCGCCTGTGGACTGGCTGGCGCGCCCACCATAGCTGCATGCTGGGCACTTGGCCCATGCCGTGGCTGCTGGGGGCTGCCGGGGCATGCCTCCCATATCCAGGGTCCGTGCGATGCGGCTCCCCTGGCTTGCTCGCTGGGCACTAAGTCGAGGGACAGGGACGAGGGGGCTGCCTCGCGATGGGCGCCTGTGGACTTGCTGGCGCGCCCACCGCAGCAGCACGCCGGGCACTTGGCCCACGCCGTGCCTGCTGGGGGCTGCTGAGGTATGCCTCCCATGCCCAGGGTCCATGCGACACGGCTCCCCTGGCTTGCTCGCTGGGCACTTAGTCGAGGGAAAGGGACGAGGGGGCTGGCTCGCGATAGGCGCCTGTGGCCTGGCTGGCGCACCCACCGCTGCCACACGGTGGGCACTTGGCCCATCCCGTGCCTGCTGGGGGCTGCGGGGGCATGCCTCCCATGCTGAGTGTGCATGCGACGCGGCTCCCCTGGCTCGCTCACTGGGCACTTAATCGAGGGACAGGGACGAGGGGGCTGGGTCGCAATGGGCGCCTGTGGCCTTGCTGGCGCGCCCTCCTCTGCCGCACGCCTGGTACTTGGCCCATGCCGTGCCTGCTGTGGGCTGCCTGGGCATACCTCCCGTACCCAGGGTCGGTGCGATGCGGCTCCCCTGGCTCGCTCGCTGGGCACTAAGTCGAGGGACAGGGACGAGGGGCTGGCTCGCGATGGGCGCCTGTGGCCTTGCTGGCGCGCCCACCGCTGCCACATGCTGGGCACTTGGCCAATGCCATGCCTGCTGGGGACTGCCTTGGCATGCCTCCCGTGCTCTGGGTCTGTGCGACGCGGGTCCCCTGGCTCGCTCGCTGGTTACTTTGTCGAGGGACAGGGACAAGGGGGCTGGCTTGCGATGGGAGGCCATGGCCTGGCTGGTGCATCCACCGCTGCCGCATGCTGGGCACTTGCCCCATGCCGTGCCTGCTGGGGGCTGCCTTGGCATGCCTCCCGTGCCCAGGGTCCATGCGACGCGGCTCCCTTGGCCTGCTCGCTGGGCAATTAGTCGAGGGACAGGGACGAGGGGGCTGGGTCGCAATGGGTGACTGTGGCCTTGCTGACGCGCCCTCCTCTGCCGCACGCCTGGTACTTGGCCCATGCCGTGCCTGCTGTGGGCTGCCTGGGCATACCTCCCGTTCCCAGCGTCGGTGCGATGCGGCTCCCCTGGCTCGCTCGCTGGGCACTAAGTCGAGGGACAGGGATGAGGGGGCTGGCTCGCGATGGGCGCCTGTGGCCTTGCTGGCGCGCCCACCGCTGCCACATGCTGGGCACTTGGCCAATGCCATGCCTGCTGCGGACTGCCTGGGCATGCCTCCCGTGCTCTGGGTCTGTGCGACGCAGGTCCCCTGGCTCGCTCGCTGGTTACTTTGTCGAGGGACAGGGACAA
>JAJFZO010000103.1:320000-337500 GCA_021397835.1 Moringa oleifera
AGGGCAAAAATTTGAATGATGCGTCACCGGCATGATGGCCTTGCGATCTGTCGAGTTATCATGAATCATCAGAGCAAAGGGTCAAGCCCGCGTCGACCTTTTATCTAATAAATGCACCCCTTCCAGAAGTCGGGGTTTGTTGCACGTATTAGCTCTAGAATTACTATGGTTATCGGAGTAGTAGGTACCATCAAACAAACTATAACTGATTTAATGAGCCATTCGCAGTTTCACAGTCTCAATTAGTTCATACTTACACATGCATGGCTTAATCTTTGAGACAAGCATATGACTACTGGCAGGATCAACCAGGTAGCATCCTTCGAGACGCCGTGCCAACTAAGCTGAGCGAAAGGCCCATCGATCATGCAGGTCATCGTGTGCCGCCGCACCCAAGCCGCTAAGCGCCAAATTGTTTCAATAGCAAGGGACGATTCTTCAATGGCAAGGGACCACCGATGAGGCCTTGGCAGCGGGGGTGTCACAACGTGCCCAGGCTGGCCGTGTGGCTCGCTCGTTGCTAACAGCCGACGATCATGTCCTTGATCGCGCTGCGCAACAAGTCTGCTTCTAGGCAAGCCTGAGCGTCGAGATCCAACCCCGCGTCTGCCGCTTCGAGGGCCTGCAACAAAGCACTCCGCATGCTTGAAATCCCCCTAACGATTTGGCCCTCACGTAGCATGCATCATCGTTAGCTTCGCCGCCCACACCATCGAGCTTGTCTAGCCACATCCCAGCTCATTATCCCACGATTATTCTCGCTTCATTGCCCACGTTTTTCCCACCAATGAGGCCTTGGCAGCAGGGGTGCCCAGGCTGGCCGTGTGGCTCACTCATTGCTAACGGCCGACGATCGTGTCGTCGATCGCGCTGCGCAACGAGTTCGCCTAGGCAAGCCTGAGCGTCGAGATCCAACCCCACGTCTGCCACCTCGAGGGCCTGCGACAAAGCACTCCGCATGCTCGAAATCCCCCCAGCGATTTGGGCCTCGCGTAGCATGCATCATCGTTAGCTTCGCCGACTACACGGTCGAGCTTGTGTAGCCACATCCCAGCTCATTATCCCATGATTTTTCTCATTTCGTTGCCCACAATTTAGCGGATTTCGTTTCCCATGTTTTCCCCACTCCGTTGTCTACTGATCGGGCGTCCCACACTCTTCGGCCGATGTCGCCGGCCGCCTGCCTGCCGGCGGTGGTGGCCACCACAGCCACGCGCCACCGGCTGGATGGGCAAGGCAGCAAGCCGCCCTGCCCATGCCATGAGCGCTGGGTTGCCCAAGCCCAGTGCCTGCCCACGTGGGATGGGCAGGGGGGGAGGCACGCATGGCCTGTTGGCACCCAGCAAGCTAGGTGACCACCTCCCCCCTAAATAGTCTTAAATGAAATTTCACTCTCGGCAGGAGGAAACATCAATATGTCTGAGCCGTCATAATGGGTCTACAAAATTATTTACTTGGAATTTTGAGCTGAAATTTTGTACATAAATGGAGAATAATCATATCTACAGCCGAAAATTGAAAAAATCATCAAAAATAGCCCATGAGTCGAAATGATCCCAAACTTAAGGGGCAGACTCCTCATGAATTAAAAAAATTATTTGAGTCATTTCGGGACCAATTCCATGATGAAAAGATGGTCAATTCACAACAATTTCGCAACTGGGCATTGCGACCGGCAGGCTGGGGCAGCTGTGCCTCTGCCTGGCCCATGGTGCGTGCTGGCTGCCCTGTTTAGCGCACCTCCAGCCACCCCATGGCAGCCCTCAGGGTCCATCAAAGCCAGGGGCCGTGGCCAAGGCCAGCTTGCCCATGAAATCAATGCCCACAGCACGTGCCGAGCCTCACAGCGTGCTCGCGGCTGGCTCTCGTGGGGTGCCCCTGGCAAGGCTGGCGCCGTGCCTGCTGGTGACTGCTGGGGCACCCCTGGCTCGCACGCTGGGCAGTCAGTCGAGGGGCAGGGACGTGGGGGCTGGCTCGCGATGGGCGCCCACGGCCTGGCTGGCGCGCCCACAGCTGCCGCACGCTGGGCGAGCAGCCCATGCCGTGCCTGCTGGGGGCTGCCTGGGCGTGCCACCCATGCCCAGGGTCTGTGCGATGTGGTCCCCCTGGCTCGCTCGCTGGCCACTACGTCGAGGGACAGGGACGTGGGGGCTGGCTCACGATGGGCGCCCGCGGCCTGGCTGGCGCACCCACCGCTGCCGCACGCTGGGCGAGCAGCCCATGCCGTGCCTGCTGGGGGCTGCCTGGGCGGGCCACCTGTGCCCAGGGTCCCTGCGACATGGCACCCCTGGCTAGAAAGCTGGCAGTCAGTCGAGGGGCAGGGACGAGGGGGCTGCCTCGCGATGGGCGCCCGCAGTCTGGCTGGCGCGCCCACCACTGCCGCACGCTGGGCGAGCAGCCCATGCCGTTCCAGCTGCGGGCTGCCTGGGCGTGCCACTCTTGTCAAGGTTCGGCACGACGCGGCCCCCCTTGGCTCGCTCGCTGGGCACTAAGTCGAGGGACAGGGACGAGGGGGCTGGATCGCGAATGGCGCCCGTGGCCTGGCTGGCGCACCCACCGCTACCGCACACAAGGCACTTAGCACATGCCGTGCCTGCTGGGGGCTGCCTGGGCGTGCCACCAGTGCCCAGGGTCCATGCGACGCGGCACCCCTGGCTCGCACGCTGGGCAGTCAGTCGAGGGGCTGGGACGAGGGGGCTGGCTCGGGATGGGCGCCCGCGGCCTAAGTGGCGCGCCCACCGCTGCCACACGCTGGGTGAGCAGCCCATGCCGTACCTGCTGGGGGCTGCCTGTGCGTGCCCCCCGTGCCCAGGGTCCGTGTGACGCGGCACCCCTGCCTCCCTCTCTGGGCACTACGTCGACGGACAGTGACATGGCGGCTGGCTCGCGATGGACGCCCGTGGCCCAGCTGGCCTTGGCCGTGGCTGCCGCACGCTGGGCGAGCAGCCCATGCCGTGGCTGCTGGGGGCTGCCTGGGCATGCCACCCATGCCCAGGGTCCGTGCGACACGGGCCCCCTGGATTGCACGCTGGGCTGTCAGTCGAGGGGCAGGGACGTGGGGGCTGGCTCACGATGGGGGCCCACGGCCTGGCTGGCGTGCGCACAGCTGCCGCACGCTGGGTGAGCAGCCCATGCCGTGCCTGCTGGGGGCTGCCTGAGTGTGCCACCCATGCCCAGGGTCCATGCGACGCGGTCCCCCTGGCTCGCTCGCTAGCCACTACGTCAAGGGACAGGGACGTGGGGGCTGACTCGCGATGGGCGCCCGCGGCCTGGCTGGCGCACCCACCGCTGCCGCATGCTGGGCGAGCAGCCCATGCCGTGCCTGCTGGGGGCTGCCTCGGCGGGCCTCTCGTGCCCAGGGTCCCTGCGACGTGGCACCCCTGGCTAGCAAGCTGGGCAGTCAGTCGAGGCGCAGGGACGAGGGGGCTGCCTCGCGATGGGCGCCTGCGGCCTGGCTGGCGCGCCCACCGCTGCCACATACTGGGCGAGCAGCCCATGCCGTGCCAGCTGGGTGCTGCCTGGGCGTGCCACTCTTGTCAAGGTTCAGTGCGACGTGGCCCCCCTTGGCTCGCTCGCTGGGCACTACGCCGAGGGACAGGGACGAGGGGGCTGGCTCAAGATGGGCGCCAGTGGCCTTGCTGGCGCACCCACCGCTGCCGCACACAAGGCACTTAGCCCATGCCGTGCCTGCTGGGGACTGCCTGGGCATGCCAGCCATGCCCAAGGTCCATGTGACACGGCACCCCTGGCTCGCACGCTGGGCTGTCAGTCGATGCGCAGGGACGTGGGGGCTGGCTCGCGATGGGCGCGCACGGCCTGGCTGGCGCGCCCACAGCTGCCGCACGCTGGGCGAGCAGCCCATGCCGTGCCTGCTGGGAGCTGCCTGGGCATACCACCCATGCCCAGGGTCCATGCGATGCAGTCCCCCTGGCTCGCTCGCTGGCCACTACGTCGAGGGACAGGGACGTGGGGTCTGGCTCACGATGGGCGCCCGCGGCCTGGCTGGCGCACCCACCGCTGCCGCAGGCTGGGCGAGCAGCCCATGGCGTGTCTGCTGGAGGCTGCCTGGGTGGGTCACCCGTGCCCAGGATCCGTGCGACGCGGCACCCATGGCTATCAAGCTGGGCAGTCAGTCGAGGGGCAGGGACGAGGGGGCTGCCTCGCGATGGGCGCCAGCGGCCTGGCTGGTGCGCCCACCGCTGCCATAGACTGGGCGAGCAGCCCATGCCGTGCCAGCTGGGGGCTTCCTGGGCGTGCCACTCTTGTCAAGGTTCTGCGCGATGCAGCCCCCCTTGGCTCGCTCGCTGGGCACTATGCTGAGGGACAGGGACGAGGGGGCTGGCTCGCGATGGGCGCCCGTAGCCTGGCTGGCGCACCCACCGCTGCCACACACAAGGCACTTAGCCCATGCCATGCCTGCTGGGGGCTGCCTGGGCATGCCAGCTGTGCCCAGGGTCCGTGTGACGCGGCACCCCTGGCCCGCACGCTGGGCAGTCAGTCGAGGGGCTGGGACGAGGGGACTGGCTCGGGACGGGCGCCCGCGGCCTGGCTGGCGCGCCCACTGCTGCCGCACGCTGGGCGAGCAGCCCATGCCGTGCCTGCTAGGGGCTGCCTGGGCGTGCCACCTGTGCCCAGGGTCCGTGTGATGCGGCACCCCTGCCTCCCTCTCTGGGCACTACGTAGAGGGACAGTGACGTGGGGGCTGGCTCGCGATTGGCGCCCGTGGCCTGGCTGGCCTCAGCTGTGGCTGCCGCACGCTGGGCGAGCAGCCCATGCAGTGCCTGCTGGGGCAGCCTGGGCATGCCACCCATGCCCAGGGTCTGTGGGACACGGCCCCCCTGGCTTGCAGGCTGGGCTGTCAGTCGAGGGGCAGGGACGTGGGGGCTGGCTCGCGATGGGCTCCCACAGCCTGGCTGGCGCGCCCACAGCTGCCGCACGCTGGGCGAGCAGCCCATGCCGTGCCTGCTGGGAGCTGCCTGGGCATGCCACCCATGCCTAGGATCCGTGCGATGCGGTCCCCCTGGCTCGCTCGCTGGCCACTACATCGAGGGACAGGGACGTGGGGGCTGGCTCGCGATGGGTGCCCGCGGCCTGGCTGGCGCACCCACCGCTGCCGTGCGATTGGCGAGCAGCCCATGCCGTGCCTGCTGGGGGCTGCCTGGGCGGGCCTCCTGTGCCCAGGGTCCCTGCGATGCGGCACCCCTGGCTAGCAAGCTGGGCAGTCAGTCGAGGCGCAGGGACGAGGGGGCTGCCTCGCGATGGGCGCCTGCGGCCTGGCTGGCGCGCCCACCGCTGCCACACGCTGGGCGAGCAGCCCATGCCATGCCAGCTGGAGGCTGCCTGGGCGTGCCACTCTTGTCAAGGTTCAGTGCGACGTGGCCCCCCTTGGCTCGCTCGCTGGGCACTACGCTGAGGGACAGGGACGAGGGGGCTGGCTCGCGATGGGCGCCAGTGGCCTGGCTGGCGCACCCACCGCTGCTGCACACAAGGCACTTAGCCCATGCCGTGCCTGCTGGGGACTGCCTGGGCATGCCAGCCATGCCCAAGGTCCATGTGACACGGCACCCCTGGCTCGCACGCTGGGCAGTCAGTCGAGGGGCTGGGACGTGGGGGCTGGCTTGCGATTGGCACCAGTGGCCTCGCTGGCCTTGGCCGTGGCTGCTGCAAGCTGGGTGAGAAGCCCATGCCATGCCTGGTGGGGGCTGCCTGGGCGTGCCACCTGTGCCCAGGTTCCATGTGATGCGGCACCCCTGCCTCCCTCTCTGGGCACTACGTCAAGGGACAGTGACGTGGGGGCTGGCCTGCGATTGGCACCAGTGGCCTCGCTGGCCTTGGCCGTGGCTACTGCAAGCTGGGCGAGCAGCCCATGCCGTGCCTGGTGGGGGCTGCCTGGGCGTGCCACCTGTGCCCAGGTTCCGTGTGATGCGGCACCCCTGCCTCCCTCTCTGGGCACTACGTCGAGGGACAGTGACGTGGGGGCTGGCTCGCGATGGGCGCCCGTGGCCTGGCTGGCCTTGGCCGTGGCTACCGCACGCTGGGCGAACAGCCCATGCCGTGCCTGCTGGGGGCAGCCTGGGCATGCCACCCATGCCCAGGGTCCATGCGACATGGCCCCCCTGGCTTGCACGCTAGGCAGTCAGTTGAGGGGCAGGGACGTGGGGGCTGGCTTGCGATGGGTGCCCCTGGCCTGTCTGGCGTGCCCACCGCTGCCGCACGCCGGGCGACCCGCCCATGCTGTGCCTGCTGGGGGCATCCTTGGCATGCCACCAGTGCCCAGGGTCCGTGCGATGCAGCCCCCCTCGCTCGCTCGTTGGGCACTACGTCGAGGGACAGGGACGTGGTGGCTGACATGCGATTGGCACCAGTGGCCTCGCTGGCCTTGGCCGTGGCTGCTGCAAGCTGGGCGAGCAGCCCATGCCGTGCCTGGTGGGGGCTGCCTGGGCGTGCCACCTGTGCCCAGGTTCCGTGTGATGCGGCACCCCTGCCTCCCTCTCTGGGCACTACGTCGAGGGACAGTGACGTGGGGGCTGGCTCGCGATGGGCGCCCGTGGCCTTGCTGGCCTTCGTCGTGGCTGCCGCACGCTGAGCGAGCAGCCCATGCCGTGCCGGCTGGGGCAGCCTGGGCATGCCACCCATGCCCAGGGTCCGTGAGACACGGCCCCCCTGGCTTGCACACTGGGCAGTCAGTCGAGGGGCAGGGACGTGGGGGCTGGCTAGCGATGGGCACCCACGGCCTGGCTGGCGCGCCCACAGCTGCCGCATGCTGGGCGAGCAGCCCATCCCGTGCCTGCTGGGAGCTGCCTGGGCGTGCCACCCATGCCCAGGGTCTGTGCGATGCGGTCCCCCTGGCTTGCTCGCTGGCCACTAAGTCGAGGGACAGGGATGTGGGGGCTGGCTCACGATGGGCACCCGCGGCCTGGCTGGCGCACCCACTGCTGCCGCACGCTGGGCGAGCAGCCCATGCCGTGCCAGCTGGGGGCTGCCTGGGCATGCCACTCTTGTCAAGGTTCCGCGCAACGCGGCCCCCCTTGGCTCGCTCGCTGGGCACTACGTCGAGGGACAGGGACGAGGGGGCTGGCTCGCGATGGGCACCCGTGGCCTGGCTGGAGCACCCACCGCTGCTGCACACAAGGCACTTAACCCATGCCGTGCCTGCTGGGGGTTCCCTGGGCATGCCACCCATGCCCAGAGTCCGTGCGACGCGGCACCCCTGGCTCGCATGCTGGGCAGTCAGTGGAGTGGCTGGGACGAGGGGGCTGGCTCGGGACGGGCGCCCGCTGCCTGGCTGGCGCGCCCACTGCTGCCGCACGCTGGGCAAGCAGCCCATGCCGCGCCTGTTGGGAGCTGCCTGGGTGTGCCACCCGTGCCAAGGGTCCACGTGACGTGGCACCCCTGCCTCCCTCTCTGGGCACTACGTCGAGGGACAGTGACGTGGGGGCTGGCTCGCGATGGGCGCCCGTGGCCTGGCTTGTCTTGGCCGTGGCTGCCCACGCTGGGCGAGCAGCCCATGCCGTGCCTACTGGGGAAAGGCTGGGCATGCCACCCATGCCCAGGGCCCATGCGACACGGCCCCCCTGGCTTGCACGCTGGGCAGTCAGTCGAGGGGCAGGGACGTGGGGGCTGGCTCGCGATGGGCGCCCACGGCCTGGCTGGCGCACCCACAGCTGCCGCACGGTGGGCGAGCAGCCAAAGCCATGCCTGCTGGGGGCTGCCTGGGCGTGCCACCCATGCCCAGGCTCCATGCGATGCAGTCCCCCTGGCTCGCTCGCTGGCCACTACGCAAGGGACAGGGACGTGGGGTCTGGCTCACGATGGGTGCCCGCGGCCTGGCTGGCGCACCTACCGCTGCAGCACGCTGGGTGAGCAGCCCATGCCGTGCCTGCTGGGGGCTGCCTGGGCGTGCCACCAATGCCCAGGGTCCGTGCGACGTGGTTCCCCTGGCTCGCTCGCTGGCCACTACGTCGAGGGACAGGGACGTGGGGGCAGCCTCACGATGGGCGCCCGCGGCCTGGCTGGCGCACCCACCGCTGCTGCACGCTGGGCGAGCAGCCCATGGAGTGCCTGCTGGGGGCTGCCTGGGTGGGCCACCTGCGCCCAGGGTCCGTGTGACACGGGACCCCTGGCTAGCAAGCTGGGCAGTCAGTCGACTGGCAGGGACGAGGGGGCTGCCTCGCGATGGGCGCCCGCGGCCTGGCTGGCGCGCCCACCGCTGCCGCACGCTGAGCGAGCAGCCCGTGCCGTGCCAGCTGGGGGCTGCCTGGGCGTGCCACTCTTATCAAGGTTCCGCGCGACGCGGCCCCCCTTGGCTCGCTCGCTGGGCACTACGTTGAGGGACAGGGACGAGGGGGCTGGCTCGAGATGGGCGCCCGTGGCCTGGCTGGCCTTGGCCGTGGCTGCTGCACGCTGGGCGAGCAGCCCATGCCGCGCCTGCTGGGCAATGCCTGGGCATGCCACCCATGCTCGGGGTCCGTGCGGCAGGGCACCCGTGGCTCGCACGCTGGGCAGTCAGTCGAGGGGCTGGGACGAGGTGGCTAGCTCGGGACGGACGCCCGCTGCCTGGCTGGCGCGCCCACCGCTGCCGCACGCTGGGCGAGCAGCCCATGCCGTGCCTGCTGGGGGCTGCCTGGGCGTGCCACTCTTGTCAAGGTTCAGTGCGACGTGGCCCCCCTTGGCTCGCTCGCTGGGCACTACGCCGAGGGACAAGGACGAGGGGGCTGGCTCGCGATGGGCGCCAGTGGCCTGGCTGGTGCACCCACCGCTGCCGTACACAAGGCACTTAGCCCATGCCGTGCCTGCTGGGGACTGCCTGGGCATGCCAGCCATGCCCAAGGTCCATGTGACACGGCACCCCTGGCTCGCACGCTGGGCTGTCAGTCGAGGGGCAGGGACGTGGGAGCTGGCTCGCGATGGGCGCCCACGGCCTGGCTGGCGCGCCCACAGCTGCCGCACGCTGGGCGAGCAGCCCATGCCGTGCCTGCTGGGAGCTGCCTGGGCATACCACCCATGCCCAGGGTCCATGCGATGCAGTCCCCCTGGCTCGCTCGCTGGCCACTACGTCGAGGGACAGGGACGTGGGGTCTGGCTCACGATGGGCGCCCGCGGCCTGGCTGGCGCACCCACCGCTGCCGCAGGCTGGGCGAGCAGCCCATGGCGGGCCTGCTGGAGGCTGCCTGGGTGGGTCACCCGTGCCCAGGATCCGTGCGACGCGGCACCCATGGCTATCAAGCTGGGCAGTCAGTCGAGGGGCAGGGACGAGGGGGCTGCCTCGCGATGGGCGCCAGCGGCCTGGCTGGTGCGTCCACCGCTGCCATAGACTGGGCGAGCAGCCCATGCCGTGCCAGCTGGGGGCTTCCTGGGCGTGCCACTCTTGTCAAGGTTCTGCGCGACGCAGCCCCCCTTGGCTCGCTCGCTGGGCACTATGCTGAGGGACAGGGACGAGGGGGCTGGCTCGCGATGGGCGCCCGTAGCCTGGCTGGCGCACCCACCGCTGCCACACACAAGGCACTTAGCCCATGCCATGCCTGCTGGGGGCTGCCTGGGCATGCCAGCTGTGCCCAGGGTCCGTGTGACGCGGCACCCCTGGCCCGCACGCTGGGCAGTCAGTCGAGGGGCTGGGACGAGGGGACTGGCTCGGGACGGGCTCCCGCGGCCTGGCTGGCGCGCCCACTGCTGCCGCACGCTGGGCGAGCAGCCCATGCCGTGCCTGCTAGGGGCTGCCTGGGCGTGCCACCTGTGCCCAGGGTCCGTGTGATGCGGCACCCCTGCCTCCCTCTCTGGGCACTACGTAGAGGGACAGTGACGTGGGGGCTGGCTCGCGATTGGCGCCCGTGGCCTGGCTGGCCTCAGCTGTGGCTGCCGCACGCTGGGCGAGCAGCCCATGCAGTGCCTGCTGGGGCAGCCTGGGCATGCCACCCATGCCCAGGGTCTGTGGGACACGGCCCCCCTGGCTTGCAGGCTGGGCTGTCAGTCGAGGGGCAGGGACGTGGGGGCTGGCTCGCGATGGGCTCCCACAGCCTGGCTGGCGCGCCCACAGCTGCCGCACGCTGGGCGAGCAGCCCATGCCGTGCCTGCTGGGAGCTGCCTGGGCATGCCACCCATGCCTAGGATCCGTGCGATGCGGTCCCCCTGGCTCGCTCGCTGGCCACTACATCGAGGGACAGGGACGTGGGGGCTGGCTCGCGATGGGTGCCCGCGGCCTGGCTGGCGCACCCACCGCTGCCGTGCGATTGGCGAGCAGCCCATGCCGTGCCTGCTGGGGGCTGCCTGGGCGGGCCTCCCGTGCCCAGGGTCCCTGCGATGCGGCACCCCTGGCTAGCAAGCTGGGCAGTCAGTCGAGGCGCAGGGACGAGGGGGCTGCCTCGCGATGGGCGCCTGCGGCCTGGCTGGCGCGCCCACCGCTGCCACACGCTGGGCGAGCAGCCCATGCCATGCCAGCTGGAGGCTGCCTGGGCGTGCCACTCTTGTCAAGGTTCAGTGCGACGTGGCCCCCCTTGGCTCGCTCGCTGGGCACTACGCTGAGGGACAGGGACGAGGGGGCTGGCTCGCGATGGGCGCCAGTGGCCTGGCTGGCGCACCCACCGCTGCTGCACACAAGGCACTTAGCCCATGCCGTGCCTGCTGGGGACTGCCTGGGCATGCCAGCCATGCCCAAGGTCCATGTGACACGGCACCCCTGGCTCGCAAGCTGGGCAGTCAGTCGAGGGGCTGGGACGTGGGGGCTGGCTTGCGATTGGCACCAGTGGCCTCGCTGGCCTTGGCCGTGGCTGCTGCAAGCTGGGTGAGAAGCCCATGCCATGCCTGGTGGGGGCTGCCTGGGCGTGCCACCTGTGCCCAGGTTCCATGTGATGCGGCACCCCTGCCTCCCTCTCTGGGCACTACGTCAAGGGACAGTGACGTGGGGGCTGGCTTGCGATTGGCACCAGTGGCCTCGCTGGCCTTGGCCGTGGCTACTGCAAGCTGGGCGAGCAGCCCATGCCGTGCCTGGTGGGGGCTGCCTGGGCGTGCCACCTGTGCCCAGGTTCCGTGTGATGCGGCACCCCTGCCTCCCTCTCTGGGCACTACGTCGAGGGACAGTGACGTGGGGGCTGGCTCGCGATGGGCGCCCGTGGCCTGGCTGGCCTTGGCCGTGGCTACCGCACGCTGGGCGAACAGCCCATGCCGTGCCTGCTGGGGGCAGCCTGGGCATGCCACCCATGCCCAGGGTCCATGCGACATGGCCCCCCTGGCTTGCACGCTAGGCAGTCAGTTGAGGGGCAGGGACGTGGGGGCTGGCTTGCGATGGGTGCCCCTGGCCTGTCTGGCGTGCCCACCGCTGCCGCACGCCGGGCGAGCCGCCCATGCTGTGCCTGCTGGGGGCATCCTTGGCATGCCACCAGTGCCCAGGGTCCGTGCGATGCAGCCCCCCTCGCTCGCTCGCTGGGCACTACGTCGAGGGACAGGGACGTGGTGGCTGACATGCGATTGGCACCAGTGGCCTCGCTGGCCTTGGCCGTGGCTTCTACAAGCTGGGCGAGCAGCCCATGCCGTGCCTGGTGGGGGCTGCCTGGGCGTGCCACCTGTGCCCAGGTTCCGTGTGATGCGGCACCCCTGCCTCCCTCTCTGGGCACTACGTCGAGGGACAGTGACGTGGGGGCTGGCTCGCGATGGGCGCCCGTGGCCTTGCTGGCCTTCGTCGTGGCTGCCGCACGCTGAGCGAGCAGCCAATGCCGTGCCGGCTGGGGCAGCCTGGGCATGCCACCCATGCCCAGGGTCCGTGAGACACGGCCCCCCTGGCTTGCACACTGGGCAGTCAGTCGAGGGGCTGGGACGTGGGGGCTGGCTAGCGATGGGCGCCCACGGCCTGGCTGGCGCGCCCACAGCTGCCGCATGCTGGGCGAGCAGCCCATGCCGTGCCTGCTGGGAGCTGCCTGGGCGTGCCACCCATGCCCAGGGTCTGTGCGATGCGGTCCCCCTGGCTTGCTCGCTGGCCACTAAGTCGAGGGACAGGGACGTGGGGGCTGGCTCACGATGGGCACCCGCGGCCTGGCTGGCGCACCCACTGCTGCCGCACGCTGGGCGAGCAGCCCATGCCGTGCCAGCTGGGGGCTGCCTGGGCATGCCACTCTTGTCAAGGTTCCGCGCAACGCGGCCCCCCTTGGCTCGCTCGCTGGGCACTACGTCGAGGGACAGGGACGAGGGGGCTGGCTCGCGATGGGCACCCGTGGCCTGGCTGGAGCACCCACCGCTGCTGCACACAAGGCACTTAACCCATGCCGTGCCTGCTGGGGGTTCCCTGGGCATGCCACCCATGCCCAGAGTCCGTGCGACGCGGCACCCCTGGCTCGCATGCTGGGCAGTCAGTGGAGTGGCTGGGACGAGGGGGCTGGCTCGGGACGGGCGCCCGCTGCCTGGCTGGCGCGCCCACTGCTGCCGCACGCTGGGCAAGCAGCCCATGCCGCGCCTGTTGGGAGCTGCCTGGGTGTGCCACCCGTGCCCAGGGTCCACGTGACGTGGCACCCCTGCCTCCCTCTCTGGGCACTACGTCGAGGGACAGTGACGTGGGGGCTGGCTCGCGATGGGCGCCCGTGGCCTGGCTTGTCTTGGCCGTGGCTGCCCACGCTGGGCGAGCAGCCCATGCCGTGCCTACTGGGGAAAGGCTGGGCATGCCACCTATGCCCAGGGCCCATGCGACACAGCCCCCCTGGCTTGCACGCTGGGCAGTCAGTCGAGGGGCAGGGACGTGGGGGCTGGCTCGCGATGGGCGCCCACGGCCTGGCTGGCGCACCCACAGCTGCCGCACGGTGGGCGAGCAGCCAAAGCCATGCCTGCTGGGGGCTGCCTGGGCGTGCCACCCATGCCCAGGCTCCATGCGATGCAGTCCCCCTGGCTCGCTCGCTGGCCACTACGCAAGGGACAGGGACGTGGGGTCTGGCTCACGATGGGTGCCCGCGGCCTGGCTGGCGCACCTACCGCTGCAGCACGCTGGGTGAGCAGCCCATGCCGTGCCTGCTGGGGGCTGCCTGGGCGTGCCACCAATGCCCAGGGTCCGTGCGACGTGGTTCCCCTGGCTCGCTCGCTGGCCACTACGTCGAGGGACAGGGACGTGGGGGCAGCCTCACGATGGGCGCCCGCGGCCTGGCTGGCGCACCCACCGCTGCTGCACGCTGGGCGAGCAGCCCATGGAGTGCCTGCTGGGGGCTGCCTGGGTGGGCCACCTGCGCCCAGGGTCCGTGTGACACGGGACCCCTGGCTAGCAAGCTGGGCAGTCAGTCGACTGGCAGGGACGAGGGGGCTGCCTCGCGATGGGCGCCCGCGGCCTGGCTGGCGCGCCCACCGCTGCCGCACGCTGGGCGAGCAGCCCGTGCCGTGCCAGCTGGGGGCTGCCTGGGCGTGCCACTCTTATCAAGGTTCCGCGCGACGCGGCCCCCCTTGGCTCGCTCGCTGGGCACTACGTTGAGGGACAGGGACGAGGGGGCTGGCTCGAGATGGGCGCCCGTGGCCTGGCTGGCCTTGGCCGTGGCTGCTGCACGCTGGGTGAGCAGCCCATGCCGCGCCTGCTGGGCAATGCCTGGGCATGCCACCCATGCTCGGGGTCCGTGTGGCAGGGCACCCGTGGCTCGCACGCTGGGCAGTCAGTCGAGGGGCTGGGACGAGGTGGCTGGCTCGGGACGGACGCCCGCTGCCTGGCTGGCGCGCCCACCGCTGCCGCACGCTGGGCGAGCAGCCCATGCCGTGCCTGCTGGGGGCTGCCTTGGCGTGCCACCCATGCCCAGGGTCCCTGTGACGCGGCACCCCTGCCTCCCTCTCTGGGCACTACGTCGAGGGACAGTGACGTGGGGGCTGGCTCGCGATGGGCGCCCGTGGCCTTGCTGGCCTTGGCCGTGGCTTCCGCACGCTGGGGGTAGCCTGGGCATGCCAACCCATGCCCAGGGTCAGTGCGACACGGCCCCCCTGGCTTGCACGCTGGGCAGTCAGTCGAGGGGCAGGGACGTGGGGGCTGGCTCGAGATGGGCGCCTGCAGCCTGGCTGGCGTGCCCACCGCTGCCGTACGCTGGGCGAGCAGCCCATGCTGTGCCTGCAGGGGGCTGCCTTGGTGTCCCTGCTGTGCCCAGGGTCCGTGCAACGTGGCCCACCTGGCTCGCTCGCTGAGCACTTAGTCGAGGGACAGGATGGTGGTGGCTGGCTCGCGATGGGCGCCCGCAGCCTGGCTGGCGCGGCCCCCGCTGCCGTATGCTGGGCAAGCAGCCAAGGCCGTGCCAGCTGGGTGCTGCCTGGGTGTGCCACCCGTGCCGAGGGTCCATGCGACGCGGCCCCCCTGGCTCGCTCACTGGGCACTACGTCGAGGGACAGGGAAATGAGGGCTGGCTCGCGATGGGCGCCCGCGGCCTTGCTGGCACGCCCACCGCTGCTGCACGTTGGGAGAGCAGCCCATGCCGTGCCTGCTTTGAGTTTCCTGGGCGTGCCACCTGTGGCCAGGCTCTGTGCGACGCGGCACAGCTGGCTTGCTCGCTGGGCACTACGTCGAGGGACAGGGACGTGGGGGCTGGCTCGCGATGGGCGCCCGCGGCCTTGCTGGCGCGCCCACCGCTGCCACACGCTGGGCATGTGGCCCATGCCATGCCTGCTGGGGGCTGCCTGGGCAGGCCTCTCATGCCAAGAATACGTGTGACGCGGCTCCCCTGGCTCTCTCGCTGGGATCTTAGCCGAGGGACAGCGACGTGGGGGCTGGCTCAAGATGGGCGCCCGCGGTCTGGCTGGCGCGCCCACCGCTGCCGCACACTGGCTGAGCAGCCTATGCTGTGCCTGCTGGGGGCTTCCTGGCCGTGCCACCTGTGCCCAGGGCCCGTGCGATGCGGCCCTCCTGGCTCGCTCGCTGAGCACTTAGTCGAGGGACAGGGACGTGCGGGCTGGCTCGCGTTGGGCGCCCGCGGCCTGGCTTGCGTGCCCACCGTTGCCGCAGGCTGGGCGAGCAGCAAATGCCATGCCTGCTGGGGGCTGCCTGGGCGTGCCACCAGTGCCAAGGGTCCAAGCGACGCGGCCCCCCTGGCTCGCTCTCTGGGCACTTAATCGACGGAAAGGGACTTGGGGCCTGGCTCGCGATGGGCGCTGGCGGCCAGGCTGGCGGTCCCACCGCTGACGTACACTGAGCAAGCAGCCCATGCCGTGCCTGCTGGGGGCTGTCTGAGCGTGCTACTTGTGCCCAGGCTCTGTGCGACGCGTCACAGCTGGCTCACTCGCTGGGCACTATGTCGAGGGACAGGGACGAAGGGGCTGGCTCGCGATGGGCGCCCGCGGCCTTGCTGGCGCGCCCACCGCTGCTGCTCGCTGGGCACCTGGCCCATGCCGTGCCTGCTGGGGGCTGCCTGGGCATGCCTCTCATGCCAAGGGTCTGTGCGACATGGCTCCCCTGGCTCGCTCGCTGGGCACATAGTCGAGGGACAGGGACGTGGCGGCTGGCTCGCGATGGGCGCCCGCAGTCTGGCTGGCGCGCCCACCGCTGCCGCACACTGGCCGAGCAGCCCATGCCGTTCCTGCTTGGGGCTTCCTGGGCGTGCGACTTGTGCCCAGGCTCCATGCGACGCGTCACAGCTGGCTCGCTCGCTGGGCACTACGTCGAGGGACAGGGACGAGGGGCCTGGCTCGCGATGGACGCCCGCGGCCTTGCTGGCGCGCCCACCGCTGCCGCACGCTGGGCACGTGGCCCATGCCGTGCCTGCTGGGGGCTGCCTGGGCATGCCTCTCATGCCAAGGGTCTGTGCGACAGGGCTTCCCTGGCTCGCTCGTTGGGCACGTAGTCGAGGGACAGGGACGTGGTGGCTGGCTCGTGATGGGCGCCCGCAGCCTGGCTGGCGCGCCCACCGCTGCCACACGCAGGGTGAGCATCCTATGCCGTGCCTACTTGGGGCTTCCTAGGCGTGCCACCCGTGCCAAGGCTTCATGCAACGCGGCCCCCCTCGCTCGCTCGCTGAGCACTTACTCGAGGGACAGGAACGTGGGGTCTGGCTCGCGATGGGTACCCGCGGCCTCTCTTGCGCGCCCACCGCTGCCATACGCTGGGCGAGAAGCCCATGCCGTGCCTGTTAGGGGCTTCCTGTGTGTGCTACCCGTGCCCAGGGTCCATGCAACGCAGCCCCCCTGGCTCGCTCGCTGAGCACTTAGTCGAGGGACAGGGACGTTGGGGCTGGCGCGCCCACCGCTGCCGCACGTTGGGCACGTGGCCCATGCCGTGCCTGCTGGGGCCTGCCTAGGCATGCCTTTCATGCCAAGGGTCTGTGCGACACGGCTCCGCTGGCTCGCTCGCTGGGCACATAGTCGAGGGACAGGGACGTGGTGGCTGGCTCGCGATGGGCTCCCGCAGCCTGGCTGGCACGCCCACCGCTGCCGCACGCAGGGTGGGCATCCCATGCCGTGCCTACTTGGGGCTTCCTAGGCGTGCCTACGTCGAGGGACTGGGACCTGGGCGCTGGCTCGCGATGGGCGCCCGCGGCCTGGCTGGCGCTCCCATTGCAGTCGCATGCAGGGCGAGCAGCCCATGCCGTCCCTACTGTGGGCTTCCTGGGCGTGCCTGCTGGGGCTTGCCTTGGCATGACACCCGTGCCAAGGGTCAGTGCAACGCGGTCCCCCTGGCTCGCTCGCTGGGCACTACGTCGTGGGACAGGGACGTGAGGGCTGCCTCGCGACGGGCGCCCGCAGCCTGGCTGGCGCGCCCACCGCTGCCGCACGCTGGGCACTTTGCCCATGCCGTGCCTGCTGGGGGCTGCCTGGGCATGCCTTCCGTGTGATGTGGTTCCCCTGGCTCGCTCACTGTGCACTAAGTCGAGGGACTGGGACGAGGGGCTGGCTCGCGATGGACGCCCATGGCCTGCCTGGCGCACCCACTGCTGTCGCACGCTGGGCGAGCAGCCCATGCCGTGCCTGCTGGGGGCTTCCTGGGCATGCCACCCATGCCCAGGGTCTGTGCGACGTGGCTCCCCTTGCTCACTCGCTGGGCACTACGTCGAGGGACTGGGACGTGGGGGCTGGCTCGCGATGGGTGCCCGCGGCCTATCTTGCGCGCCCACCGTTGCCGTACGCTGGGCGAGAAGCCCATGCCGTGCCTGCTGGGGGCTGCCTGGGCGTGCTACCCGTGCCCAGGGTCCGTGCGACGCGGCCCCCCTGGCTCTCTCGCTGAGCACTTAGTCGAGGGACAGGGACGTGGGGGCTGTCTCGCGATGGGCGCTCGCGGCCTCGCTGGCTTTCCCACCGCAGCCGCACGCAGGGCGAGCAGCCCATGCCGTGCCTACTGGGGGCTTCCTGGGCATGCCTGCTGGGGCTTGCCTTGGCATGCCACCCGTGCCAAGGGTCCATGCGAAGCGGCCCCCCTGGCTCGCTCGCGGGGCACTACGTCGTGGGACAGGGACATGAGGGCTGGCTCGCGATGTGCACCAGCAGCCTGGCTGGCACGCCCACCGTTGCCGCACGCTGGGCGAGCAGCCCATGCCATGCCTGCTGGGGGCTGCCTTGGCGTGCCACCCTAGCCCAG
>JAJFZO010000103.1:352500-360000 GCA_021397835.1 Moringa oleifera
GATCCAACCCCGCGTCCACCGCCTTGAGGGCCTGCAACGAAGCACTCCGCATGCTTGAAATCCCCCTAATGATTTGGCCCTCACGTAGCATGCATCATCGTTAGCTTCGCCGCCCACACCATCGAGCTTGTCTAGCCACATCCCAGCTCATTATCCCACGATTATTCTCGCTTCGTTGCCCACATTTTTCCCACCGGAGAGGCCTTGGCAGCAGGGGTGCCCAGGCTGGCCGTGTGGCTCGCTCATTGCTAACGGCCGACGATCGTGTCATCGATTGCGCTGCGCAACGAGTCTGCCTAGACAAGCCTGAGCGTCGGGATCCAACCCCACGTCCGCTGCCTTGAGGGCCTGCGACAAAGCACTCCGCATGCTCGAAATTCCCCCCAATGATTTGGCCTTTGCGTAGCATGCATCATCGTTAGCTTTGCCGCCCACACCGTCGAACTTGTGTAGCCACATCCCAGCTCATTATCCCACGATTTTTCTAATTTCGTTGCCTACGTTTTTCCCACCGATGAGGCCTTGCCAGCAGGGGTGTCACGCCTTGCCCAAGCTGGCCGTGTGGCTCGCTTATTGCTAACGGCCGACGATCATGTCGTCGATTGCGTTGCGCAACCAGTCCGCCGAGGCAAGCCTGGGCATCGGGATCCAGCCCCGCATCCGCCACCTCGAGGGTCTGCAATGAAGCACTCCGCATGTTCAAAATCCCCTTAGCGATTTGGCCCTCGTGCAGCATGCATCACGTTAGCTTTGCCGCCCACACCGTCGAGCTTGTGTAGCCACATCCTAGCTCATTATCCCACGATTTTTCTCATTTTGTTGCCCATGTTTTTTCCACCGATGAGGCCTTGGCACCAGGGGTGTCACGCCTTGCCTAGGCTGGCTGTGTGGCTCACTCATTGCTAACGACCGATGATCATGTCGTCGATCGCACTGCACAACGAGTCCGTCTAGGCAAGCCTGGGCGTCGGAATCCAGCCCCGCATCCACTGCCTCGAGGTCCTGCAACGAAGCACTCTGAATGCTCAAAATCCCCCCAGCGATTTGGCCCTCGTGTAGCATGCATCATTGTTAGCTTCGCCGCCCACACCGTCGAGTTTGTTTAGCCACATCCCAGCTAATTATCCCACAATTTCTCTCATTTCATTGCCCATGTTTTTCTCACCGATGAGGCCTTGGCAGCAGGGGTGTCACGCCTTCCCCAGGCTGGCCGTGTGGCTCGCTCATTGCTAACCGCCGACGATCGTGTCACCGATCGCGCTGCGCAACGAGTCCGCTTAGGCAAGCCTGAGCGTTGGGATCCAACCCCATGTCCGCTGCCTCGAGGGCCTGCAACGAAGTACTCCACATGCTCGAAATCCCCCCAGCGATTTGGCCCTCGCGTAGCATGCGTCATCGTTAGCTTCGCCACCCACACCTTCGAGCTTGTGTAGCCACATCCCAGCTCATTATCCCACGATTTTTCTCATTTCGATGCCCACAATTTAGCGGATTTCGTTTCCCACATTTTCCCCACTCCGTTGGCTACTGATCGGGCGTCCCACACTCTTCAGCCGACATCGTCGGCTGCCTGCCTGCCGGCGGTGGTGGCCACCACAGCCACGCACCATCGGCTGGATGGGCAAGGCAGCAAGCCGCCCTGCCCATGCCATGCGCGCTGGGATGCCCAAGCCCAGGACCTGCCCAAGTGGGATGGGCAGGGGGGGAGGCACGCATGGCCTGTTGGCACCCAGCAAGCTCGGCGACCACCTCCCCCCAAAAGAGTCTTAAATGAAATTTCACTCCCGGCAAGAGGAAACAGCAATATGTCTGAGCCGTCATAATGGGTCTAAAAAATTATTTACTTGGAATTTTGAGCTGAAATTTTGTACATAAATGAGGAATAATCATGCCTACTACTAGAAAAAATTTCAGAATTTTCTGGGCACAAATTTTTTTAATGAATTTTCTACAGTCAAAAATTGAAAAAATCATCAAAAATAGCCCGTGAATCGAAATTATCCCGAACTTCAGAGGCAGACACCTCATGAATTACACGAATTATTTGAGTCATTTTGGGACCAACTCCATGATGAAAAGATGGTAAATTCACAACAACTTCGCAACTGGGCATTACGGCCAGCAGGCTGGGGCAGCTGTGCCTCTGCCTGGCCCATGGTGCATGCTGGCTGCCCTGTCAAGTGCACCTCCAGCAACCCCATGGCAGCCCTCAGGGTCCACCAGAGCCAGGGGCCACAACCAAGGCCAGCTTGCCCATGAAATCAACGCCCACAGCATGTGCTGAGCCTCACAGTGTGCTTGCGGCTGGCTCGCGTGGGCCATCCCCGGCAAGGCTGGCGCCGTGCCTGCTGGCGACTGCTGTGGCACCCCTGGCTCGCACGCTGGGCAGTCAGTCGAGGGGCAGAGACGAGGGAGCTGGCTCGCAATGGGCGCCCGCAGCCTGGCTGGCGCTTCCACCGCCGCCGCACGCTGGGCGAGCAGCCCATGCCGTGCCTGCTGGGGGCTTCCTAGGTGTGCCACCCGTGCCCATGGTCCGTGCGACACGGCCCCACTGTCTCACTCGTTGGGCACTTAGTCGAGGGACAGGAACGTGGGGGCTGGCTCGCGATGGGCGCCCGCGGCTTGGCTGGTGCACCCACCGCTGCTGCACGATGGGCTAGCAGCCCATGCCATGCTTGCTGGGGGCTGCCTGGGCGTACCACCCGTGCCCAGGGTCCGTGCGATGTGGCACCCCTAGCTCGCACGCTGGGCTTTCAGTCGAGGGACAGGGACGAGGGGGCTGGCTTGCGATAGGCGCCCGCGGCCTGGCTGGCGCGCCCACCGCTGCAGCACGCAGGGCGAGCAGCCCATGCAGTGCCTGCTGGGGGCGCCTGGGCGTGCCACCCGTGCCCAGGGTCCGTGCGACATGGCCCCCCTAGCTTGCTCGCTGGGCACTTAGTCAAGGGACAGGGACGTGGGGGGCTGGCTCGGGATGAGCGCCCGCGGCCTGGCTGGCGCGCCCACCGCTGCAGCACGCTGGGCGAGCAGCCCATGCCAAGCCTGCTGGGGGCTGCCAAGGCATGCCACCCGTGCCCAGGGTCTGTGCGACGCGGCCCCCCTTGCTCGCACGCTGGGCTGTCAGTCGAGGGTCAGGGACGAGGGGACTGGGTCGCGATGGGCGCCCGCGGCCTGGCTGGCACGCCCGCCGCTGCCGCACGCTGGGCGAGCAGCCCATGCCGAGCCTGCTGGGGGCTGCCTGGGCGTGCCACCCGTGCCCAGGGTCCTTGCGATGCGGCACCCCTGGCTCGCACGCTGGGCTGTCAGTCGAGGGACAGGGACGAGGGGGCTGGCTCGAGATGGGTGCCCGTGGCCTGGCTGGCGCGCCCACCGCTGCCACATGATGGGCAAGCAGCCCATGCCGTGCCTGCTGGGGGCTGCCTGGGCGTGCCACCCGTGCCCAGGGTCCGTGCGATCCGGCACCCCTGGCTACCACGCTTGGCTGTCAGTAGAGGGACAGGGACGAGGGGGCTGGCTCGCGATGGGCGCCCGCGGCCTGGCTGGCGCTCCCACCGCTGTCACACGCTGGGCGACCAGCCCATGCCGAGCCTGCTGGGGGCTGCCTGGGCATGCCACCCGTGTCCAGGGTCCATGGGACGCGGCACCCCTGGCTCGCACACTGGGCTGTCAGTCGAGGGTCAGGGACGAGGGGGCTGGCTCGCAATGGGCGCCCGTGGCCTGGCTGGCGCTCCCACCGCTGCTGCACGATGGGCGAGCAGCCCATGCTGTGCCTGCTGGGGGCTTCCTGGGTGTGCCACCCGTGCCCAGGGTCCATGCGACATGGCCGCACTGTCTCACTCGCTGGGCACTTAGTCGAGGGACAGGGACGTGGGGGCTGGCTCGCGATTGGCGCCCGCGGCCTGGCTCGCGCGCCCACCGCTGCCGCACGCTGGGCGAGCAGCCCATGCCGTGCCTGCTGGGGCCTTCCTGGGCGTCTCACCCGTGCCGAGGGTCCGTGCGACGCGGCCCCCCTGGCACGCTTGCTCGGCACTTAGTCAAGGGACAGGGACGTGAGGGCTGGCTCGCGATGGGTGCCCGCGGCCTGGCTGGTGCACCCACCGCTACCGCACTCAGGGCGAGCAGCCTATCCCGTGCTTGCTGGGGGCTGCCTGGGCATGCAAGTCATGCCCAGGGTCCGAGCGACCCGGCCCCCCTGGCTTGCTCGTTGGGCACTTAGTCAAGGGACAAGGACGTGGGGGCTGGCTCGCTATGGGCGCCCGCAGCCTGGCTGGTGCGCCCACCTTTGCCGCTTGCCGGGCAAGCAGCCCATGCCGTGCCTGCTGAGAGCTGCCTGGGCGTGCCACCCGTGTACAGGGTCCATGCGACGCGGCCCCTCTGGCTCGCTCACTGGGCACTACGTCGAGGGACAGGGATGTGGGGCTGGCTCGCAATGGGCGCCCGCGGCCTGCCCGGCACGCCCACCGCTGCCGCATGCTGGGCGAGCAGCCCATGCCGTGCCTGCTGGGGGCTGCATTTGCGTTTGACTCGTGCCCAGGGTCCGTGCGACGCGGCTCCCCGGGCTCGCACGCTGGGCTGTCAGTCGAGGGTCAGGGACGAGGGGGCTGGCTCGCGATGGGCGCCCGAGGCCTGGCTGCCACGCCCACCTCTGCCGCACGCTGGGCGAGAAGCCCAAGCTGTGCCTTCTGGGGGCTGCCTGGGAGTGCCACCCGTGCCCAGGGTCAGTGCAACGCGGCACCCCTGGCTCACACGCTGGGCAATCAGTCGAGGGGCAGGGACGAGGGGGCTGGCTCGCGATGGGCGCCCGCGGCCTGGCTGGCGCGTCCACCGCTGCCGCACGTTGGGCTTTTAGCAGCCCATACCATGCCTGATAGGGGCTTGCTGGGGGTGCCACCCGTGCCCAGTGTCCGTGCGACACGGCCCCACTGGCTCGCTCCCTGGGCACTTAGTCGAGGGACAGGGACGTGGGGGCTGGCTCACGACGGGCGACCGCGGCCTGGCTGGCGCGCCAACCGCTACCGCACAATGGGCGAGCAGCCCATGCCGTGCCTGCTGGGGTCTACCTGGGCGTGCCACCCGTGCCCAGGGTCCGTGCGACGCGGCCCCCATGGCTCGCATGCTGGGCAGTCAGTAGAGGGGCAGGGATGAGGGGGCTGGCTCGCGATGGGCGCCCGCGGCCTGGCTGGCGCGTCCACTGCTGCTGCATGATGGGCGAGCAGTCCATGCCTTGCCTGCTGGGGGCTGCCTGGGCATGCCACCCATTCCCAGGGTCCGTGCGACGCGGCCCCCCTGGCTCGCACGCTGGGCTGTTAGTCGAGGGTCAGGGATGAGGGGGCTGGCTCGCGATGGGCGCCCGCGGCCTGGCTGGCGCGCCCACCGCTGCCGTACGCTGGGCGAGCAGCCCATGCCATGCCTGCTGGGGGCTGCCTGGGCATGCACCCGTGCCCAGGGTCTGTGTGACGCGGCCCCCCTGGCTCGCTCGCTGGGCACTTAGTCGAGGGACAGGGACGTGGGGGCTGGCTCGCGATGAGCGCCCGCGGCCTGGCTGGCGCACCCACCGCTGCTGCACGCTGGACGAGCAGCCCATACCGTGCCTGCTGGGGGCTGCCAGGGCGTCCCACCCATGCCCCGGGTCTGGGCGATGCGGCCCCACTGGCTCGCTCGCTGGGCACTACGTCGAGGGACAGGGACGTGGGGGCTTGCTCGCGGTAGGTGCCCGCGGCCTGACGGGTGTGCCCACCGCTGCCACATGCTGGGCGAGCAGCCCATGCCGTGCCTGCTTGGGGCTGCCTGGGTGTGCCACCCATGCCCAGGGTCCATGCGATGCGGCCCCCCTGGCTTGCTCGCTGGGCACTTAGTCAAGGGACAGGGACGTGGGGGCTGGCTCGTGATGGGTGCCCGCGGCCTGGCTGGTGTGCCCACCGCTGCCACACGCTGGGCGAGCAGCCCATGCCGTGCCTGCTGGGGGCTTCCTGGGCGTTCTACTCATGCCCAGGGTCCAAGTGATCCGGCCCCCCTGGCTCGCTCGTTGGGCACTTAGTCAAGGGACATGGACGTGGGGGCCTGCTCGCGATGGGCGCCCGCGGCCTGGCTGGCGCGCCCACCTCTGCCGCACACCGGGCGAGCAGCCCATGCCATGCCTTGGGGGGGCTGCCTGGGCGTGCCTCCCGTGCCTAGGGTCCGTGCGACGCGGCCCCCCTGGCTCGCTAGCTGGGCACTTAGTCGAGGGACAGGGACGTGGGGGCTGGCTCACGATGGGCGCCCGCGGCCTGGCTGCCGCGCCCACCGCTGCCGCACGATTGGCGAGTAGCCCATGCCGTGCCTGCTGGAGGCAGCTTGGGCATGCCTCCTGTGCCCAGGGTATGTGCGACGTGGCTGCCCTGTCTCGCTCGTTGAGCACTTAGTCGAGGGAAAGGGACGAGGGGGCTGGCTCGCGATGGGCGCCTGTGGCCTGGCTGGGCACTTGGCCGATGTTGTACCTGCTGGGGGCTGCCTGGGCATGCCTCCCGTGCCCAGGGTCCGTGCGACACGACTCCTCTGGCTCGCTCGCTGGGCACTTAGTCGAGGGACAGGGATGAGGGGGTTGGCTCACGATGGGCGCCCGTGGCCTGGCTGGCGCGCCAAACGCTGCTGCATGTTGGGCGCTTGGCTCATGCCATGCCTGGTGGGGGCTGCCTGGGCTTGCCTTCCATGCCAAGGGTCCGTGCGACGCGGCTCCCTTGGCTCGTTCGCTGGGCACTTAGTCGAGGGACAGGGACGAGGGGGCTGGCTCGCGAAGGGCGCCCGTTGCCTGGATGGCGCGCCCACCCCTACTGCACGCTGGGCACTTGGCCCTGCCATACCTGCTGGGGGCTTCTAGGGCATGCCTCCCATGCCTAGGGTCTGTGCGACGTGGCTCCCCTTGCTCGCTCGCTGGGCACTTAGTCGAGGGACAGGGACGAGGGGGCTGGCTCGCGATGGGCGACTGTTGCCTGGCTTGCGCGCCCACCGCTGCAGCACGCTGGGCTCTTGGCCCATGCCGTGCCTGCTGGGGGCTGCCTGGGAATGCCTCCCATGCCCAGGGTCCATGTAACATGGCTCCCCTGGCTCGCTCGCTGGGCACTTAATCGAGGGACAGGGACGAGGGGGCTGGCTTGCGGTGGGCGCCTGTGGCCTGGCTGGCGCGCCCACCGCTGCGCACGCTTTGCACTTGGCCCATGTTGTACCTGCTGGGGGCTGCCTGGGCATGCCTCTCGTGCCCAGGGTCCATGCGATGCAGCTCCCCTTGCTCCCTCACTGGGCACTTAGTCGAGGGACAGGGACGAGGGGGCTGGCTCGCGATGGTCGTTTGTGGCCTTGCTGGCGTGCCCACCTCTGCCGCACGCTGGGCACTTGGCCCATGTCGTGCCTACTGGGGGCTGCCTGGGCTTGCCTTTCGTGCCCAGGGTCTGTGCGATGTGGCTCCCCTGGCTCGCTTGCTGTGCACTAAGTCAAGGGACAGGAATGAGGGGGCTGGCTCGCGATGGG
>JAJFZO010000103.1:365000-380000 GCA_021397835.1 Moringa oleifera
TGGACCTGGTAAGTTTCCCCGTGTTGAGTCAAATGAAGTCGCAGGCTCCACTCCTGGTGGTGCCCTTCCATCAATTCCTTTAAGTTTCAGCCTTGCGACCATACTCCCCCCGGAACCCAAAGACTTTGATTTCTCATAAGGTGCCAGCGGAGTCCTAAAAGCAACATCCGCTGATCCCTGGTCGGCATCGTTTATGGTTGAGACTAGGACGGTATCTGATCGTCTTTGAGCCCCCAACTTTGATTCTTGATTAATGAAAACATCCTCGGCAAATGCTTTTGCAGTTATTCATCTTTCATAAATCCAAGAATTTCACCTCTGACTATAAAATACGGATGGCCCCGACTGCCCCTGTTAATCATTATTCCGATTCCGAAGGCCAACAGAATAGGATCGAAATCCTATGATGTTATCCCATGCTAATGTATTCAGAGCATAGGCTTGCTTTGAGCACTATAATTTCTTCAAAGTAAAAGCGCCGGAGCACGACCCGGCCAATTAAGGCCAAGAGCGCATCGCCGACAGTAGGGACGAGCCAACCGGTGCACACCGTAGGTGGACCGACCGACCTATCCCAAGGTCCAACTACGAGCTTTTTAACTGCAACAACTTAAATATACGCTATTGGAGCTGGAATTACCGTGGTTGCTGGCACCAGACTTGCCCTTCAATGGATCCTCATTAAGGGATTTAGATTGTACTCATTCCAATTACCAGACTCGAAGAGCCCGGTATTGTTATTTATTGTCACAACCTCCCCATGTCAAGATTGGGTAATTTGTGCGCCAGCTGCCTTCCTTGGATGTGGTAGCCGTTTCTCAGGCTCCATCTCCGGAATCGAACCCTAATTCTCCATCACCCATCACCACCATAGTAGGCAACTATCCTACAATCGAAAATTGATAGGGCAAAAATTTGAATGATACGTCGTCAGCATGATGGCCTTGCGATCCATCGAGTTATCGTGAATCATCAGAGCAACGGACGAAGCCTGCGTCGACCTTTTATCTAATAAATGTGCCCCTTCCAGAAGTCGGGGTTTATTGCACGTATTAGCTCTAGAATTACTACAGTTATCCGAGTAGTAGGTACCATCAAACAAACTATAACTGATTTAATAAGCCATTCGCAGTTTCACAGTCTGAATTAGTTCATACTTACACATGCATGGCTTAATCATTGAGACAAGAATATGACTACTAGCAAGATCAACCAGGTAGCATCCTTCGAGACGCCGCGCCAACTAAGATCGAAGCGTGCCGCAAGGCTCGCTAAGGCCAAAGTTGTCGCAGTTGTCGTTCAAAATTGATGGGACGTGGGACAAATGCTATCGCTTGGACAGGCAGAGGCCGAGGCCACTCCTGTCGCAATACTTTTTGCACCCGAGGGGACAATCGATCTCTCGTGTGCCAAAGCAGCCGCATGCCAAAGCAAGCCGCGCTTGGAGCACGAGGCCTGGCTTAGTTTTCCACCCATGCCCACGAGGGACATGGTACAAAGACAACCGACTCGAATCATCAAATTCTATTTGTGAAGGCACGCGACATAGGGTCCCGATGTCACCTACGGAACGCCAACGTATGGCTTGGGGTCGAGCTTGAAGCGACGTGCCAGTAGACAGTTCGATGCGAGAGCATGGAGCCTGCCAACGTGCATAACTAGATCACCACTCACACGCCGCACGTACAAGTGGGCAGCAACAGCACCAAACAAGCTGCAAGCCGACGAGCGAAAGGCCCATCGATCAAGCAGGTCATCGTGTGCTGCCGCACCCAAGTCGCTAAGCGCGAAATTGTTTCAATAGCAAGGGATGATTCTTCAATGGCAAGGGACCACCGATGAGGCCTTGGCAATAAGGGTGTCACAACATGCCCAGGCAGGCCGTATGGCTTGCTCGTTGCTAACAGCCGACCATCATGTCGTCGATCGCGCTGCGCAACAAGTCCGCTTCTAGGCAAGCCTGAGCATCGAGATCCAACCCTGCGTCCACCGCCTCGAGGGCCTGTGACGAAGCACTCTGCATGCTTGAAATCCCCCCAATGATTTGGCCCTCACGTAGCATGCATCATCATTAGCTTCGCCGCCCACACCATCGAGCTTGTCTAGCCACATCCCAGCTCATTATCCCATGATTATTCTCGCTTCGTTGCCCACGTTTTTCCCATCGATGAGGCCTTGCAGCAGGGGTGCCCAGGCTGGCCGTGTGGCTCGCTCGTTGCTAATGGCCGATGATCGTGTCGTCGATCGCGCTGCGCAACGAGTCCACCTAGGCAAGCCTGAGCGTCGAGATCCAACCCTACATCTGCTGCCTCGAGGGCCTGCGATGAAGTACTCCGCATGCTGGAAATCCCCCCAATGATTTGGCCCTCACGTAGCATGCATCATCGTTAGCTTCGCAGCCCAACACATCGAGCTTGCTAGCCACATCCCAGCTCATTATCCCATGATTATTCTCGCTTCACTGCCCATATTTTTCCCACCAATGAGGCCTTGGCAGCAGGGGTGCCCAGGCTGGCCGTGTGGCTCGCTCATTGCTAACGGTCGACGATCGTGTCGTCGATCGCGCTGCGCAACGAGTCCACCTAGGCAAGCCTGAGTGTCGGGATCCAACCCCACGTCCGCCGCCTCGAGGGCCTACGACGAAGAACTCCGCATGCTCGAAATTCCCCCCAACGATTTGGCCCTCGCGTAGCATGCATCATCGTTAGCCTCGCCGCCCACACCATTGAGCGTGTGTAGCCACATCCCAGCTCATTATCCCACGATTTTTCTAATTTCGTTTCCTATATTTTTCCCACCGATGAGGCCTTGGTAGTAGGGGTGTCACGCCTTGCCCAGGCTGGTCGTGTGGCTCGCTCATTGCTAACGGCCGACGATCGTGTCGTCGATCGCGCTTCACAGCGAGTCCGCCTAGGCAAGCCTGGGCATCGGGATCCAGCCCCGCATCCGCCGCCTCGAGGGCCTGTGATGAAGCGCTCCTCATGCTCAAAATCACCCCAGCGATTTGGCCCTCGCGTAGCATGCATCATCGTTAGCTTCGCTACCCACACCGTCGAGCTTGTGTAGCCACATCCCAGCTCATTATCCCACGATTTTTCTCATTTTGTTGCCACATTTTTCCCACCGATGAGGCCTTGGCAGCAGGGGTGTCACGCCTTGCCCAAGCTGGCCGTGGGGCTTGCTCTTTGCTAACGGCCGACGATTGTGTCGTCGATCACGCTGCGCAATGAGTCCGCCTAGGCAAGCCTGGGCGTTGGGATCCAGCCCCGCATTCGCCGCCTCAAGGGCCTGCGATGAAGCCCTCTGCATGCTCAAAATCCCCCCAGCGATTTGGCCCTCTCGTAGCATGCATCATCGTTAGCTTTGCCGCCCGCACCGTCGAGTTTGTCTAGCCACATCCCAGCTCATTATCCCACAATTCTCTCGTTTCGTTGCCCACGTTTTTTCCACCGATGAAGCCTTGGCAGCAGGGGTGTCACGCCTTGCCCAGTCTGGCCGTGTGGCTCACTTGTTGCTAACGGCCGATGATCGTGTCGCCGATCGCGCTGCGCAACGAGTTCGCCTAGGCAAGCCTGAGCGTCGAGATCCAACCCCACGTCCGCAGCCTCGAGGGCCTGCGATGAAGCACTCCGCATGCTCGGAATCCCCCCAGCGATTTGGCCCTCACGTAGCATGCATCATCATTAGCTTCGCCGCCCACACCGTCAAGCTTGGGTAGCCACATCCCAGCTCATTATCCCACGATTTTTCTCATTTCGTTGCCCACAATTTAGTGGATTTTGTTTCCCACGTTTTCCCCACTTCGTTGGCTACTGATCGGGCATCCCACACTCTTCGGCTGACGGCGCCGGCCGCCTGCCTGCCGGCAGTGGTGGTCGCCACAGCCACGCACCACCGGCTGGATGGGCAAGGCAGCAAGCCGCCCTGCCCATGCCATGCACGCTGGATTGCCCAAGCCCAGCGCCTGCCCACGTGGGATGGGCAGGGGGGAAGGCACGCATGGCCTGTTGGCACCCAGCAAGCTAGGTGACCACCTCCCCCCTAAAGAGTCTTAAATGAAATTTCACTCCCGGCAGGAGGAAACATCAATATGTCTGAGCCGTCATAATGGGTCTAAAAAATTATTTACTTGGAACTTTGAGCTGAAATACTGTACATAAATGGAGAATAATCATATCTACCACTGTAAAAAATTTCAGAATTTCTGGGCACTAAATTTTTTTAATGAATTTTCTACAGCTGAAAATTGAAAGAATCATCAAAAATAGCCCGTGAGTCGAAATGATCCAAAACTTCAGGGGCAGACTCCTCATGAATTACACGAATTATTTGAGTCATTTCGGGACCAATTCCATGATGAAAAGACGGTCAATTCACACCAATTTTGCAACTGGGCATTGCGGCCAGCAGGCTGGGGCAGCTGTGCCTCTGCCAGGCCCTTGGTGCATGCTGGCTGCCCTGTCCAGCGCACCTCCAGTCACCCCATGGCAGCCCTCAGGGTCCACCAGAGCCAGGGGACACGGCCAAGGCCATCTTGCCCATGAAATCAACGCCCACAGAATGTGCTGAGCCTCACAGCAAGCTCGCGACTAGCTCGCGTGGGGTGCCCCTGGCACGGCTGGCGCCGTGCCTACTGGCGACTGTTGTGGCCACCTAGCTCACACGTTGGGCAGTCAGTCGAGGGGCAGGGACGAGGGGGCTGGCTCGCGATGGGCGCCCGCTGCCTGGCTGGCGCGCCCACCGCTGCCGCACACTGGGCGAGCAGCCCATGCTGTGCCTGCTGGGGGCTGCCTTGGTGTGCCACTCGTGCCCAGGGTCCGTACGATGCGGCCCCCCTGGCTCGCTCGCTGGGTACTACGTCGAGGGACAAGGATGTGGGGGCTGGCTCGTGATGGGCGCCCGCGGCCTGGCTGTCACGCCCACCGCTGCCGCAAGCTGGGCGATCAGCCCATGCCATGCCAGCTGGGGTCTGCCTGGACGTGCCACCCGTGCCCACGGTTCGTGTGATGCGGCACCCCTGGCTCGCACACTGGGCAGTAAGTCAAGGGGCAGGGACGAAAGGGCTGGCTACCGCAGCCACACGCTGGGCGAGCAGCCCATGCCGTGCCTGCTGGGGGCTTCCTAGGCATGCCACCCGTGCCGAGGGTCCATGCGATGCATCACCCCTATCTCGCACTCTGGGCACTACGTCCAGGGACAAGGACTTGGGGGCTGGCTCGAGATGGGCGCCCGCGGCCTGGCTGGCGCGCCTATCGGTGCCGCATAGCTGGCTAGAAGCCCATGCCATTCCTGCGGGGGGTTGCCTGGGCGTGCAACCCGTGCCCAGGGTCCGTGCGATGCGGCCCCCCTGGCTCGCTCGCTGGGTAATCGGTCGAGGGACAGGTACGTGGGGGCTGGCTCGTGATGGGTGCCCGCGGCCTGGCTTGCGCGCCCACAACTGTCGCACACTGGGCGAACAGCCCATGCTGTGCTTGCTGGGGGCTTCCTGGGCGTGCCACCAGTGTCCAGGGTCCATGCAACGCGGCCCCCCTGGCTCACTCGCTGGGCACAACGTCGAGGGAAAGGGACGTGTGGGCTGGCTCGTGATGGGCGCCTACGGCCTGGCTGGCGCGCCCACCGCTGCCGCACGCTGGGTGAGCAGCCCATGCTGTGCCTGCTGGGGGCAGCCTGGGCGTGCCACCCGTGCCCAGGGTCCATGCGACCCGGCCCCCCTGGCTCGCTAGCTGGGCACTTAGTCGAGGGACAGGGACGTGGGGGCTGGCTAGCGATGGGCGCCCGCGGCCTGACTGGCACGCCCACCGCTTCCGCACGCTGGGCGAGCAGCCCATGCCGTGCCTGCTGGGGGCTGCCTGGGTGTGCCACTCGTGCCCAGGGTCCATGCGATGTGGCACCCCTGGCTCGCACGCTGGGCACAACGTCGAGGGACAGGGACGTGGGGGCTGGCTCGCGATGGGCGCCCGCGGCCTGGCTGGCGCGCACACCGCTGCCGCACACTGGGCGAGCAGCCCATGCCGTGCCTGCTGGGGGCAGCCTGGGTGTGCCACTCGTGCCCAGGGTCCGTGCGACCCGGCCCCCCTGGCTCGCACGCTGGGCACAACGTCGAGGGACAGGGACGTGGGGGCTGGCTTGCGATGGGCGCCCACGGCCCGACTGGCGCGCCTACGTCTTTCGCACGCTGGGCGAGCAGCCCATGCCGTGCCTGCTGTGGTCTGCCTGAGCGTGCCACTCGTTCCTAGGGTCCATGCGATGCGGCACCCCTGGCTCGCACGCTGGGCACAACGTCGAGGGACAGGGACGTGGGGGCTGGCTCGCGATGGGCGCCCGCGGCCTGGCTGGCGCGCCCACTGCTGCCGCACGCTGGGCGAGCAGCCCATGCCGTGCCTGCTGGGGGCAGCCTGGGCGTGCCACCCGTGCCCAGGGCCCGTGCGACCCGGCCCCCTTGACTCGCTCGCTGGGCACTTAGTGGAGGGACAGGGACGTGGGGGCTGGCTCATGATGGGCGCCCACGGCCTAACTGGCGCGCCCACCTCTTCCGCACGTTGGGCGAGCAGCCCATGCCGTGCCTGCTGGGGTCTGCCTGAGCGTGCCACTCGTTCCCAGGGTCCATGTGATGCGGCACCCCTGGCTCGCACGCTGGGCACAACGTCGAGGGACAGGGACGTGGGGGCTGGCTCGCGATGGGCGCCCGCGGCCTGGCTGGCGCGCCCACCGCTGCCGCACGCTGGGCGAGCAGCCCATGCCGTGCCTGCTGGGGGCTGCCTTCACGTGCCACTCGTGCCCACGGTCTGTGCGACACGGTACCCCTGGCTCGCTCGCTGGGCACTTAGTTAAGGGACAGGGACGTGGGGGCTGGCTAGCGATGGCCGTCGGCAGCCTGGTTGGCGCTCCCACCGCTGCCGCACGCTGGGCGAGCAGCCCATGCCAGGCCTGCTGGGGGCCTCCTGGGCGTACCACCCGTGCCCAGGGTCTGTGCGATGTGGCACCCCTTGCTCGCACGCTGGGCAGTCAATTGAGGGGCAGGGACGAGGGGGCTGGCTACCGTTGCCGCACGCTGGGCGAGCAGCCGATGTCGTGCTTGCTGGGGCCTGCCTGGGCATGCCTCCCGTGCCCAGGGTCCGTGGGACGTGGCCCCCCTGGCTCGCTCGCTGGGCACTTGGTTGAGGGACAGGGATGTGGGGGCTGGCTCGCGATTGGCACCTGCTGCCTGGCTGGCGCACCCACCGCTGCCGCACGCCGGGCGAGCAACCAATGCCGTGCCTGCTGGGGGCTGCCTGGGCGTGCCACAAGTGTCCAGGGTCCACGCGATGCGGCACCCCTAGCTCGCACGCTGGGCAGTCAGTCGAGGGGCAGGGACGAGGGGGCTTGCTCGCGATGGGCCGCCACGGCCTGGCTGGCGCGCTCACCGTTGACGCGCACTGGGTAAGCAGCCCATGCCGTGCCTGCTGGGGGCTGCCTGGGCGTGCCACCCATGCCCAGGGTCTGTGTGATTTGGTACCCCTGGCTCGCACTTTGAGCAGTCAGTCGAGGGGTAGGGACGAGGGGGCTGGCTTGCGATGGGTGCCCGCGGCCTGGCAGGCGCGCCTACCTCTGCCGCATGCTGGGCGAGCAGCCCATGCCGTGCCTGCTGGAGGCTTCCTGGGTGTGCCACAAGTGTCCAAGATCCGTGCAACGCGGCTCCCCTGGCTCACTCGCTGGGCACTTAGTCGAGGGGAAGGGACGTGGGGGCTAGCTCGCGATGGGCGGCCATGGCCTGGCTGGCGCGCCCACCGCTGCCGCACGCTGGGCGAGCAGCCCATGCCGTGGTTGCTGGGGGCAGCCTGGGCGAGCAACCAATGCCGTGCCTGCTGGCGGCTGCCTGGGCGTGCCACAAGTGTCCATGGTCCATGCGATGCGGCACCCCTGGCTCGCACGCTGGGTAGTCAGTCGAGGGGCAGGGACGAAGGGGCTTGCTCGAGATAGGCCACCGCGGCCTGGCTGGCGCGCCCACCACTGCCGCGCGCTGGGTGAGCAGCCCATGCCGTGCCTGCTGGGGGCTGCCTGGGCATGCCACCCGTGCCCAGGGTCCGTGCGACGCGGCACCACTGGCTCGCACTTTGGGCAGTCAGTCGAGGGGCAGGGACGAGGGGGCTGGCTCGCGATGGGTGCCCTCGGCCTGGCAGGCACGCCCACCACTGCCACACGCTGGGCGAGCAGCCCATGCCGTGCCTGCTGGGGGCTTCCTGGGAGTACCACCAGTGTCCAGGATCCGTGCGACGTGGCCCCCCTGGCTCACTCGCCGGGCACTTTGTCGAGGGGCAGGGACGTGGGGGCAAGCTCGCGATGGGCGCCCACGGCCTGGCTGGCGTGCCCACCGCTACCGCACGCTGGGCGAGCAGCCCATGCCGTGGCTGCTGGGGGCTGCTCGTGCGTGTCACCCGTGCCCAGGGTCTGTGCGACGCGCCACCCCTGGCTCGCACGCTGAGCAGTCAGTCGAGGGGGATGGACGAGGGGGCTGGCTCGCGATGGGCGCCCGCGGCCCAGCTGGCGCGCCCACCGCTGCTGCACGCTGGGCAAGCAGCCCATGCCGTGCCTGCTGGGGGCTGCTTGGGCATGCCACCTGTGCCCAGGGTCAGTGCGACACGGCCCCCCTGGCTCGCACGCTGGGCACTACGTTGAGGGAAAGGCACGTGTGGGCTGGCTGGTGATGGGTGCTCGTGGCCTGGCTGGCACGCCAACCGCTGCCTCCCGCTGGGCGAGCAGCCCATGCCGTGCCTACTGGGGGCTGCCTGGGCATGCCACCTGTTCCCAGGGTCCGTGTGACGCGGGCCTCCTGGCTCGCTCGCTGGGCACTACGTCCAGGGACAGGGATGTGGGGGCTGGCTCGCGATGGGCGCCCGCGGTCTGGCTGGCGCGCCCACCGCTGCTGCACACTGGGCGAGCAGTCAATGCCGTGCCTGCTGGGGGCTTCCTGGGCGTGCTACCCAAGCCTAGGGTCCATGCCATGTGTCACCCCTGGCTCACACGATGGGCAGTCAGTCGAGGGGGATGGACGAGGGGGCTTGCTCGCGATGGGCGCCCGCGGCCTGGCCGGCACGCCCACCGCTGCCGCGCGCTGGGCGAGCAGCCCATGGCGTGCCTGCTGGGGGCTGCCTTGGCGTGCCACCCGTCCCAGGGTCCGTGCGATGTGGCTCCCCTGGCTCGCTCACTGGGCACTACGTCAAGGGACAGGGCCGTGGGGGCTGCCTAGCGATGGGCGCCCGCGGCCTGGCTGGCTCGCCCACCGCTGCCGCACGCTGGGCGAGCAGCCCATGTGGCACCTGCTGGGGGCTGCCTGGGCATGCCAACCGTGCCCAGGGTCTGTGCGACACGGCTCCCCTGGCTCGCTCACTGGGGACTACGTCGAGGGACGGGGACGTGGGGGCTGGCTCACGATGGGCGCCAGCGGCCTGGCTGGCAGTCCCACCGCTGCCGCACGCTGGGCGAGCAGCCCATGCCGTGCCCACTGGGGGCTGCCTGGATGTGCCACCCATTCCCAGGGTACATGCGACGCAGCCCCCTGGCTCGCTCACTGGGCACTATGTCGAGGGACAGGGATATGGGGGCTGGCTCGGAATGGGCGCCCGCGGCCTGGCTGGCGTGCCCACCGCTGCCGCACGCGGGGCGAGCAGCCCATGCGGTGCCTGCTGGGGGGTGCCTCGGCATGCCACCCGTTCCCAGAGTCCGTGCGACATGGCTCCCCTAGCTCACTCGTTTGGCACTACGTCGAGGGACAGGGACATGGGGGCTGGCTCGCGATGGGCGCCCGCGGCCTGGCTGGCGCGCCCACCGCTGCCGCACGCTGGGCGAGCAGCCCATGCCGTGCCTGCTGGGGACTGCATGGGTGTTCTACTCGTGCCCAGGGTCTATGCAACGCGGCCCCCCTGGCTTGGACGCTGGGCAGTCAGTCGAGGGATAGGGACGTGGGGGCTGGCTCGAGATGGTTGCCCGCGGCCTGGCTGGCGTGCCCACCGCTGCCACACGCTGGGCAAGAAGCCCATGCCGTACCTGCTGGGGGCTGACTGGGCGTGCCACCCCTGCCCAGGGTCCGTGCGGTTTGGCACCCCTGGCTCGCACGCTGGGCAGTCAGTCGAGCGGGAGGGACGTGGGGGCAGGCTCACGATGGGTGCCAGCGGCCTGGCTGGCAGGCCCACCGCTGCCGCACGCTGGGCGAGCAGCCCATGCCGTGCGTACTGGGGGCTGCCTTGATGTGCCACCCGTTCCCAGGGTACGTGCAATGCAGCCCCCTGGCTCGCTCACTGGGCACTACGTCGAGGGACAGGGACGTGGGGGCTGGCTCGGAATGGGCGCCCGCGGCCTGGCTGGCGTGCCCACCGCTGCCACACGTGGGGCGAGCAGCCCATGCGGTGCCTGCTGGGGGGTGCCTCGGCGTGCCACCCGTGCCCAGAGTCCGTGCGACATGGCTCCCCTAGCTCACTCGTTTGGCACTACGTCGAGGGACAGGGACATGAGGGCTGGCTCGCGATGGGCGCCCGCGGCCTGGCTGGCGCGCCCACCGCTGCCGCACGCTGGGCTAGCAGCCCATGCCGTGCCTGCTAGGGGCAGCATGGGTGTGCCACCCGTGCCCAGGGTCCATGCGACGCGGCACCCCTGGCTCGCAAGCTGGGCAGGGAGTTGAGGGGCAGCGACGAGGGGCTGGCTCGCGATGGGCGCCCGCTTTCTGGCTGGCGCGCCCACCGCTGCCGCACGCTGGGCAAGCAGCCCATACAGTGCCTGCTGGGGGCTGCCTGGGCGTGCCACCCATACCCAGGGTCAGTGCGACATGGCTCCCCTGGCTCGCTCATTTTGCACTACGTCGAGGGACAGGGACATGGGGGCTGGCTCGCGATTGGCGCCCGTGGCCTGGCTGGCGCGCCCACCGCTACCGCACGCTGGGCGAGCAGCCCATGCCGTGCCTGCTGGGGACTGCATGGGTGTTCTACTCGTGCCCAGGGTCTATGCAACGCGGCCCCCCTGGCTTGCACGCTGGGCAGTCAGTCGAGGGATAGGGACGTGGGGGCTGGCTCGCGATGGTTGCCTGCGGCCTGGCTGGCGTGCCCACCGCTGCCGCACGCTGGGCAAGAAGCCCATGCCGTACCTGCTGGGGGCTGACTGGGCGTGCCACCCCTGCCCAGGGTCCGTGCGGTTTGGCACCCCTGCCTCGCACGCTGGGCAGTCAGTCGAGCGGGAGGGACGTGGGGGCAGGCTCGCGATGGGTGCCAGCGGCCTGGCTGGCAGGCCCACCGTTGCCGCATGCTGGGCGAGCAGCCCATGCCGTGCCCACTGGGGGCTGCCTGGGTGTGCCACCCGTTCCCAGGGTACGTGCGACGCAGCCCCCTGGCTCGCTCACTGGGCACTATGTCGAGGGACAGGGACGTGGGGGCTGGCTCGGAATGGGCGCCCGCGGCCTGGCTGGCGTGCCCACCGCTGCCGCACGCGGGGCGAGCAGCCCATGCGGTGCCTGCTGGGGGGTGCCTCGGTGTGCCCAGAGTCCATGCGACATGGCTCCCCTAGCTCACTTGTTTGGCACTACGTCGAGGGACAGGGACATGGGGGCTGGCTCGCGATGGGCGCCCGCGGCCTGGCTGGCGCGCCCACCGCTGCCGCACGCTGGGCGAGCAGCCCATGCCGTGCCTGCTAGGGGCTGCATGGGTGTGCCACCCGTGCCCAGGTCCATGCGATGCGGCACCCCTTGCTCGCACGCTGGGCAGGGAGTTGAGGGGCAGGGACGAGGGGCTGGCTCGCGATGGGCGCCCGCTTTCTGGCTGGCGCGCCCACCGCTGCCGCACGCTGGGCGAGCAGCCCATGCAGTGCCTGCTGGGGGCTGGCTGGGTGTGCCACCCGTACCCAGGGTCCGTGCGACATGGCTCCCCTGGCTCGCTCGTTTTGCACTACGTCGAGGGACAGGGACATGGGGGCTGGCTCGCGATTGGCGCCCGCGGCCTGGCTCGCGCGCCCACCGCTGCCGCACGCTGGGCGAGCAGCCCATGCCGTGCCTGCTGGGGGCTGCCTGGGTGTGCCACCCATCCCAGGGTCCATGCGATGCGGCTCCCCTGGCTCGCACGCTGGGCACTACGTCAAGGGACAGGGACGTGGGGGCTGGCTCGCGATGGGCGCCCGCGGCCTGGCTGGCGCGCCCACCTCTGCTGCACGCTGGGCTAGCAGCCCATGCTGTGCCTGCTGGGGACTGCGTGGGGGTGCAACCCTTGCCCAGGGTCCATTCAATGCGGCACCCCTGGCTCGCACGATGGGCAGTCAGTCGAGGGGCAGGAACTAGGGGGCTGGCTCGCGATGGGCGCCACCGGCTTGGCTGGCGCGCCACCGCTGCCGCACGCTGGGCGAGCAACCCTTGCTGTGGCTGCTGGGGCTGCCTGGGCATGCCACCCGTGCCCAGGGTACTTGCAACGCGGCACCCCTGGCTCGTACGCTGGGCAGTAAGTCGAGGGGCAGGGACGAGGGGGCTGGCTCGCGATGGGCGCCCGCTCCCTGGCTGGCACGCCCAACGCTGCCGCATGCTGTGCAAGCAGCCCATGCAGTGCCTGCTGGGGGCTGCCTGGGCATGCCACCCGTGCCCAGGGTCCATGTGACACGGCTCCCCTGGCTCGTTTGCTTGGCACTACGTCGAGGAGCAGCGACGTGGGGGCTGGATCGCAATGGGTGCCCGCGGCCTGGCTGGCGCGCCCACTGCTGTCGCACGCTGGGCGAGCAGCCCATGCAGTGCCTGCTGGGGGCTGCCTGGGCGTGCCACTCATGCACAGGGTCCATGCAACGCGGCACCCCTGGCTCGCTCGCTGGACACTACGTCGAGTGACAGGGACGTGGGGGGTGGATCGCGATGGGCGCCCGCGCCCTAGCTGGCGCACCCACCGCTGCCGCACGCTGGGCGAGCAGCCCATGCAGTGCCTGCTAGGGCCTGCCTGGGCATGCCACCGGTACCCAGGGTCCATGCGACACGGCTCCCCTGGCTCACTCGCTGGGCACTACTTCGAGGGACAGGGACGTGGGAGCTGGCTCGCGATGGGCGCCCGCAGCCTGGCTGGCACGCCCAACGCTGCCTCACGCTGGGCGAGCAGCCAATGCTGTGCCTTATCGGGGCTGCCTGGGCGTGCCATCCATGCCCAGGGTCCATGTGACACGGCTCCCCTGGCTCGCTCGCTGGGCACTACGTCGAGGGACAGGGACGTGGGGGTTGGCTCGCGATGGGTGCCCGCGGCCTGGCTGGCGCGCCCACTGCTGCCGCACGCTGTGCGAGCAGCCCGTGGCGTGCCTGCTGGGGGCCGCCTGGGCGTGCCACCCATTCCCAGGGTCCGTGCGACGGGGCCTCCCTGGCTCTCTCGCTGGGCACCACGTCGAGGGACAGGGACATGGCGCCTGGCTTGCGATGGGTGCCCGCGGCCTGGCTGGCGTGCCCACCGCTGCCGCACGCTGGGCGAGCAACCCATGCCGTGCCTGCTGGGGGCTACCTGGGCGTGCCATCCCTGGCCACGGTCCGTGCGACGCGGCTCCCCTGGCTCGCTCGCTGGGCACTACGTCGAGTGACAGGGACGTGGGGGCTGGCTCGCGATGGGCGCCCGCGGCCTTGCTGGCGCGCCCACTGCTGCCGCACGCTAGGGGAGCAGCCCATGCAGTGCCTGCTGGGGGCTGCCTGGGCATGCCACTCATGCACAGGGTCCATGTGACGTGGTACCCCTGGCTCGCTCGCTGGACACTATGTCGAGTGACAGGGACGTGGAGGCTGGATCGCGATGGGCGCCCGCGGCCTAGCTGGCACGCCCACCGCTGCCGCACGCTGGGCGATCAGCCCATGCAGTGCCTGCTAGGGGCTGCCTGGGCATGCCACCAGTGCCCAGGGTGCGTGCGACACGGCTCCCCTGGCTCGCACGCTGGGCAGTCAGTCGAGGGGCAGGGACTAAGGGGCTGCCTTGCGATGGGTGCTTGCGGCCCTGCTAGCGCCCCACCACTGCCGCACTCTGGTCGAGCAGCCCATGCCGTGCCTGCTGAAGGCTGCCTGGGCGTGTCACCCGTGCCCAGGGTCCACGCGATGCAGCACCCCAGGCTCGCACGCTGGGCAGTCAGTCGAGGGGCAGGGACTAGGGTGTTGGCTCGCGATGGGTGCCTGCAGCCCTGCTGGTGCCTCACCGCTGCCGCACGCTGGGCGAGCAGCCCATGCCGTGCCTGCTGGGTGCAGCCTGGGCATGCCACCCGTGCCCAGGGTCCATGCAACGCGGCTCCCCTGGCTCACTCGCTGGGCACTACGTCGAGTGACATGGACGTGGGGGCTGGCTCGCGATGGGCGCCCGCGGCCTAGCTGGCGCGCCTACCGCTGCCGCACGCTGGGCGAGCAGCCCATGCAGTGCCTGCTGGGGGCTGCCTGGGCATGCCACCCGTGCCCAGGGTCCCTGCGACGTGGCACCCCTGGCTCGCTCGCTGGGCAGTACGTCGAGGGACAGGGACGTGGGGGCCGGCTCGCGATGGGCACCCGCTGCCTGGCTAGCGCTCCCACCGCTGCCGCACGCTGGGCGAGCAGCGCATGCGGTGCCTGCTGGGGGCTGCCTGGGCGTGCCACCAGTGCCCAGGGTCTGTACGACGCGGCTCCCCTGGCTCGCTCGCTGGGCAGTACGTTGAGGGACAGGCACATGGGGGCCGGCTCGCGATGGGTGCCCACGGCCTGGCTGGCGCGCCCACTGCTGCCGCACGCTGGGCGAGCAGCCCATGCCGTGCCTACTGGGGGCTGCCTGGGCATGCCACCCATTCCCAGGGTCCGTGCGACGCGGCCCCCCTGGCTTGCTCGATGGGCACTATGTCGAGGGACAGGGATGTGGCAGCTGGCTCGCGATGGGCGCCCGCGGCCTGGCTGGTGCGCCCACCGCTGCTGCACGTTGGGGGCTACCTTGGAGTGCTACCCGTGCCCAGGGTCTGTGCGACGCGGCACCCCTGGTTCGCTCGCTGGGCAGTCAGTCGAGGGGCAGGGACTAGGGGGCTGGC
>JAJFZO010000103.1:387500-405000 GCA_021397835.1 Moringa oleifera
CAGGTTGGCCGTGTGGCTCACTCATTGCTAACGGTCGACGATCATGTCGTCGATCGCGCTGCGCAATGAGTCCACCTAGGCAAGTCTGAGCATCGGGATCCAATCCCACGTCTGCTACCTCGAGGGCCTGTGACAAAGCACTCCGCATGCTCGAAATTCGCCCCAACGATTTGGCCCTCGCGTAGCATGCATCATCGTTAGCTTCGCCACCCACATCGTCGAGTCAGTGTAGCCACATCCCAGCTCATTATCCCACGATTTTTCTTATTTCGTTGCCCACGTTTTTCCCACCGATGAGGCCATGGCAGCAGGGGTGTCACGCCTTTCCAAGGCTGGCCGTGTGGCTCGCTCATTACTAACGGCCGACGATAGTGTCGTCGATCTTGCTACGCAACGAGTCCACCTAGGCAAGCCTGGGCATCGGGATCTTGCCCTGCATCTGCCGCATCGAGGGACTGCGACAAAGCACTCCGCATGCTCAAAATCCACCCAGCGATTTGGCCTTCGCGTAGCATGCATCATCGTTAGCTTCGCTGCCCACACCGTCGAGTTAGTGTAGCCACATCCCAGCTCATTATCCCACGATTTCTCTCGTTTCGTTGCCCACGTTTTTCCTACCGATGAGGCCTTAGCAATAGGGGTGTCACGCCTTGCCCAGGTTGGTTGTCTGCCTCGCTTGTTGCTAACGGCCGACGATCGTGTCGTCGATCGCGCTGCGCAACGAGTCTGCCTAAGTAAGCCTGAGCGTTGGGATCCGACCCAACATCCGTCGCCTCGAGAGCCTGTGACGAAGCACTCCGCATGCTCGAAATTCCCCCCAACGATTTGGCCCTCGCGTAGAATGCATCATCGTTAGCTTCGTCGCCCACACCGTCGAGCTTGTCTAGCCACATCCAATCTCATTATCCCATTATTTTTCTCATTTCATTGCCCACATTTTTCCCACCGATGAGGCCTTGGCAGCAGCGGTGCCCAGGCTGGCCGTGTGGCTCGCTCATTGCTAATGGCCGACCATCATGTCGTCGATCGCGCTGCGCAACGAGTCCCCCTAGGCAAGCCTGGGCATCAGGATCCAACCCCACGTCCGTCGCCTCGAGGGCCTGTGACGAAGGACTCTGCATGCTCGAAATTCCCCCAACGATTTGGCCCTCGCATAGCATGCATCATTGCTAGCTTCGCCGCCCACATCGTTGAGCTTGTGTAGCCACATCCCAGCTCATTATCCCACGATTTTTCTCATTTCGTTGCCCACGTTTTTCCCACCGATGAGGCCTTGGCAGCAGGGGTGTCACGCCTTTCCTAGGCTGGCTGTGTGGCTCGCTCATTGCTAACGGTCGACGATAGTGCTGTCGATCACGCTGCGCAACGAGTCTGCCGAGGCAAGCATGGGCATTGGGATCCTGCCCTGCATCCACCGCCTCGAGGGCCTGCGACAATGCACTCCGCATGCACCAAATCCCCACATCGATTTGGCCCTCGCGTAGCATGCATCATCGTTAGCTTCGCCGTACAATCCGTTGACATTGTCTGGCTACATGCCAGCTCATTATCCCACAATTTCTCTCGTTTCTTTGCCCACGTTTTTCCCACCGATGAGGCCTTAGAAACAGGGTTATGATGCCTTGCCCAGGCTGGCTGTCTGTTTCGCTTGTTGCTAACGGCCGACGATCGTGTCGTCGATCGCGCTGCGCAACGAGTCCACCTAGGCAAGCTTGAGCGTTGGGATCCAGCCCTGCATCCGCCGCCTCGAGGGCCTGCGATGAAGCACTCCACATGCTCAAAATCCCCCCAACGATTTAGTCCTCGCGTAGCATGCATCATCCTTAGCTTCGTCGCCCACACTGTAGAGCTTGTGTGGCCACATCCCAGATCATTTTCCCACGATTTTTCCCATTTCGTTGCCCAAGTTTTTCCCTCCGATGAGGCCTTGGCAGCAAGGGTGTCACGCCTTGCCTTGGCTGGCCGTGTGGCTCGCTCATTGCTAACGGCCGACGATCGTGTCGTCGATCGTGCTGCGCAATGAGTCCGCCAAGGCAAGCATAGGCATCGAGATCCTGCCCTACATCTGCCGCTTCGAGAGCCTGCGACGAAGCACTCCTTATGCACAAAATCCCCCCAGCAATTTGGAGCTCGTGTATCATGCATCATCGTTAGCTTCGCCGCCCACACCGTCCAGTTTGTGTAGCCACATCCCAGCTCATTATCCCATTATTTTTCTCATTTCGTTGCCCACATTTTTTCCACCGATGAGGCCTTGGCAGCAGGGTGCCCAGGCTGGCCGTGTGGCTCGCTCATTGTTAACGGCTGACGATTATGTCGTCGATCGCGTTGCGTAACGAGTCCGCCTAGGCAAGCCTGAGCGTCGGGATCCAACCCCACGTTCGCTGCCTCGAGGGCCTGTGACAAAGCACTCCGCATGCTCGAAATTCCCCCCAAGGATTTGGCCCTCGCGTAGCATGCATCATCGTTAGCTTCGCCGCCCACACCGTCGAGTTAATGTAGGACATCCCAGCTCATTATCTCACGATTTTTCTAATTTTTTTGGCGACGTTTTTTCCACCGATGAGGCCTTGGCAGCAGGGGGTGTCACGCCTTGCCCAGGCTAGCTGTATGGCTCGCTCATTGCTAACGGTTGACGATCGTGCCATCGATCATGCTGCGCAATGAGTCCGCCTAGGCAAGCCTTGGCATCGGGATCCAGCCCTGCATTCCCCACCTCGAGGGCCTACGACGAACCACTCCGCATGCTCAAAATCCCCCCAGCGAATTGGCCCTCGCGTAGCATGCATCATCGTTAGCTTCGTCGCCCACACCGTCGAGCTTGGGTAGCCACATCCCAGATCATTTTCCCACGATTTTTCTCATTTCGTTGCCCAAGTTTTTCCCACCGATGAGGCCTTGGCAGCAAGGGTGTCACGCCTTGCCAAGGACGGCCGTGTAGCTCGCTCATTGCTAATGGCTGACGATCGTGTAGTCGATTGTGCTGCGCAACGAGTCCACTAAGGCAAGCCTGGGCATCGGGATCCTGCCCTGCATCCACCGCTTCAAGGGCCTGCGATGAAGCACTCCGCATGCACAAAATCCCCCTAGCGATTCGGCTCTCGCGTAGCATGCATCATCGTTAGCTTCGTCGCCCACACCGTCCAGTTTGTGTAGCCACATTCCAGCTCATTATCCCATTATTTTTCTCATTTCGTTGCCCACAATTTTCCCTCTGATGAGGCCTTGGCAACAGGGGTGCCCAAGATGGCCGTGTGGCTCGCTCATTGCTAACGGCCGACGATCATGTTGTCAATCGCGTTGCACAATGAGTTCGCCTAGGCAAGCCTGAGCGTTGGGATCCAACCACACGTTCGCCGCCTCGAGGGCTTGTGACGAAGCACTCCGCATGCTCAAAATTCCACCCAATGATTTGGCCCTCGCGTAGCATGCATCATTGTTAGCTTCGCCGCCCACACCATCGAGCTTGTGTAGCCACATCCCAGCTCATTATCCCATGATGTTTCTCATATCTTTGCCCACATTTTTCCCAACGATGAGGCCTTGGCAGCAGGGGTGTCACGCCTTGCCCAGGCTGGCCATGTGGCTCCTTCATTGCTAACGGTCGACGATCGTGCCGTCGATCGCGATGCACAACGAGTCCGCCTAGGTAAGCCTGGGCGTCGGGATTCAGCCCCACATCCGCAGACTCGAGGGGCTGCGACAAAGCACTCCGCATGCTCAAAATCCCCTCAGCGATTTGGCCCTCGCGTAGCATGCATCATCGTTAGCTTCACCGCCCACACCGTCGAGTTTGTGTAGCCACATCCCAGCTCATTATCCCACGATTTCTCTCATTTCGTTGCCCACATTTTTCCCACCGATGAGGCCTTGGCAGCAGGGGTGCCACGCCTTGCCCAGGTTGGCTGTGTGGCTCGCTCATTGCTAACGGTCGACGATCGTGTCGTCGATCGTGCTGCGCGACGAGTCTGCCGGGGCAATCCTGGGCATTAGGATCCTGCCCTGCATCCGTCGCCTCGCGGGCCTGCGACGAAGCACTCTGCATGCTCAAAATCCCCCCAGTAATTTGGCCCTCGCGTAGCCTTCATCATCATTAGCTTCGCCGCCCACACCGTCAAGCTTGTGTAGCCATATCCCAGCTCATTATCCCTCGATTTCTCTCATTTCGTTGCCCACATTTTTCCCACCGATGAGGCCTTGGCAGTAGAGGTATCATGCTTTGCCCAGGCTGGCCGTGTGACTCGCTCATTGCTAACGGTCGATGATAGTGTCATCGATCGCGCTACGCAACGTGTCCGCCAAGGCAAGCCTAGGCATCGGGATCCTGCCCTACATCCGCCGCTTCGAGAGCCTACGACGAAGCACTCCGCATGCACAAAATCCCCCCAGTGATTTGGCCCACGCGTAGCATGCGTCATCGTTAGCTTCGCCGCCCACAACGTCCAGTTTGTGTAGCCACATCCCAGCTCATTATCCAATTATTTTTCTCATTTCGTTGCCCACATTTTTTTCACTGATGAGGCCTTGGCAGCAGGGTGCCCAGGCTGGCCGTGTGGCTTGCTCATTGCTAACGGCCGACGATCATGTCGTCGATCGCGTTGCGTAACGAGTTCGCCTAGGCAAGCCTGAGCGTCGGGATCCAACCACACGTTCGCCGCCTCGAGGGCCTGTGACAAAGCACTCCGCATGCACGAAATTCCCCCAACGATTTGGCTCCCACGTGGCATGCATCATCGTTAGCTTCACCGCCCACACCGTCGAGCTTGTGTAGCCACATCCCAACTCATTATCTCACAATTTTTCTCATTTTGTTGGCCATGTTTTTTCCACCGATGAGGGCTTGGCAGCAGGGGTGTCACGCCTTGCCCAGGCTGGCCGTGTGGCTCGCTCATTGCTAACGGTCGACGATCGTATCGTTAATCGCGCTACGCCACGAGTCCGGCAAGGCAAGCCTGGGTGTCGGGATCCAACCCCGCATCCACCGCCTCGAGGGACTGTGACGAAGCACTCAGCATGCTCAAAATCCCCCAAGCGATTTGGCCCTCGAGTAGCATGCATCATCGTTAGCTTCGCAACCCACACCGTCAAGTTTGTGTAGCAATATCCCAGCTCATTGTCCCACGATTTTTCTCATTTCGTTGCCAATGTTTTTCCTACCGATGAGGCCATGGCAGCAGAGGTGTCACGCTTTGCCCAGGCTGGCCGTGTGGCTCGCTCATTACTAACGACTGAAGATCGTGTCGTCGATCGCGCTCCGCAACGAGTCCGCCTAGGAAGCCTGGGCGTCAGGATCCAGCCCCGCATCCGCCGCCTCGAGGGCCTGTGACGAAGCACTCCGAATGCTCAAAATCCCCCCAGCGATTTGGCCCTCAGGTAGCATGCATCATCGTTAGCTTCGCCGCCCACACCGTCGAGTTTGTGTAGCCACATCCCACCTCATTATCCCATGATTTCTCTCATTTCATTGCCCACATTTTTCCCACCGATGAGGCCTTAGCAACAGGGGTGTCACGCCTTGCTTAGGCTGGCTGTCTGGCTCGCTTGTTACTAACGATCGACGATCGTGTCGTCGATCGCGTTGCGCAACGAGTTCGCCTAGGCAAGCCTGGGCTTTAGGATCCAGCCCTGCATTCGTCTCTTCGAGGGCCTGCGACAAAGCACTCCGCATGCTCAAAATCCCGCCAGCGATTTGGCCCTCTCGTAGCATGCATCATCGTTAGCTTTGCCACCCACACCGTCGAGCTAGTGTAGCAACATTCCAGCTTATTATCTCACGATTTTTCTCATTTCATTGCCCACATTTTTCCCACCGATGAGGCCTTGGCAGCAGGGGTGCCACGCCTTGCCCAGGCTGGCTGTGTGGCTCGCTCATTACTAACGGTCGACGATCGTGTCGTCGATCGCGCTGCGCAACGAGTCTGCCGAGGCAAGCCTGGGCATCGGGATCTTGCCCTGCATCCGCTGCCTCGAGGGCCTGCGACGAAGCACTCCGCATGCTCAAAATCCCCCCAGTGATTTGGCCCTCGCGTAGCATGCATCATCGTTAGCTTTGCCGCCCACACCGTCGAGTTTGTGTAGCCACATCCCACCTCATTACCCCATGATTTCCCTCGTTTCGTTGCCCACGTTTTTCCCACCGATGAGGCCTTAGCAACAGGGGTGCCACGCCTTTCCCAGGCTGGCTATGTGGCTCGCTCATTGCTAATGGTCGACGATCGTGTCGTCGATCGCGCTGCGCAACGAGTCTGCCGAGGCAAGCCTGGGCATCAGGATCCTGCCCTACATCCGTCGCCTCGAGGGCCTGCGACGAAGCACTCCGCATGCTTAAAATCCCCCTAGCGATTTGGCCCTCGCGTAGCCTTCATCATCATTAGCTTCGCCGCCCACACCGTCGAGCTTGTGTAGCCACATCCCAGCTCATTATCCCTCGATTTTTCTCATTTTGTTGCCCACGTTTTTCCCACCGATGAGGCCTTGGCAGTAGAGGTATCACGCTTTGCCCATGCTGGCCGTATGGCTCGCTCATTGCTAACGGTCGACGATCGTGCCGTCGATCGCGATGCACAACGAGTTTTCCTAGGTAAGCCTGGGCATCGGGATCCAGCCCCGCATCCGCCGTCTCGAGGGCCTGCGACGAAGCACTCCGCATGCTCAAAATCCCCCCAGCGATTTGGCCCTCGCGTAGCATGCATCATCATTAGCTTCGCCGCCCACACCGTCGAGCTTGTGTAGCCACATCCCAGCTCATTATCCCACGATTTCTCTCATTTCGTTGCCTACGTTTTTCCCACCGATGAGGTCTTAGCAACAGGGGTGCCACGCCTTTCCCAGGCTGGCTGTGTGGCTCGCTCATTGCTAATGGTCGACGATCGTGTCGTCGATCGCGCTGCGCAACGAGTCTGCCGAGGCAAGCCTGGGCATCAGGATCCTGCCCTACATCCGTCGCCTCGAGGGCCTGCGACGAAGCACTCCGCATGCTCAAAATCCCCCCAGCGATTTGGCCCTCGCGTAGCATGCATCATCGTTAGCTTCGTCGCCCACACCGTCGAGTTTGTGTAGCCACATCCCAGCTCATTATCCCACGATTTCTCTCATTTCGTTGCCTACGGTTTTCCCACCGATGAGGTCTTAGCAACAGGGGTGCCACGCCTTTCCCAGGCTGGCTGTGTGGCTCGCTCATTGCTAATGGTCGACGATCGTGTCGTCGATCGCGCTGCGCAACGAGTCTGCCGAGGCAAGCCTGGGCATCGGGATCCTGCCCTACATCCGTCACCTTGAGGGCCTGCGACGAAGCACTCCGCATGCTCAAAATCCCCCCAGCGATTTGGCCCTCGCGTAGCCATCATCATCATTAGCTTCGCCGCCCACACCGTCGAGCTTTTGTAGCCACATCCCAGCTCATTATCCCTCGATTTTTCTCATTTCGTTGCCCACGTTTTTCCCACCGATGAGGCCTTGGCAGTAGAGGTATCACGCTTTGCCCAGGCTGGCCGTATGGCTCGCTCATTGCTAACGGTCGACGATCGTGCCGTCAATCGCGATGCACAACGAGTCATCCTAGGTAAGCCTGGGCGTCGGGATCTAGCCCCGCATCTGCCGTCTCGAGGGCCTGCGACGAAGCACTCCGCATGCTCAAAATCCCCCCAGCGATTTGGCCCTCTCGTAGCATGCATCATCGTTAGCTTTGCCACCCACACCGTCGAGCTAGTGTAGCCACATTCCAGCTTATTATCTCACGATTTTTCTCATTTCATTGCCCACATTTTTCCCACCGATGAGGCCTTGGCAGCAGGGGTGCCACGCCTTGCCCAGGCTGGCTGTGTGGCTCGCTCATTACTAACGGTCGACGATCGTGTCGTCGATCGCGCTGCGCAACGAGTCTGCCGAGGCAAGCCCGGGCATCGGGATCTTGCCCTGCATCCGCTGCCTCGAGGGCCTGCGACGAAGCACTCTGCATGCTCAAAATCCCCCCAGTGATTTGGCCCTCGCATAGCATGCATGATCGTTAGCTTCATCGCCCACACCGTCGAGTTTGTGTAGGCACATCCCAGCTCATTATCCCACGATTTCTCTGATTTTGTTGCCTACGTTTTTCCCACCGATGAGGTCTTAGCAACAGGGGTGCCACGCCTTTCTCAGGCTGGCTGTGTGGCTCGCTCATTGCTAATGGTCGACGATCGTGTCGTTGATCGCGCTGCGCAACGAGTCTGCCGAGGCAAGCCTGGGCATCGGGATCCTGCCCTACATCCGTCACCTCGAGGGCCTGCGACGAAGCACTCCGCATGCTCAAAATCCCCCCAGCGATTTGGCCCTCGCGTAGCCTTCATCATCATTAGCTTCGCCGCCCACACCGTCGAGCTTGTGTAGCCACATCCCAGCTCATTATCCCTCGATTTTTCTCATTTTGTTGCCCACGTTTTTCCCACCGATGAGGCCTTGGCAGTAGAGGTATCACGCTTTGCCCATGCTGGCCGTATGGCTCGCTCATTGCTAACGGTCGACGATCGTGCCGTCGATCGCGATGCACAACGAGTTATCCTAGGTAAGCCTGGGCATCGGGATCCAGCCCCGCATCCGCCCTCTCGAGGGCCTGCGATGAAGCACTCCGCATGCTCAAAATCCCCCCAGCGATTTGGCCCTCGCGTAGCCTTCATCATCATTAGCTTCGCCGCCCACACCGTCGAGCTTGTGTAGCCACATCCCAGCTCATTATCCCTCAATTTTTCTCATTTCGTTGCCCACGTTTTTCCCACCGATGAGGCCTTAGCAATAGGGGTGTCACGTCTTGCTTAGGTTGGCTGTCTGGCTCACTTGTTGCTAACGGCCGACGATCGTGTCGTCGATCGCGCTGCGCAACGAGTTCGCCTAGGCAAGCCTGGGCATTAGGATCCAGCCCTGCATTTGTCTCCTCGAGGGCCTACGACGAAGCACTCCGCATGCTCAAAATCCCGCCAGCGATTTGGCCCTCTCGTAGCATGCATCATTGTTAGCTTTGCCACCCACACCGTCGAGCTAGGGTAGCCACATTCCAGCTTCTTATCCCACGATTTTTCTGATTTCATTGCCAACATTTTTCCCACCGATGAGGCCTTGGCAGCAGGGGTGCCACGCGTTGCCCAGGCTGGCTGTGTGGCTCGCTCATTGCTAACGGTCGACGATCGTGTCATCGATCGCGCTGCGTAACGAGTCTGCCGAGGCAAGCCTGGGCATCGGGATCCTGCCCTGCATCCGCCGCCTCGAGGACCTGCGACGAAGCACTCCAGATGCTCAAAATCCCCCCAGCGATTTGGCCCTCGCGTAGCATGCATCATCGTTAGCTTCGCCGCCCACACCGTCGAGTTTGTGTAGCCATATCCCAGCTCATTATCCCATGATTTCTCTCGTTACGTTGCCCACGTTTTTCCCACCGATGAGGCCTTGGCAGCAGGGGTGCCACGCCTTGCCCAGGCTGGCTGTGTGGCTCGCTCATTACTAACGGTCGATGATCGTGTCGTCGATCGCGCTGCGCAACCAGTCTGCCGAGGCAAGCGTGGGCATCGGGATCCTGCCCTGCATCCGCCGCCTCGAGGACCTGCGACGAAGCACTCCGCATGCTCAAAATCCCCCTAGCGATTTGGCCCTCGCGTAGCATGCATCATCGTTAGCTTCGCCGCCCACACCGTCGAGTTTGTGTAGCCATATCCCAGCTCATTATCCCACGATTTCTCTCGTTACGTTGCCCACGTTTTTACCACCGATGAGGCCTTGGCAGCAGGGGTGCCACGCCTTGCCTAGGCTGGCTGTGTGGCTCGTTCATTGCTAAAGGTCAATGATAGTGTCGTCGATCGCGCTGCGCAACGAGTCTGCCGAGGCAAGCCTGGGCATCGGGATCCTGCCCTGCATCCGTCGCCTCGAGGGCCTGCGACGAAGCACTCCGCATGCTCAAAATCCCCCCAGCGATTTGGCCCTCGCGTAGCCTTCATCATCATTAACTTCGTCGCCCACACCGTCGAGCTTGTGTAGCCACATCCCAGCTCATTAACCCTCGATTTTTCTCATTTCGTTGCCCACGTTTTTCCCACCGATGAGGCCTTGGCAGTAGAGGTATCACACTTTGCCCAGGCTGGCCGTGTGACTCGCTCATTGCTAACGGTCGACGATAGTGTCATCGATGGCGCTACGCAACGAGTCCGCCAAGGAAAGCCTGGGCATCGGGATACTGCCCTGCATCCGCCGCCTCGAGGGCCTGTGACGAAGCACTCCGCATACTCAAAATCCCCTGAGCGATTTGGCCCTCGCGTAGCCTTCATCATCATTAGCTTCGCCGCCCACACCATCGAGCTTGTGTAGCCACATCCCAGCTCATTATCCCTCAATTTTTCTCATTTCGTTGCCCACATTTTTCCCACCGATGAGGCCTTGGCAGTAGAGGTATCACGCTTTGCCCAGGCTCGCCGTATGGCTCGCTCATTGCTAACGGTCGACGATCGTGCCGTCGATCGCGATGCACAACAAGTCCGCCTAGGTAAGCCTGGGCGTCGGGATCCAGCCCCGCATCCGTCGTCTCGAGGGCCTACGACGAAGCACTCTGCATGCTCAAAATCCCCCCAGCGATTGGCCCTCGCGTAGCATGCATCATCGTTAGCTTCGCCGCCCACACCGTCGAGTTTGTGTAGCCACATCCCACCTCATTATCCCATGATTTCTCTCGTTTCGTTGTCCACATTTTTCCCACCGATGAGGCCTTAGCAACAAGGGTGTCACGCCTTGCTTAGGCTGGCTGTCTGGCTCGATTGTTGCTAACGGCCGACGATCATGTCGTCGATCGCGCTGCGCAACGAGTCCGCCTAGGCAAGCCTGAGCGTCGGGATCCAACCCCACATCTGCCACCTCGAGGGCCTGCGACGAAACACTCTGTATCCTCAAAATTCCCCCAAACGATTTGGCCCTCGCGTAGCATGCATCATCGTTAGCTTCGCCGCCTAACCCTTCGAGCTTGTATAGCCACATCCCTGCTCATTATTCCATTATTTTTCTCATTTCGTTGCCCACATTTTTCACACCGATGAGGCCTTGGCAGCAGGGGTGCCCAGGCTGGCCGTGTGGCTCGCTCATTGCTAACGGCCGACGATCGTTTTGTCGATCATGCTACGGAACGAGTCTGCCGAGGCAAACCTGGGTGTAGAAATCAAGCCCCGCATCCGCCGCTTCGAGAGCCTGCGAGGAAGCACTCTGCATGCCCAAAATCCCCCCAACGATTTGGCCCTCGCGTAGCATGCATCATCGTTAGGTTCGCCGCCCACACCGTCAAGCTTATGTAGCCACATCCCAGCTCTTTATCCCACGATTTTTCTCATTTCATTGCCCGTGTTTTTCCCACCGATGAGACCTTGGCAGCAGGGGTGTCACACTTTGCCCAGGCTGGCCGTGTGGCTCGCTCATTGCTAACGATCGATGATCCTGTCGTCGATCGCGCTGCGCAACGAGTCCGCCGAGGCAAGCCTGGGCGTCGGGATCCAGCTGCACATCCGCGACCTTGTTGGCCTACAACGAATCACTCCGCATGCTCAAAATCTCCCCAGCGATTTGGCCCTCGCGTAGCCTTCATCATCATTAGCTTCGCCGCCCACACCGTCGAGCTTATGTAGCCACATCCCAGCTCATTATCCCACAATTTTTCTCATTTCGTTGCCCACATTTTTTCCACCGATGAGGCCTTGGCAGTAGAGGTATCACGCTTTACCTAGGCTCGCCGTATGGCTCGCTCATTGCTAACGGTCGACGATCGTGCCGTCGATCGCGATGCACAACGAGTCCGCCTAGGTAAGCCTGGGTGTCGGGATCCAGCCCTGCATCCGCCGTCTCGAGGGCCTGCGATGAAGCACTCCGCATGCTCAAAATCCCCCCAGCGATTGGCCCTCGCGTAGCATGCATCATCGTTAGCTTCGCCGCCCACACCGTCGAGTTTGTGTAGCCACATCCTACCTCATTATCCCATGATTTCTCTCGTTTCGTTGTCCACGTTTTTCCCACCGATGAGGCCTTAGCAACAGGGTTGTCACGCCTTGCTTAGGCTGGCTGTCTGGCTCGCTTGTTGCTAACGGTCGACGATCATGTCGTCGATCGCGCTGCGCAACGAGTCCGCCTAGGCAAGCCTGAGCGTCGGGATCCAACCCCACATCTGCCACCTCGAGGGCCTGCGACGAAACACTCCGTACTCAAAATTCCCCCAAACGATTTGGCTCTCGCGTAGCATGCATCATCGTTAGCTTCGCCGCCCAACCCTTCGAGCTTGTATAGCCACATCCCTGCTCATTATTCCATTATTTTTCTCATTTCGTTGCCCACATTTTTCACACCGATGAGGCCTTGGCAGCAGGGGTGCCTAGGCTGGCTGTGTGGCTCCCTCATTGCTAACAGCCGACGATCGTTCTGTCGATCATGCTACGGAACGAGTCTGTCGAGGCAAACCTGGGTGTAGAAATCAAGCCCCGCATCCGCCGCCTCGAGAGCCTGCGACGAAGCACTCTGCATGCCCAAAATCCCCCCAACGATTTGGCCCTCGCGTAGCATGCATCATCGTTAGGTTCGTCGCCCACACCGTCGAGCTTGTGTAGCCACATCCCAGCTCTTTATCCCATGATCTTTCTCATTTCATTGCCCAAGTTTTTCCCATCGATGAGGCCTTGGGAGCAGGGGTGTCACACCTTGCCCAGGCTGGCGGTGTGGCTCGCTCATTACTAACGGCCGACGATCGTGTCGTCGATTGCGCTGCGCAACGAGTCTGCCTAGGCAAGCCTGGGCATCGGGATCCTACCCTGCATCCACTGCCTCGAGGGCCTGCGACGAAGCACTACGCATGCTCGAAATCCCCCCAGCTATTTGGCCCTCGCGTAGCATGCATCTTCGTTAGCTTCGCCGCCCACATCGTCGAGCTTGTGTAGCCACGTCCCAGCTCATTATCCCATGATTTTTCTCATTTCGTTGCCCACGTTTTTCTCACCGATGAGGCCTTGGCAGTAGGGTGTCACGCCTTGCCTAGGCTGGCAGTGTGGCTCGCTCATTGCTAACAGCCGACAATCTTGTCGTCGATCACGCTGCGCAATGAGTCCGCCAAGGCAAGCCTGGGCGTCGGGATCCAGTCCCGCATCCACCACCTCGAGGGCCTGCGACGAAGCACTCCGCATGCTCGAAATCCCCCCAGCGATTTGGCCCTCGCGTAGCATGCATCATCGTTAGCTTCGCAGCCCACACCGTCGAGCTTGTGTAGCCACATCCCATCGCATTATCCCATGATTTTTCTCATTTCTTTGCCCACGTTTTTCCCACCGATGAGGCCTTGGCAGCAGGGGTGTCACACCTTGCCCAGGCTGGCCGTCTGGCTCGCTCATTGCTAACGGCCGACGATTATGTCATCGATCGCACTGCACAACGAGTCCACCTAGGCAAGCCTGGGCGTCGGGATCCAGCCCCGCATCCGCCGCCTCGAGGGCCTGCAACGAAGCACTCCGCATGCTCGAAATCCCCCCAGCGATTTGGCCCTCGCGTAGCATGCATCATCGTTAGCTTCACCGCCGATACCTTCGAGTTTGTCTAGCCACATCCCAGCTCATTATCCCACAATTTCTCTCATTTCGTTGCCCACGTTTTTCCCGCCAATGAGGCCTTGGCAGCAGGGGTGTCACGCCTTGCCCAGGCTGGCCATGTGGCTCGCTCGTTGCTACCGGTCGACGATCGTGTCGCCGATCACACAGCGCAACGAGTCCGCCTAGGCAAGCCTGACCGTCGGGATCCAACCCCACGTCCGCCGCCTCGAGGGCCTGCGCAGAAGCACTCCGAATGCTCGAAATCCCCCCAGTGATTTGGCCCTCGCATAGCATGCATCATCGTTAGCTTCGCCGCCCACACTGTCGAGCTTGTGTAGCCACATCCCAGCTCATTATCCCAAGATTTTTCTCATTTCATTTCCCATAATTTAGCGGATTTCGTTTCACACGTTTTCCCCACTCCGTCGGCTACTGATTGGGCGTCCCACACTCTTTGGTCGACGTCGCCGGCCGGCTGCCTGCAGGCGGTGGTGGCCGCCACAGCCACGTATGACCGGCTGGATGGGCAAGGAAGCAAGCCGCCCTGCCCATGCCATGCGCGCTGGGTTGCCCAAGCCCAGCGCCTGCCCACGTGGGATGGGCAGGGGGGGAGGCACGCATGGCCTGTTGGCACCCAGCAAGCTCTGTGACCACCTCCCCCCTAAAGAGTCTTAAATTAAATTTCACTCCCGGTAGGTGAAAACATCAATATGTCAGAGCCGTCATAATGGGTCTAAAAAATTATTTACGTAGAATTTTGAGCTGAAATTTTGTACATAAATGGAGAATAATCATACTACCATCAAAAAAAATTTCAGAATTTTCTCGGTACTAAATTTTTTTAATGAATTTTCTACAGCCGAAAATTGAAAAAATAATCAAAAATAACCCGTGAGTCGAAATGATACCAAACTTCAGGGGAAGACTCCGCATGAATTACACGAATTATTGAAATCAACACCTACAGCATGTGCTGAGCCTCACAGAGTGCTCGCGGCTGGCTCGCGTGGGGCGCCCCTGGCAAGGCTTGTGCTGTGCCTGCTGGTCACTGCTGTGGCACCCCTGGCTCGCACGCTGGGCAGTCAGTCGAGGGGCAGGGACGTGGGGGCTGGCTCGTGATGGGCGCCCGCGGCCTGTCTAGCGCGCCCACCGCTGCCGCAAGCTGGGCGAGCAGCCCATGCCGTGCCTGTTGGGGGCTGCCTTGGTGTGCCACCCGTGCCCAGGGTCCGTGCGACGCAGCCCCCCTTGCACCCTCGCTGGGCACTACGTCGAGGGGCAGGGACGTGGGGGCTGGCTCGCGATGAGCGCCCGCAGCCAGGCTGGCGCGCCCACCGCTGCCGCACGCTGGCCGAGCAGCCCATGCCGTGCCTGCTGGGGGCCGCCTGGGCGTGCCACCCATGCCCAGGGTCTGTGCGACACGGCACCCATGGTTCGCACACTGGGCAGTCAGTTGAGGGGCAGGGACGAGGGGGCTGGCTCGCGATCGGTGCCCGTGGCCTGGCTGGCGTGCCCACCGCTGCCGCACGCTGGGCGAGCAGCCCATGCCGTGCCTGCTGGGGGCAGCCTGGGCGTGCCACCCGTGCCCAGGGTCCGTGTGACGCGGCCTCCCTGGCTCAAACGCTGGGCAGTCAGTCAAGGGACAGTGACGTGGGGCTGGCTCGCGATGGGCGCCCGCGGCCTGGCTGGCGCGCCCACCGCTGCCGCACGTTGGGAGAGCTGCCCATTCCGTGCCTGCTAGGCGCTGCCTGGGTGTGCCACCCGTGCCCAGGGTCCATGCGATGCGGCCCCCCTGGCTCGCTCGCTGGGCACTACGTCGAGGGGCAGGGACGTGGGGGCTGGCTCGCGATGGGCGCCCGCGGCCTGGCTGGTAAGCCCACCGCTGCCGCATACTGGGCGAGCTACCCATGCAGTGCCTGCTGGGGGCTTCCTGGGCATGCCATCCATGCCCAGGGTCTGTGCGACGTGGCCCCCCTGGCTCGCTCGCTGGGCACTTAGTAGAGATACAGGGACGTGGGGGCTGGCTCGCGATGAGCCCCCGCGGCCTGGCTGGCGCGCCCACCGCTGCTGCACGCTGGTCGAGCCGCCCATGCCGTGCCTGCTTGGGGCTTCCTGGGCGTGCCACCCATGTCCAGGGTCCGTGCGATGCGGCCCCCCTGGCTCGCTCGCTGGGCACTTAGTCGAGGGACAGAGACGTGGGGGCTGGCTCGCGATGAGCGCCCGCGGCCAGGCTGGCGCGCCCACCGCTTCCGCACGCTGGGCGTGCAGCCCATGCCGTGCCTGCTGGGGGCCGCCTGGGCGTGCCACCCATGCCCAGGGTCCGTGCGACGCGGCACCCATGGTTCGCACACTGGGCAGTCAGTGGAGGGGCAGGGACGAGGGGGCTGGCTCGCGATCTGCGCCCGCGACCTGGCTGGCGTGCCCACCGCTGCCGCACGCTGGGCGAGCAGCCCATGCTGTGCCTTCTGGGGGCAGCCTGGGCGTGCCACCCCGTGCCCAGGGTCCGTGTGACGCGGCCTCCCTTGCTCAAACGCTGGGCAGTCAGTTAAGGGACAGTTACGTGGGGCTGGCTCGCGATGGGCGCCCGCGGCCTGGCTGGCGCGCCCACCGCTGCCGTATGCTGGGCGAGCAGCCCATGCCGTGCCTGCTGGGGGCTGCCTGCCTGTGCCACCCGTGCCCAGGGTCCGTGCAACGCAGTATCCTTGGCTCGTACGCTGGGCAGTCAGTCGAGGGGCAGGGACGAGGGGCTGGCTCGCCATGAGCCTCCGCGGCCTGGCTGGCGCGCCAACCGCTGCCGCACGCTGGGAGAGCTGCCCATTCCGTGCCTGCTAGGCGCTGCCTGGGTGTGCCACCCGTGCCCAGGGTCCATGCGATGCGGCCCCCCTGGCTCGCTCGCTGGGCACTACGTCGAGGGGCAGGGACGTGGGGGCTGGCTCGCGATGGGCGCCCGCGGCCTGGCTGGTAAGCCCACCGCTGCCGCATACTGGGCGAGCTACCCATGCAGTGCCTGCTGGGGGCTTCCTGGGCATGCCATCCGTGCCCAGGGTCTGTGCGACGTGGCCCCCCTGGCTCGCTCGCTGGGCACTTAGTAGAGATACAGGGACGTGGGGGCTGGCTTGCGATGAGCCCCCGCGGCCTGGCTGGCGCGCCCACTGCTGCGGCACGCTGGTCGAGCCGCCCATGCCGTGCCTGCTTGGGGCTGCCTGGGCGTGCCACCCATGTCCAGGGTCCGTGCGATGCGGCCCCCCTGGCTCGCTCACTGGGAACTTAGTCGAGGGAAAGTGACATGGGGGCTGGCTCGCGATGAGCTCCCGCGGCCTGCCGGGGCATGCCTCCCATCCAAGGGTCCGTGCGACACAGCTCCCCTGGCTCGCTCGCCGGGCACTAAGTCGAGGGAAAGGGACGAGGGGTCTGGCTCGCGATGGGCACCTGTGGCCTCGCTGGCGCACCCACCGCTGCCGCACGCTGGGCACTTGGCCCATGCCATGCCTGCTGGGGGCTGCCGGGGCATGCCTCCCATCCCAGGGTCCGTGCGACATGGCTCCCCTGGCTCGCTCGCTGGGCACTTAGTCGATGGACAGGGACGAGGGGGCTGGCTCGCGATGGGCGCCTGTGGCATGGCTGTCGCGCCCACCTCTACCGCACGCTGGGTACTTGGCCCATGCCGTGCCTGCTGGGGGCTGCAGGGGCATGCCTCCCGTGCCCAGGGTCCGTGCGATGCGGCCCCCCTGGCTCGATCGCTGGGCACTTAGTCGAGGGACAGGGACGTGGGGGCTGGATCTCGATGGGCGGCCGTGGCCTGGCTGGCATGCCTACCGCTGCCTCACGCTGGGCGAGTGGCCCATGCCGTTCCTGCTGGGGGCTGCCTTGGCGTGCCACCCGTGCCCAGGGTCCATGCGATGCGGCCCCCTTGCCTCGCTCGCTGGGCACTTAGTCGA
>JAJFZO010000103.1:410000-425000 GCA_021397835.1 Moringa oleifera
GTGGCTTGCTCGTTGCTAACGGCTGACGATCGTGTCGTCGATTGCGCTGCGCAACAAGTCCGCTTCTAGCCAAGCCTGAGCGTCGAGAACCAACCCCGCGTCCGCAGCCTTGAGGGCCTGCGATGAAGCACTCCGCATGCTCAAAATCCCCCCAACGATTTGGCCCTCACGTAGCATGCATCATCGTTAGCTTCGAAGCCCACACCATCGAGCAGCCCATGCCGTGCCTGCTGGGGACCACCTGGGCATGCCAATCGTGCCTAGGGTCCGTGTGACGCAGCCCCCCTGGCTCGCTCGCTGGGCACTACGTCGACGGACAGGGACGCGGGGCCTGGCTCGCGATGGGCACCCGCGGCCTGGCTGGCGTGCCCACCGCTGCCGCACGCTGGGCGAACAGCCCATGCCGTGCCTGCTGAGGGCTGCCTGGGCGGGCCACCCGTACACAAGGTCCATGCGACGTGGCCCCCCTGGCTCGCACACTGGGTAGTCAGTCGAGGGGCAGCGACGTGGGGGGTGGCTCGCAATGGGCGCCCGCGGCCTAGCTGGCGCGCCCACCGCTGCCGCACGCTGGGCGAGCTGCCCATACCGTGCCTGCTGGGGGCTGCCTGGGCGTGCCACCCATGCCCAGGGTCCCTGCGATGCAGCACCCCTGGCTCGCACACTGGGTCATCAGTCGAGGGGCAGGGACGTGGGGGCTGGCTCGCGATGGGCGCCCGCGGCCTGGCTGGCGCGCCCACCGCGGCCGCACGCTGGGTGAGCTGCCCATGCCGTGCCTGCTGGGGGCTGCCTGGGCGTGCCACCCATGCCCAGGGTCCATGCGACATGGCACCCCTGGCTCGCACGCTGGGCAGTCAGTCAAGGGGCTGGGACGAGGGGACTGGCTCGCGATGGGCGCCAGCGGCCTGGTTGGCGTGCCCACCGCTGCCGCACGCGGGGTGAGCAGCCCATGCCGTGCCTGCTGGGGGCTGCCTGGGCGTTCCACCCGTGCCCAGGGTCCATGCGACGTGGCACCCCTTGCTCGCACACTGGGCAGTCAGTCGAGGGGCAGGGACGAGGGGGCTGGCTCGCGATGGGCGCCAGCAGCCTGGCTCGCGATGGGCGCCAGCGGCCTGGCTGGCGCGCCCACCGCAGCTGCACGCTGGGTGAGCCGCCCATGCTGTGCCTGCTGGGGGCTCGAGGGCATGCCTCTCATGCCCAGGGTCAGTGCGACGCAGCCCCTCTCGCTCGCATGCTGGGCCATCAGTTGAGGGGCAGGGCCGTGGGGGCTGCCTCGCAATGGGCGCCCGCGGCCTGGCTGGCGTGCCCATCGCTGCCGCACGCTGGGTGAGCTGCCAATGCTGTGCCTGCTGGGGGCTGCCTGGGCGTGCCACCTGTGCCCAGGGTCCATGCGACGCGGGCCCCCGGGCTCGCACACTGGGCAGTCAATTGAGAGGCAGGGACGTGGGGGCTGGCTCACGATGGGCTCCCGCGACCTGGCTTGCGCGCCCACCGCTGCCGCACCCAGGGCTAGCAGCCCATGCCGTGCCTGCTGGGGGCTGCCTGAGCATGCCACCCGTGCCCAAGGTCCATGCGACGCGGCCCCCTTGGCTCCCACGCTGGGCACTACGTCAAGGGAGAGGGACGTGGGGGCTGGCTAGCGATGGGCGCCCACAGCCTACCTAGTGTGCCCACCGCTTCCGCACGCTGGGCAAGCAGCACATGCCGTGCCTGCTGGGGGCTGCCTGGGTGTGCCACCCGTGCCTAGGGTTAGTGCGACGCGGCCTCCCTGGCTCGCTCGCTGGGCACTTGGTCGAGGGACAGGGACGATGGGGCTGGCTCGCGATGGGCGCCTGTGGCCTGGCTGGCGCGCCCTCCTCTGCCGCACGCTGGGCACTTGGCGATTCCTGGGCATGCCTCCCATGCCCAGAGTCCGTGCGACACAGCTCCCCTGGCTCGCTCGCTAGGCACTAAGTCGAGGGACAGGGACGTGGGGGATGGCTTGCGATGGTTGCCTGTGGCCTGGCAGGTGCGCCCACCGCTGCCACACGCTGGGCATGTGGCCCCTGCCGTGCCTGCTGGGGACTGCCTGGGCATGCCTCCCATGCCCAGGGTCCGTTCGACGCAGCCCCCCTGGCTAGCTTGCTGGGTACTACGTCGAGGGACAGAGACGTGGGGGCTGGCTCGCGGTGGGCGCCAGCGGACTGGCTTGCGCGCCCACCGCTGCTGCACACTGGGCGAGCAGCCCATGCCGTGTCTGCTGGCGGCTGCCTGGGCGTGCCACCCATTCTCAGGTTCCATGAGATGCGGCACCCCTGGCTCACACGCTGGGCAGTCAGTTGAGGGGCAGGGACGAGGGGGCGGGCTCGCGATGGGCGCCAGCGGCCTGGTTGGCGCGCCCACCGCTGCCGCACGCTGGGCGAGCTGCCCATGCCGTGCCTGCTGGAGGCTGCCTGGGCGGTCCACCCGTGCCCAGGGTCCATGCGACACGGCACCCCTGGCTCGCAAGCTGGGCAGTCAGTCAAGGGCCGGGGACGAGGGGGCTGGCTCGCGCTGGGCGCCCGTGGCCTGGCTGGCGCGCCCACTGCTGCCGCATGCAGGGCGAGCAGCCGATGCTGTGCCTGCTGGGGGCTGCCTGGGCGTGCCACCCGTGCTCAGGTTCCATGCGACGCGGCACCCCTGGCTCGCACGCTGGGCAGTCAGTCAAGGGGCAGGGACGAGGGGGCTGGCTCGCTGTGGGCGTCAGTGGCCCGGTTGGCGCACCCACTGCTGCCGCACGCTGGGCAAGCTGCCCATGCCGTGCCTGCTGGGGGCTGCCTGGGCGGTCCACCCGTGCCCAGGGTCCATGCGACGCGGCACCCCTGCCTCACACGCTGGGCAGTCAGTCGAGGGGCAGGGACGAGGGGGCTGGCTGGCGATGGGCGTCAGCGGCTTGGTTGGCGCTCGTACCGCTGCTGCACACTGGGCGAGCTTCCCATGCTGTACCTGTTGGGGGCTGCCTGGGTGTGCCACCCGTTCTCAGGGTCCATGCGACGCGGCACCCCTGGCTCACACGCTGGGCAGTCAGTCGAGGGGCTGGAATGAGGGGGCTGGCTCGCAATGGGCGCCAGCAGCCTGGTTGGCGCGCCCACCGCTGCCGCACGCTGGGCGAACTGCCCATGCTGTGCCTGCTGGGGGCTGCCTGGGCGGTCCACCTGTGCCCAGGGTACATGTGACACGGCACTCCTGGCTTGCATGCTGGGCAGTCAGTCGAGGGCCAGGGACGAGGGGGCTGGCTCGCAATGGGCGTCCGCGGCCTGGCTGGTGCGCCCACCGCTGCCACACGCTGGGTGAACAGCCCATGCCGTGCCCGCTGGGGCCTGCCTGGGTGGGCTGCCCGTTCCCAGGGTCTGTGCGACGCGGCACCCCTGGCTCGCACACTGGGTAGTCAGTCGAGGGGCAGGGACGTGGGGGCTGGCTCGCGATGGGCACCCGCGGCCTGGCTGGTGTGCCAACCGCTGCAGCACGTAGGGCTAGCAGCCCATGCCGTGCCTGCTGGGTGCTGACTGGGCATGCCACCCGTGCCCAGGGTCTGTGCGACGCGGCATCCCTGGCTCGCACCCTGGGCAGTCAGATGAGGGGCAGGGACGAGGGGGCTGGCTCGCGATGGGCGCCTGCGGCCTGGTTGGCGCGCCCACCGCTGCCGCACGCTGGGCAAGCTGCCCATGCCGTGGCTGCTGGTGGCAGCCTGGGCGGTCCACCCGTACCCAGGGTCCGTGCGACGTGGCCCCCCTGGCTCCCACGCTGGGCACTACGTCGAGGGACAGGGACGTGGGGGCTGGCTCGTGATGGGCGCCCTCAGCCTGGCTAGCGCGCCCACCGTTTCCGCATGCTGGGCCAGCAGCCCATGCCATGCCTGCTGGGGACTACCTGGGTGTGCCACCCGTGCCTAGGGTCAGTGCGACCCGGCCTCCCTGGCTCGCTCGCTGGGCACTTGGTCGAGGGACAGGGATGATGGGGCTGGCTCGCGATAGGTGCCTGTTGCCTGGCTGGTGCGCCCTCCTGTGCCACACGCTGGGCACTTAGCGATGCCTGGGCAATCCCCCCATGCCCAGAGTCCATGCAACACAGCTCCCCTGGCTTGCTCGCTGGGCACTAAGTCGAGGGACAGGGACGTGGGGGGTGGCTCGCGATGGTTGCCATTGGCCTGGCTGGTGCGCCCACCGCTGCCACACGCTGGGCACGTGGCCCCTGCCGTTCCTGCTGGGGACTGCCTGGGCATACCTTCCGTGCCCAGGGTCCAAGTGATGCAGCCCCCTCGGCCAGCTCGCTGGGCACTACGTCGAGGGACAGACATGTGGGGGCTGGCTCGTGATGGGCACCCGCAGACTGGCTTGCGCGCCCACCACTGCTGCACGCTGGGCGAGCAGCCCATGCCATGCTTGCTGGCAGCTGCCTGGGCATGCCACCCGTGCCCAGGTTCCATGCGATGCGGCACCCCTGGCACGCACGCTGGCCAGTCAGTTGAGGGGCAGCGACGAGGGGGCTGGCTCACAATGGGTGCCCGTGGCCTGGCTGGAGCGCCCATCTCTACCGTACGCTGGGCATTTGGCCCATGCCATGAATACTGGGGGATGCCGGGGCATGCCTCCCATGCCCAGGGTCCATGCGACGCGGCTCCCCTGGCTCGCTCGCTGGGCAGTTAGCCAAGGGACAGGGACGAGGGCGCTGGCTCGCGATGGGAGCCCGTGGCCTGGCTGGTGCTCCCACCGCTGCCGCACGTTGGGCACTTGACCCATGCAGTGCCTGCTGGGGGGCTACTGAGGCATGCCTCCCGTGCCCAGGGTGTGTGTGACCGGCTCCCCTGGCTTGCTCGCTGGGCACTTAGTCAAGGGACAGGGATGAGGGGGCTGGCTCGCGATGGGCGCCTGTGGCCTGGCTGCCTCGCCCACCGCTGCCGCACGCTGGGCACTTGGCCTATGCCGTGCATACTTTGGGCTGCCTGGGCATACCTCCGTCCAAGAATCTGAGCGACGCAGCTACCCTTGCTCGCTTGCTTGGCACTTTGTCGAGGGACAGGGACGAGGGGGCTGGCTCGCGATGGGCGCCCGTGGCCTGGCTGGCGCGCCGACCGCTACCGCACGCTGGGCACTTGGCCCATGCAGTTCATACTGGAGGCTGCCTGAGCATGCCTCCCATGCCCAGCATCTGTGCGACACGGCTCGCCTGCCTCGCTTGCTGGGCACTTAGTCGAGGGACAGGGAAGAGGGGGCTGGCTCGCGAAGGGTGCCTGTCGCCTGGCTGGAGCGCCGACCGCTGCCGCACGCTGGGCACTTTGCCCATGCCGTGCATACTGGGGGCTGCCTGAGCATGCCTCCCATGCCCAGGGACTTTGCGATGCGGCTCCCCTGGCTCGCTCGCTGGGCACTTAGTCGAGGGACAGGGACGAGGGGGCTGGCTCATGAAGGGTGCCCGTCGCCTGGCTTGCGCGCTGACCGCTGCCGCACGCTGGGCACTTGGCCTATGCCGTGCATACTGGGGGCTGCCTGGGCATGCCTCCAGTGCCCAGGATCTGTGCAATGCGGCTCCCCTGGCATGCTTGCTTGGCACATTGTCGCGGGACAGGGACAAGGGGGCTGGCTCGCGATTGGTGCCCGTGGCCTGGCTGGCGCGCCCACCGCTGCCACCCGTTGGGCACTTTGCCCATGCCGTGCATACTGGGGGCTGCCTGAGCATGCCTCCCATGCCCAGGGCCTTTGCGATGTGGCTTCCCTGGCTCGCTCGCTGGGCACTTAGTTGAGGGACAGGGACGAGGGGGCTGGCTCGCGATTGGCGCCAGTGGCCTTGCTGGCGCGCCCACCGCTGCCGCACGCTGGGCAATTGGCCTATGCCGTGCATACTGGGGGCTGCCTGAGCATGCCTCCCATGCCCAGGGCCTTTGCTATGCGGCTCCCCTGGCTCGTTCACTGGGCACTTAGTCGAGGGACAGGGACGAGGGGGCTCGCTCGCGAAAGGCGCCCGTCGCCTGGCTGGCGCGCCCACCTCTACCGAACGCTGGGCACTTGGCCCATGCCGTGCCTGCTGGGGGCTGCTGGGGCATAACTCCCGTGCCCAGATTCCATGCGACACGGCTGCCCTGGCTCGCTCGCTGGGCACTTAGTCGAGGGATAGGGACGAGGGGGCTGGGCGATGGGCGCCTGTGGCCTGGCTGGTGCGCCCACCGCTGCAGCACGCTGGGCACTTGGCCCATGCCGTGCCTGCTGGGGGCTGCCTGAGCATGCCTCCCGTGCCCAGGATCCGTGTGACGCGGCTCCCCTGGCTCGCGATGGGCGCCTGTGGCCTGGCTGGTGCGCCCACTGCTGCAGCACGCTGGGCACTTGGCCCATGCCGCGCCTGCTGGGGGCTGCCTGGGCATACCTCCCATGCCCAGGGTCCATGTGACGTGGCTCCCCTGGCTTGCTCGCTGGGCACTTAGTCGAGGGACAGGGACGAGGGGCCTGGCTCACGATGGGTGCCTGTGGACTGGCTGGCGCGCCCACCGCTGCCGCACGCTGGGGACTTGGCCCATGCCGTGCCTGCTGGGGGCTGCCTGAGCATGCCTCCCATGCCCAGGGTCGATGTGACGAGGCTCCCCTGGCTCCCTCGCTGGCCACTTAGTCGAGGGACAGGGACGAGGGTGCTGGCTCGCGATGGGAGCCCGTGGCCTGGCTGGTGCGCCCACCGCTGCCGCACGTTGGTGACTTGGCCCATGCGGTACCTGCTGGGGGCTACCGAGGCATGCCTCCCTTGCCCAGGGTCCATGTCGCTGACTCCCCTGGCTCGCTCGCTGGGCACTTAGTCGAGGGACAGGGACGAGGGGGCTGGCTTGCGATGGGCGCCCGTGGCCTGGCTGGCGCGCCCACCGCTGCCGCACGCTGGGCACTTGGCCCAGGCCGTGCCTGCTGGGGGCTGCCTGAGCATGCCTCCCATGCCCAGAGTCCATGTGACGTGGCTCCCCTGGCTCGCGATGGGCGCCTATGGCCTGGCTGGTGCGCCCACCGCTGCAGCACGCTGGGCACTTGGCCCATGCCGTGCCTGCTGGGGGCTTCCTGGGCATACCTCCCGTGCCCAGGGTACGTGCGACGTGGCTCCCCTGGCTCGCTCGCTGGGCACTTAGTCGAGGGACAGGGACGAGGGGCCTGGCTCGCGATGGGCGCCTGTGGCCTGGCTGGCGCGCCCACCGCTGCCGCACGTTGGGCACTTTGCCCATGCCGTGCATACTGGGGGCTGCCTGAGCATGCCTCCCATGCCCAGGGCCTTTGCGATGCGGCTCCCCTGGCTCGCTCGCTGGGCACTTAGTCGAGGGACAGGGACGAGGGGGCTGGCTCACGAAGGGTGCCCGTCGCCTGGCTGGCATGCCGACCGCTGCCGCATGCTGGGCACTTGGCCTATGCCGTGCATACTGGGGGCAGCCTGGGCATGCCTCCCATGCCAAGGATCTGTGCGACGCGGCTCCCCTGGCTCGCTTGCTTGGCACTTTGTCGAGGGACAGGGACGAGGGGGTTGGCTCGCGATTGGCACCCATGGCCTTGTTGGCGTGCCCACCGCTGCCGCACGCTGGGCACTTGGCCCATGCCGTGCATACTGGAGGCTGCCTGAGCATGCCTCCCATGCCTAGCGTCTGTGCGAAGCAGCTCCTCTGGCTCGCTCGCTGGGCACTTAGTTGAGGGACAGGGACGAGGGGCCTGGCTCGCGATGAGCGCCTGTGGCCTGGCTGGCGCACCGACCGCTGCCGCACGCTGGGCACTTGGCCCATGCCGTGCCTGCTGGGGGCTGCCTGGGCATACCTCCCATGCCCAGGGACCGTGTGATGTGGCTCCCCTGGCTCGCTCGCTGGGCACTTAGTCGAGGGACAGGGACGAGGGGCCTGGCTCGCGATGGGCGCCTGTTGCCTGGCTGGCGCGCCCACCGCTGCTGCATGCTGGGCACTTGGCCCATTCCGTGACTGCTGGGGGCTGCCTTGGCATGCCTCCCGTGCCCAGGATCCATGTGACATGGCTCCTCTGGCTCACTAGCTGGGCACTTAGTCGAGGGACAGGGACGAGGGGGCGGGCTCGCGATGGGCGCCTGTGGCCTGGCTGGCGTGCCCACCGCTGCCGCACGCTTGGCACGTGGCCCATGCCATGCCTGCTGGGGACTGCCTGGGCATGCCTCCCATTCCCAGGATCTGTGCGACGTGGCTCCCCTCGCTTACTTGCTTGGCACTTTTTCGAGGGACAGGGACGAGGGGGATGGCTCGCGATGGGCGCCTGTGGCCTGGCTGGTGTGCCCACCGCTGCCGCACGCTGGGCACTTGGCCCATGCCGTGCATACAGGGGGCTGCCTGAACATGCCTCCGGTGCCCAGGGTCTGTGTGATGCGGCTCCCCTGGCTCGCTCCCTGGGCACTTAGTCAAGGAACAGGGACGAGGGGCCTGGCTCGCGATAGGCGCCTGTGGCCTGGCTGGCGCGCCCACCGCTGCCGCACGCTGGGCACTTGGCCCATTCCATGCCTGCTGGGGGCTGCCTTGGCGTGCCACCCATGCCCAGGGTCCATGCGACGCGGCACCCCTGGCTCGCACGATGGGCAGTCAGTCGAATGGCAGGGACGAGGGGGCTGTCTCGCGATTGGCACTCGCGGCCTGGCTGGCGCGCCTACCGCGGCCTCACCCTGGGCGAGCAGCCCATGCCGGGCCTGCTAGGGGCTGCCTGGGCATGCCACCCATGTCTAAGGTCCATGCAACGCGGCCCCCCTGGCTCGCACGCTGGGCAGTCAGTCGAGGGGCAGGGACGAGGGGGCTGGCTCGCGATGTGCGCCCGCGGCCTGGCTGGCTGGCCCACCCCTGCCGCACGCTGGGCGAGCAGCCCATGCCGTGCCTTTTTGGGGCTGCCTGGGTGTGCCACCCGCGTCCAGTGTCTTTGCAACGTGATCCCCCTGGCTCACTCGCTGGGTACTACGTCGAGGGACAGGGACGTGGGGGCTGGCTCACGGTAGGCGCCCACAGCCTGGCTGGCGCGCTCACCGCTACCGCACGCTGGGAGAGCAGCCCATGCCATGCCTGCTGAAGGCTGCCTGGGTGTGCCACCCATGCCAGGAGTCCATGCAAAGCGGCACCCCTGGCTCGCAACCTGGGCAGTCTGTCGAGGGGCAGGGATGAGGGGGCTGGCTCGCGATGGGCACCCACGGCCTGGCTGGCATGCCCACCGCTGCCGCACGCTGGGCGAGCAGCCCATGCCGTGCTTTCTGGGGGCTGCCTGGGCATGCCACCCGTGCCCAGGGTCTGTGCGACACGGCCCCCCTGGCTCACTCACTGGGCACTACGTCGAGGGAGAGGGACGTGGTGGCTGGCTCGTGATGGGGGCCCACAGCCTGGCTGGCGTGCCAACCGCTGCTGCTCCCTGGGCGAACAGCCCATGCCATTCGTGCTGGGGCCTTCCTGGGCGTGCCACCCATACCTGGTCCTTACGACGCGGCACCCCTTGCTGGCACGCTGGGCAGTCAGTCGAGGGGCAGGGACAAGGTGGCTGGCTCGCGATGGGTGCCCACGGCCTGGCTGGCGCGCCCACCCCTGCCGCACGCTGGGTGAGCAGCCCATGCCGTGCCTGCTGGGGGCTGCCTTGGCGTGCCACCCATGCCCAGGGTCCATGCGACGCGGCACCCCTGGCTCGCACGATGGGCAGTCAGTCGAATGGCAGGGACGAGGGGGCTGTCTCGCGATTGGCACTCGCGGCCTGGCTGGCGCGCCTACCGCGGCCTCACCCTGGGCGAGCAGCCCATGCCGGGCCTGCTAGGGGCTGCCTGGGCATGCCACCCATGTCTAAGGTCCATGCAACGCGGCCCCCCTGGCTCGCACGCTGGGCAGTCAGTCGAGGGGCAGGGACGAGGGGGCTGGCTCGCGATGTGCGCCCGCGGCCTGGCTGGCTGGCCCACCCCTGCCGCACGCTGGGCGAGCAGCCCATGCCTTGCCTTTTTGGGGCTGCCTGGGTGTGCCACCCGCGTCCAGTGTCTTTGCAACGTGATCCCCCTGGCTCACTCGCTGGGTACTACGTCGAGGGACAGGGACGTGGGGGCTGGCTCACGGTAGGCGCCCACAGCCTGGCTGGCGCGCTCACCGCTACCGCACGCTGGGAGAGCAGCCCATGCCATGCCTGCTGAAGGCTGCCTGGGTGTGCCACCCATGCCAGGAGTCCATGCAAAGCGGCACCCCTGGCTCGCAACCTGGGCAGTCTGTCGAGGGGCAGGGATGAGGGGGCTGGCTCGCGATGGGCACCCACGGCCTGGCTGGCATGCCCACCGCTGCCGCACGCTGGGCGAGCAGCCCATGCCGTGCTTTCTGGGGGCTGCCTGGGCATGCCACCCGTGCCCAGGGTCTGTGCGACACGGCCCCCCTGGCTCACTCACTGGGCACTACGTCGAGGGAGAGGGACGTGGTGGCTGGCTCGTGATGGGGGCCCACAGCCTGGCTGGCGTGCCAACCGCTGCTGCTCCCTGGGCGAACAGCCCATGCCATTCGTGCTGGGGCCTTCCTGGGCGTGCCACCCATACCTGGTCCTTACGACGCGGCACCCCTTGCTGGCACGCTGGGCAGTCAGTCGAGGGGCAGGGACAAGGTGGCTGGCTCGCGATGGGTGCCCACGGCCTGGCTGGCGCGCCCACCCCTGCCGCACGCTGGGTGAGCAGCCCATGCCGTGCCTGCTGGGGGCTGCCTGGGCGTGCCACCCGTGCCCAGTGTCTTTGCGATGGGGCCCCCATGGTTCGCACGCTGGGCGCTACGTCGATGGACAGGGACGTGGGGGCTGGCTCTCGAGGCCTGGCTGGCATGCACACAGCTGCGGCACGCTGGGCGAGCAGCCCATGCCATGCCTGCTGGGGGCTGCCTAGGCGTGCCACCCCATGCCCAGGGTCTCTGCGACGCAGCTCCCCTGGCTCGCACGCTGGGCAGTCAGTCGATGGGCAGGGACGAGTGGGCTGGCTCGCGATGCGCGCCCTGGCCTGGCTGCCACGCCCACCGCTGTCGCACCCTGGGCGAGAAGCCCATTCCGTGCCTGCTGGGGACTGCCTGGGTGTGCCACCCATGCCCAGGGTCCATGCGACATGGCACCCCTGGCTCGCTCGCTGGGCACTACGTCGAGGAACAGGGACGTGGGGGCTGGCTAGTGATTGGCGCCCGCGGCCTGGCTGGCGCGCCCACCGCTGCCGCACGCTAGGCGAGCAGCCCATGCTGTGCCTGCTGTGGGCTGCCTAGGCGTGCCACCCGTGCCCAGGGTCTCTGCGATGCGGCTTCCCTGGCTTGCACGCTGGGCAGTCAGTCGAGGGGCAGGGACGAGGGGGCTGGCTCACGATGGGCGCCCGCAGCCTGGCTGGCGCGCCCACCCCTGCCGCACGCTGGGCGAGCAGCCCATGCCGTGCCTGCTGGGGGCTGCCTGGGCATGCTACCCATGCCCAGGTTCTGTGCAACACGGCCCCCCTGGCTTGCTCGCCGGGCACTACGTCGAGGGACAGGGACGTGTGGGCTGGCTCGCGATGGGCACCAACAGCCTGGCGGACGAGCCCACTGCTGCCACACGCTGGGCGAGCAGCCCATGCCGTGCCTGCTGGGGGCTGCCTGGCCGGGCCACCCGTTCCCAGGGTCCGTGCGACACGGCACCCTTTGCTCGCACGCTGGGCAGTCAGTCGAGGAGCAGGGACGAGGGGGCTGGCTCGCTGTAGGCGCCTGCGGCCTGGCTGGCGCGCCCACCGCTGCCGCACGCTGGGCGTGCAGCCCACGCCGTGCCTACTGGCGGCTGCCTGGGCATGCCACCCTAGCCCAGGGTCCGTGTGACGTGGCCCCCCTGGCTCGCTCGCTTGGCACTACGTTGAGGGACAGGGACGTTGGGGCTGGCTCGCGATTGGTGCCCACAGCCTGGCTAGCGCGCACATCGGTGCCGCGCGCTGGGCGAACAGCCCATGCCGTGCCTGCTGGGGGCTTCCTAGGCATGCCACCCGTGCCCAGGGTCTCTGTGACGCGGCTCCCCTGGCTCGCACGCTGGGCAGTCAGTCGCGGGGCAGGGACGAGGGGGCTGGCTCGCGATGGGCGCCCGTGGCCTGGCTGGCGCTCCCACCCCTGCCGCACGCTGGGCGAGCAGCCCATGCCGTGCCTGCTGGGGGATGCCTGGGCATGCCACCTGTGCCCAGTGTCTTTGCGATGCGGCACCCCTGGCTCGCACTCTGGGCAGTCAGTCGAGGGGCAGGGACGAGGGGGCTGGCTCGCTGTAGGCGCCCGCGGCCTGGCTGGCGCGCCCACCGCTGCCGCACGCTGGGGGAGCAGCCCACGCCGTGCCTGCTGGGGGCTGCCTGGGCGTGCCACCCTAGCCCAGGGTCCGTGCGATGCGGCCTCCTTGGCTCGCTCGCTTGGCACTACGTTGAGGGATAGGGACGTTAGGGCTGGCACGCGATTGGTGCCCACAGCATGGCTAGCGCGCCCATCAGTGCCGCGCGCTGTGCGAACAGCCCATGCCGTGCCTGCTGGGGGCTTCCTAGGCGTGCCACCCGTGCCCAGGGTCTCTGCGACGCGGCTGTCTTTGCGATGGCTGCGGCCCACCCGCATGCTGGCGAGCAGTCCATGCCGTGCCTGCTGGGGGATGCCTATGCCACCCGCGCCCAGTGTCTTTGCGACGCGGCACCCCTGGCTCGCATGCTGGGCAGTCAGTCAAGGGGCAGGGACAAGGGGGCTGGCTCGCTGTAGGGGCCCGCGGCCTGGCTGGCGCGCCCACCGCTGCCACATGCTGGGCGAGCAGCCCACGCCGTGCCTTCTGGGGGCTGCCTGGGCATGCCACCCTAGCCCAGGGTCCGTGCGACGCGGCCCCCCTGGCTCGCTCGCTTGGCACTACGTTGAGGGACAGGGACGTTGGGGCTGGCTCGCGATTGGCGCCCACAGCCTGGCTAGCGCGCCCATCGGTGCCACGCGCTGGGCGAACAGCCCATGCCGTGGCTGCTGGGGGCTTCCTAGGCGTGCCACCCATGCCCAGGGTCTCTGCAACGTGGCTCCCCTGGCTCGCACGCTGGGCAGTCAGTCGAAGGGCAGGGACGAGGGGGCTGGCTCGCGATGGGCGCCCATGGCCTGGCTGGCGCGCCCACCCCTGCCGCACGCCGGGCGAGCAGCCCATGCCATGCCTGCTGGGGGCTGCCTGGGCATGCCACCCGCGCCCAGTGTCTTTGCGACATGGCCCCCCTGGCTCGCTCGCTGGGCACTACGTCGAGGGACAAGGACGTGGCGGCTGGCTCGTGGTGGGCGCCCACAGCCTGGCTGGCGCGCCCACCGCTGCCGCACGCTGGGCGAGCAGCCCATGCCGTGCCTGCTGGGGGCTGCCTGGGCATGCTACCCGTGCCCAGGTTCTGTGCGACGCGGCCCCCCTGGCTTGCTCGTTGGGCACTACGTCGAGGGACAGGGACGTGTGGGCTTGCTCGCGATGGGCGCCCACACCCTGGCGGACGAGCCCACCGCTGCCACACGCTGGGCGAGCAGCCCATGCCGTGCCTGCTGGGGGCTGCCTGGCTGGGCCACCCATTCCCAGGGTCTGTGCGACGCGGCACCCTTTGCTCGCACGTTGGGCAGTCAGTCGAGGGGCAGGGACGTGGGGCCTGGCTCGCGATAGGCGCCCGCGGCCTGGCTGGCGCGCCCACCCCTGCTGCACGCTGGACGAGCCGCCCATGCCGTGCCTGCTGGGGGCTGCCTGGGCGTGCCACCCGCACCCAGTGTCTTTGCGATGTGTCCCCCCTGGCTCGCGGTGGGCGCCCACAGCCTGGCTGGCGCGCCCCCCGCTGCCGCACGCTGGGAGAGCAGCCCATGCCTAGCCTGCTGGGGGCTGCCTGGGCATGCCACCCGTGCCCAGGGTCCATGCGACGCGGCACCCCTTGCTCGCACGCTGGGCAGTCAGTCGAGGGGCAAGGACAAGGGGGCTGGCTCGCGATGGGCGCCCGCGGCCTGGCTGGCGCGAACACAGTCACCGCACGCTGGGCGAGCAGCCCATGCCATGCCTGCTGGGGGATTCCTGGGAGCGCCACCCGTGCCCAGGGTCCGTACGACGCGGCACTCCTGGCTCGCACGCTGGGCAGTCTGTCGAGGGGCAGGGACGAGGGGGCTGGCTCGAGATGGGCACCCACGGCCTGGCTGGCGCACCCACCGCTGCCGCACGCTGGATCGACTAACCCGTGTGCAAGTGCCGTTCACATGGAACCTTTTCCCTCTTCGGCCTTCAAAGTTCTCATTTGAATATTTGCTACTACCACCAAGATCTGCACCGATGGCCGCTCCGTCCGGGCTCGTGCCCCGGGTTTTGCAGCGACCATCGCGCCCTCCTACTCATTGGGGCTTGGCCCTTGGCCCAACGGCCGGGTATAGGTCATGCACTTCAGCGCCATCCATTTTCGGGGCTAGTTGATTCGGCAGGTGAGTTGTTACACACTCCTTAGCGGATTTCGACTTCCATGACCACCGTCTTGCTGTCTTAATCGACCAATACCATTTGTGGGTTCTAGGTTAGCGCGCAGTTGGGCACCGTAACCCGGCTTCCGGTTCATCCCGCATCGGCAGTTTTACTTACCAAAAATGGCCCACTTGGACCTCTCGATTCCGTGGGACGGCTCAACGAAGCAGCCGCCTCGTACTACCTATTTAAAGTTTGAGAATAGGTCGAGGGCATTGTGCCCCCGATGCCTCTAATCATTGGCTTTACCTGATAAAACTTGCATCTGAGCTCCAGCTATCTTGAGGGAAACTTCGAAGGGAACCAGCTACTAGACAGTTCGATTAGTCTTTCGCCCCTATACTCAAGTCAGACGAACGATTTGCACGTCAGTATCGTTGCGGGCCTCCACCAGAGTTTCCTCTGGCTTCGCCCTGTGAAGGCATAGTTCACCATCTTTCGGGTCCCGACAGGCATGCTCGCACTCAAACCCTTCTCAAAAGATCGAGGTCCGTCAGCAGTGCACCCGTGAGGGATCCCGCCAATCAGCTTCCTTGCGCGTTACGGGTTTACTCGCCCGTTG
>JAJFZO010000103.1:430000-450000 GCA_021397835.1 Moringa oleifera
GGACAGGGACGAGGGGGCTGGCTCACGATGGGAGCCCGTGGCCTGGCTGGTGCGCCCACCGCTGCCGCACGCTGGGCGAGCAGCCCATGCTGTGCCCACCACTGTTGGGGGCTGCCTGGGCATGCCACACGTGCCCAGGGTCCATGTGACGTGGCCCCCCTGGCTCACTCGCTGAGTAGTGAGTCGAGGGGCAGGGACGTGGGGGCTGGCTCGCGATGGGAGCCCGTGGCCTGGCTGGTGCGCCCACCGCTGCCGCACGCTGGGTGAGCAGCCCATGCTGTGCCCACCACTGCTGGGGGCTGCCTGGGCATGCAACACTTGCCCAGGGTCCATGTGACATGGCCCCCCTGGCTCACTCGCTGAGCAGTTAGTCGAGGGGCAGGGACGTGGGGGCTGGCTCGCGATGGGCGCCCGCTGCATGGCTTGCGCGCCCACCACTGCCGCACGGTGGGCGAGCACCCCATGCCGTGCTTGCTGGGTGCACCCCATGCCAACTGTGGCCAAGGTCCCTGCAATGCGGCCCCACTGGCTCGCTCGCTGGGCACTTAGTCGAGGGACAGGGACGAGGGGGCTGGCTCACGATGGTCGCCTGTTGCCAGGCTGGCATGCCCTCCTCTGCCACGTGCTGGGCACTTGGCCCATGCTGTGCCCACTGGGGCTTCCTGGGCATGCCTCCCATGCCCAGGGTCCGTGTGACGCGGCTCCCCTGGCTCTCTCGATGGGCACTTAGTCGAGGGACAGGGACGAGGGGGCTGGCTCGCGATGGGAGCCCGTGGCCTGGCTGGTGCGCCCACCGCTGCCGCACGCTGGGCGAGCAGCCCATGCTGTGCCTGCTGGGGGCTGCCTGGGCATGCCACCCATGCCCAAGGTCTGTGCGATGGGGCATCCCTGGCTCGCACGCTAGGCAGTCAGTCGAGGGGCAAGGATGAGGGGGCTGGCTCACGATGGGCGCCAGCGGCATGGCTGGTGCGCCCACCTCTGCCGCACGCTGGGCGAGCAGCCCATGCCGTGCTTGCTGGGGCCTGCCTGGGTGTGCCGCACGTGCCCAGGATATGTGCGACGTGGCCCCCCTGGCTTGGTCGCTGAGCACTTAGTCGAGGGACAGGGACGTGGGGGCTTGCTCGTGATGGGCGTCCGCGGCCTGGCTGGCGCGCACACCGCTGCCGCACGCTGGGCGAGCAACCCATGCCGTGCCTGCTGGGTGCTGCCTGGGAGTGCCAACTGTGCCCAGGGTCCCTGCAACATGGCCCCACTGGCTCGCTCGCTGGGCACTTAGTTGAGGGACAAGGACTAGGGGGCTGGCTCACGATGGGAGCCCGTGGCCTGGCTGGTGCGCACACTGCTGCCTTACGCTGGGCACTTGGCCCATGCCGTGCCTGCTAGAGTCTGCTGGCGCATGCCACCCGTGCCCAGGGTCCGTGCGACATGGCTCCCTTGGCTCGCTCGCTGGGCACTTAGTCGAGGGCCAGGGACGAGGGGGCTGGATCGCAATAGGCGCTGGGCATGCCTCCTGTGCCCAGGGTCCATGCGACGCGGCTCCTCTGTTTCACTCGCTGGAGAGCCCACCGCTGCCACACGCTGGGCACTTGACTCATGCCGTGCCAGCTGGGGGCTGCCTGGGCATGCCTCCTGTGCCCAGGGTCCATGCGACGCGGCTCCTCTGTTTCACTCACTGGGCACTTAGTCTAGGGACAGGGACGAGGGGGCTGGCTCGCGATGGGCGCCGGTGGCCTGGCTGGCGCGCCCACCGCTGCCGCACGCTGGGAACTTGGCCCATGCCGTGCCTGCTGGGGGCTGCCTGGGCATGCCTCCCATGCCCAGGGTCCATGTGACGCGGCTTCCCTGGCTCGATCGCTGGCCACTTAGTCGAGGGACAGGGACGAGGGGGATGGCTCGCGATGGGCGCCTGTGGCCTGGCTGGCGTGCCCTCCTCTCCCGCATGCTGGGAACTTGGCCCATGCCATGCCTGCTGTGGGCTGCCTGGGCCTGCCTTCCATGCCCAGTGTCCATGCGACACTGCTCCCCTGGCTCACTCGCTGGGAACTTAGTCGAGGGACAGGGACGAGGCGGCTGGCTCGTGATGGGCGCCTGTGGCCTGGCTTGCGCGCCCTCCTCTGCCGCACGCTGGGCACTTGGCCCATGCCATGCCTGCTGGGGGCTGACTGGGCATGCCGCCAATGCCCTGAGCCCATGCGACGTGGCTCCCCTGGCTCGCTCGCTGGGCACTAAGTCTAGGGACAGGGACGAGGGGTCCGGCTCGTGATGGGCGTCTGTGGCCTCGCTGGCGCACCCGCCGCGGCTGCACGCTGGGCACTTGGCCCTTGCTGTACCTGCTGGGGGCTTCCTGGACATGCCTCCCGTGCCCAGGGTCCATCCGACGCGGCTTCCCTGGCTCGCTCACTGGGCACTTAGTTGAGGGACAGGGACGAGGGGGCTAGTTCGCGATGGGCTCCTGTGGCCTGGCTGGCGCGCCTTCCTCTGCTGCATGCTGGGCACTTGACCCATGCTGTGCCTGCTTTGGGCTGCCTGGGCATGCCTCCTGTGCCAAGAGTCAGTGCGACACGGTTCCCCTGGCTCGCTCGCTGGCCACTTAGTCGAGGGACAGGGACGAGGGGGCTGGCTCGCGATGGGCGTCTGTGGCCTGGCTGGCGCGCCCTGCTCTGCCGCACGCTGGGCACTTGGGCCATTCTGTGCCTGGTGGGGGCTGCCTGGGCATGCCTCCCATGCCCAGATGTGACATGGTTCCCCAGGCTCGCTCGCTGGGCACTAAGTTGAGGGACAGGGACGAGGGGTCTGGCTCGTGATGGGCGCCCGTGGCCTCGCTGGCGCGCCCACCGCTACCGCACACTGGGCACTTGGCCCAAACCGTGCCTGCTGGGGGCTGCCGGGGCATGCCTCCCGTGTCCAAGGTCCATGCGACACGGCTCCCCTGCCTCGCTCGCTGCGCAGTCAGTCGAGGGGCAGGGACGAGGGGCTGGCACGTGATGGGCGCCCGCGGCCTCGCTGGAGCACCCACCGCTGCCGCACGCTGGCCTAGCAGCCCATGCCGTGCCTGCTGGGGGCTGCCTGTGTGTGCAACCCGTGACCAGGGTCTGTGCGACGCGGCCCCCCTGGCCTGCTCGCTGGGCACTACTTCGAGGGACAAGGACGTGGGGGCTGGCTCGCGATGGGCGCCCACAGCCTGGCAGGCATGCCCACCGCTGCCGCACGCTGGGCGAGCAGCCCATGCCGTGCCTGCTGGGGGCTGGCTTAGCGGGCCTCCCATGCCCAGGGTCTGTGCAATGCAGCCCCCTTGGCTCGCTTGCTGGGAACTATGTCGCGGGACAGGGACGTGGGGGCTGGCTCGTGATGGGTGCCCGTGGCCTGGCTGGCGCGCCCACCGCTGCCGCACGCTGGGCGAGCAGCCCATGCCGTGCCTGCTGGGGGCTGCCTGGGCGTGCCACCCTAGCCCAGGATATGTGCAACGCAGCCCCCCTGGCTTGCTTGTTGGGCACTACATCGAGGGACAGGGACGTGGGGGCTGGCTCGCGATGGGCGCCCATAGCCTGGCTAGCGCGCCCACCGCTGCCGCACGCTGGGCGAGCAGCCCATGCCATGCCTGCGGGGGGCTGCCTTGGCGTGACATCCGTGCCCAGGGTCCGCGCGACGCGGCACCCCTGGCTCGTACACTGGGCAGTCAGTCGAGGGGCAGGGACGAGGGGGCTGGCTCGCGATGGGCGCCAGCGGCCTGGCTGGCGCACCCACCGCTGCCGCACATTCGGTGAGCAGCCCATGCCATGCCTGCTGGGGGCTGCCAGGCCGTGCCACCCGTGCCCAGGGTCTGTGCAATGCGGCCCCCCTGGCTCGCTCGCTGGGCACTACGTCAAGGGACAGGGACGTGGGGGCAGGCTCTCGATGGGCGCCCGCAGCCAGGCTAGCACGCCCACCGCTGCTGCACGCTGGGCGAGCAGCCCAAGCCGTACCTACTGGGGGCTGCCTGGCCGGGCCACCCATGCCCGGGGTCCGTGCAACCCATGCCCAGGGTCCGTGCAATGCGGCACCTTTGGCTCGAGCTTTGGGCAGTCAGTCGAGGGGCAGGGACGAGGGGGCTGGCTCGCGATGGGCGCCCGCAGCATGGCTGTCGCATCCACCGCTGCCGCACGGTGGGCGAGCAACCCATGCCGTGCCTGCTGGGGGCTGCCTCGGTGTCCCACACACACCAAGGGTCTGTCCGATGCAGCCCACCTGGCTAACTCGCTGGGTACTACGTCGAGGGACAGAGACGTGGGGGCTGGCTGGCGATGGGCGCCCACAGCATTGCGGGCGCGGCACCGCTGCTGAACACTGGGCGAGCAGCCCATGCCGTGCCTGCTGGGGGATTCCTGGGCGGGCCACCTGTGCCCAGGGTCCGTGCGACGCGGCACCCCTGGCTTGGACGCTGGGCACTCAGTCGAGGTGCAGGGACGATGGGGCTGGCTCGCGATGGGCGCCCGCGGCCTGGCTGGCGCGCCCACCGCTGCCGCACGCTGGGCGAGCAGCCCATGCCGTGCCTGCTGGGGGTTGCCTGGGCGTGCCACCCTAGCCCAGGGTCTGTGCAACGCGGCCTCCCTGGCTCGCTCGCTGGGCACCACGTTGATGGAAAGGGACGTGGGGGCTTGCTCACGATTGGTGCCCACAGCCTGGCTAGCGCCCCCACCGCTGCCGCACGCTGGGCGAACAGCCCATGCCGTACCTGCTGGGGGCTGCCTGGGCATGCCACCCGCACCAAGGGTCATTGCGACGCAGCTCCCCTGGCTCACTCGCTGGGCACTACATCGAGGGACAGGGACGTGGGGGCTGGCTCGCGTTGGGCGTCCACAGCCTGATTAGAGCGCCCATCGCTGCCGCACGCTGGGCGAACAGCCCATCGCTGCCGCACGCTGGGCGAACAGCCCATGCCGTGCCTCCTGGGGGCTGCCTGGGCGTGCCACCCGTGCCCAGGGTCTGTGCGACGCGGCACCCCTGGCTCTCACACTGGGCAGTCAGTCAAGGGGCAGGGACGAGGGGGCTGGCTCGCGATGGGCGCCAGCGGCCTGGCTGGCGCACCCACCACTGCCGCACGCTGGAAGAGCAGCCCATGCCGTGCCTGCTGGGGGCTGCCAGGGCGTGCCACCCGTGCCCAGGGTCTGTGTAACGCGGCCCCCCTGGCTCGCTCGCTGGGCACTACGTCGAGGGACAGTGACGTGGGGGCTGGCTCGTGATGGGTGCCCACAGCCTGGCGAGTGAGCCCATCGCTGCCGCACGCTGGCCAAGCAGCCCATCCCGTGCCTGCTGGGGGCTGCCAGGGCATGCCACCAGCGCCCAGGGTCTGTGCGATGCACCCCACCTGGCTCACTCGCTGGACAGTACGTCGAGGGACAGAGACGTGGGAGCTGGCTGGCGATCGGCGCCCACAGCATGGTGGGTGCCCCCACCGCTGCAGCACGCTGGCCGAGCAGCCCATGCCATGCCTGCTGGGAGCTGCCTGGCCGGGCCACCCGTTCCCAGTGTCCATGCGACACGGCACCCTTTGCTCAAATGCAGGGCAGTCAGTCGAGGGGCAGGGGCGAGGGGGCTGGCTAGCAATGGGCGCCCGCGGCCTGGCTGGCGCACCCACCGCTGCCGCACGCTGGACGAACAGCCCATGCCATGCCTGCTGGGGGCTGTCTGGGCGTGCCACCCGTGCCCAGGGTCCGCGCAACGTGATCCCCCTGGCTCGCTCGCTGGGCACTACGTCATGGGACAGGGACGTTGGGGCTGGCTCGCGATGGGTGCCCACAGCCTTGCGAGCGAGCCCACCGCTGCCGCTGTCTTGGCGAGCAGCCCATCCCGTGCCTGCTGGGGGATGCCTTGCCGTGCCACCCGCGCCCAGGGTCTGTGCAATGCACCCTACCTGGCTCGCTCACTGGGCACTATGTCGAGGGACAGAGACGTGGGGGCTGGCTCGCGATGGGCGCCCACAGCATGGCGGGCGCGCCCACCGCTGCCGCACGCTGAGCGAGCAGCCCATGCCATGCCTGCTGGGATGGCACCCTTTGCTCACTTGCTGGGTAGTCCGTCGAGGGGCAGGGACGAGAGGGCTGGCTAGCGATGGGTGCCCGCGGACTGGCTGGTGCGCCCACCGCTGCCACACGCTGGGCGAACAGCCCATGCCGTGCCTGCTGGGGGCTGTCAGGGCGTGCCACCCATGCCCAGGGTCTGTGCAACGCGGCCCCCGTGGCTCGCTCGCTGGGCACTACGTCAAGGGACCGGGACGTGGGGGCTGGCTTGCGATGGGCCCCCACCGCTGCCGCACGCTGGGCGAGCAGCCCATGCCGTGCCTGCTGGGGGATTCCTGGGCAGGTCACCCGTGCCCAGGTCTGTTTGACGAGGAACCTCTGGCTCGCATGCTGTGCAGTCAGATGAGTGGCAGGGACGAGGGGGCTGGAGCGCGATGGGCTCCCGCGGCCAGGCTGGCGCGCCCACCGCTGCCGCACGCTGGGCAAGCAGCCCATGCCGTGCCTGCTGGGGGCTACCTGGCCGGGCCACCCGTGCCCAGGGTCCGTGCGACGCGGCACCCCTGGCTCGCACGCTGGGCAGTCAGTCGAGGGGCAGGGACGAGGGGGCTGGCTCGCGAGGGGCGCCCGCGGCCTGGCTGGCGCGCCCAACGCTTCCGCACGCTGGGCGAGCAGCCCATGCCGTGCCTGCTGGGGGCTGCCTAGGGGTGCCACCCGCGCCCAGGGTGTGTGCGACGCGGCCCCCCTGGCTTGCTCGCTGGGCACTACGTTGAGGGACAAAGACGTGGGGGCTGGCTCGCGATGGGCGCCCATAGCCTGGCGGGTGAGCCCACCGCTGCCGCACGGTGGGCGAGCAGCCCATGCCGTGCCTGCTGGGGGCTGCCTGGCTGGGCCACCCCTTCCCAGGGTCTGTGCGACGCAGCACCCTTTGCTCACACACAGGGCAGTCAGTCGAGGGGCAGGGACGAGGGGGCTGGCTCACGATGGGCGCCCGCGGCCTGGCTGGCGCGCCCACCGCTGCCGCATGCTGGGCGAGCAGCCCATGCTGTGCCTGCTGGGGGCTGTCTGGGCTTGCCACCCGTGCCCAGGGTCTGTGCAACACGGCCCCCCTGGCTCGCTCAGTGGGCAGTACGTCGAGGGACAGGGACGTGGGGGCTGGCTCACGATGGGCGCCCGCGGCCAGGCTGGCGCGCCCACCGCTGCCGCACACTGGGCGAGCAGCCCATGCCGTGCCTGCTGGGGGCTTCCTGGGCATGCCACCCATGCCCAGGGTCTGTGCGATGCGTCCCCCCTTGCTTGCTCACTGGGCACTACGTCGAGGGACAGGGACGTGGGGGCTGGCTCGCCATGGGCGTCGACAGCCTGGCGGGTGAGCCCACCACTGCCGCACGCTTGGTGAGCAGCCCATGCTGTGCCTGCGGGGGGCTGCCTGGCCGGGCCACCCCTTCCCAGGCTCTGTGCGACGCGGCACCCTTTGCTCACACACGGGGCAGTCAGTCGAAGGGCAGGGACGAGGGGGCTGGTTCACGATGGGCGCCCGCGGCCTGGCTGCTGCGCCCACCGCTGCCGCACACTGGGTGAGGAGACCATGCTGTGCCTGCTGGGGGCTGTCTGGGCTTGCCACTCGTGCCCAGGGTCTGTGCAACGCGGCCCCCCTGGCTCGCTCGCTGGGCAGCACGCAGAGGGACAGGGACGTGGGGGCTGGCACGCGATGGTCACCCGGGGCCAGGCTGGCGTGCCCACCACTGCCGCACGCTGGGCGAGCAGCCCATGCCGTGCCTGCTGGGGGCTTCCTGGACGTGCAACCCATGCCCAGGGTCTGTGCGACGCGTCCCCCCTTGCTTGCTCGCTGGGCACTACGTCGAGGGACAGGGACGTGGGGGCTGGCTCGCCATGGGCGCCCACAGCCTGGCGGGTGAGCCCACCGCTGCCGCACGCTTGGCGAGCAGCCCATGCCGTGCCTGCTGGGGGCTGCTTGGGCGTGCCATTAGAGCTCAGGGTCCGTGCGACATGGCCCCACTCGCTCACTCGCTGGGCACTTAGTCGAGGGACAGGAACGTGGGGGCTGGCTCGCGATGGGCGCCCACGGCCTGGCTGGCACGCCCACCGCTGCCGTGCGCTGGGCGAGCAGCCCATGCCGTGCCTGCTGGGGGCTGCCTGGGCGTGCCACCCATACCCATGGTCCGTGCGACGCGGTACCCCTGGCTCGCACACTGGGCAGTCAGTCGAGGGGCAGGGACGAGGGGGCTGGCTAGCGATGTGTGCCCACGGCCTGGCTGGGGTGCCCACCGCTGCCGCACGCGGGGCGAGCAGCCCATGCCATGCCTGCTGGGGACTGCCTGGAAAAGCCACCCGTGCCCAGGTTCCGTGCAACGCGGCACCCTTGGCTCGCACGCTGGCCAGTAAGTCGAGGGGCAGGGACGAGGGGGCTGGCTAGCGATGTGTGCCCACGGCCTGGCTGGGGTGCCCACCGCTGCCGCACGCGGGGCGAGCAGCCCATGCCATGCCTGCTGGGGACTGCCTGGAAAAGCCACCCGTGCCCAGGTTCCGTGCAACGCGGCACCCTTGGCTCGCACGCTGGCCAGTAAGTCGAGGGGCAGGGACGAGGGGGCTGGCTAGCGATGTGTGCCCACGGCCTGGCTGGGGTGCCCACCGCTGCCGCACGCGGGGCGAGCAGCCCATGCCATGCCTGCTGGGGACTGCCTGGAAAAGCCACCCGTGCCCAGGTTCCGTGCAACGCGGCACCCTTGGCTCGCACGCTGGCCAGTAAGTCGAGGGGCAGGGACGAGGGGGCTGGCTCGCGATTGGCGCCCGCGGCCTGGCTGGCACACCCACCGTTGCCGCGCACTGGGTGAGCAGCCCATGCCATGCCTGCTGGGGGCATCCGGGGCGTTCCATCCATGCCCAGGGTCCATGCGACGCGGCCACCCTGGCTTGCACACTGGGCAGTCAGTCGAGGGGAAGGGACGAGGGGGATGGCTACCGCTGCCGCACGCTGCGCGAGCAGCCCATGCCGTGCCTGCTGGGGGCTACCTGGGCATGCCATCCGTGCCCATGGTCCATGCGATGCAGCACCCCTGGCTCACACACTGGGCAGTCAGTCAAGGGGCAGGGACGAGGGGGCTGGCTACCGCTGCCGCCCGCTGGGCGAGCAGCCCATGCCGTGCCTGCTGGGGGCTGCTTGGGCGTGCCATTAGAGCTCAGGGTCCGTGCGACATGGCCCCACTGGCTCACTCGCTGGGCACTTAGTCGAGGGACAGGAACGTGGGGGCTGGCTCGCGATGGGCGCCCACGGCCTGGCTGGCACGCCCACCGCTGCCGCGCGCTGGGCGAGCAGGCCATGCCTTGCCTGCTGGGGGCTGCCTGGGCATGCCACCCATGCCCATGGTCTGTGCGACACAGTACCTCTGGCTCGCACACTGGGCAGTCAGTCGAGGGGCAGGGACGAGGGGGCTGGCTAGCGATGTGTGCCCACGGCCTGGCTGGGGTGCCCACCGCTGCCGCACGCAGGGCGAGCAGCCCATGCCGTGCCTGCTGGGGACTGCCTGGGCAAGCCACCCGTGCCCAGGTTCCGTGCAACGCGGCACCCCTGGCTCGCACGCTGGCCAGTAAGTCGAGGGGCAGGGACGGGGGGGCTGGCTCGCGATTGGCGCCCGCGGCCTGGCTGGCACACCCACTGTTGCCGCGCACTGGGTGAGCAGCCCATGCCATGCCTGCTGGGGGCATCCGGGGCGTTCCATCCATGCCCAGGGTCCATGCGACGCGGCCACCCTGGCTTGCATGCTGGGCAGTCAGTCGAGGGGAAGGGACGAGGGGGATGGCTACCGCTGCCGCACGCTGGGCGAGCGGCCCATGCCGTGCCTGCTGGGGGCTGCTTGGGCGTGCCATTAGAGCTCAGGGTCCGTGCGACATGGCCCCACTGGCTCACTCGCTGGGCACTTAGTCGAGGGACAGGAACGTGGGGGCTGGCTCGCGATGGGCGCCCACGGCCTGGCTGGCACTCCCACCGCTGCCGCGCGCTGGGCGAGCAGCCCATGCCGTGCCTGCTGGGGGCTGCCTGGGCGTGCCACCCATGCCCATGGTTCATGCGATGCGGTACCCCTGGCTCGCATACTGGGCAGTCAGTCGAGGGGCAGGGACGAGGGGGCTTGCTAGCGATGTGCGCCCACGGCCTGGCTGGGGTGCCCACCGCTGCCGCACGCGGGGCGAGCAGCCCATGCCGTGCCTGCTGGGGACTGCCTGGGCAAGCCACCCGTGCCCAGGTTCTGTGCAACGTGGCACCCCTGGCTCGCACGCTGGCCAGTAAGTCGAGGGGCAGGGACGAGGGGGATGGCTCGCGATTGGCACCCGCGGCCTGGCTGGCACACCCACCGTTGCTGCGCACTGGGTGAGCAGCCCATGCCTTGCCTGCTGGGGCCATCCGGGGCATTCCATCCATGCCCAGGGTCCATGCGACGCGGCCACCCTGGCTTGCACGCTGGGCAGTCAGTCGAGGGGAAGGGACGAGGGGGCTGGCTACCGCTGCCGCACGCTGGGCGAGCAGCCCATGCCGTGCCTGCTGGGGGCTACCTGGGCGTGCCATCCGTGCCCATGGTCCGTGCGATGCAGCACCCCTGGCTCACACGCTGGGCAGTCAGTCAAGGGGCAGGGACGAGGGGGCTGGCTACCGCTGCCGCCCGCTGGGCGAGCAGCCCATGCCGTGCCTGCTGGGGGCTGCTTGGGCGTGCCATTAGAGCTCAGGGTCCGTGCGACATGGCCCCACTGGCTCACACGCTGGGCACTTAGTCGAGGGACAGGAACGTGGGGGCTGGCTCGCGATGGGCGCCCGCGGCCTGGCTGGCACGCCCACTGCTGCTGCACGCTGGGTGAGCAGCCCATGCTGTACCTGCCGGTGGCTGCCTGGGTGTGCCACCCATGCCTAGGGTCCATGCGACGCTGCCCCCCTGGCTCGCTCGCTGGGCACTACGTCAAGGGACAGGGACGTGGGGGCTGGCTCGCGATGGGAGCCCACGGCCTGGCTGGCGCGCGCACCGCTGCCGCATGCTGGGCGAGCAGCCCATGCCGTGCCTGCTGGGGACTGCCTGGGCATGCCACCCGTGCCCAGGGTCCGTGCAACGTGGCACCCCTGGCTCGCACGCTGGCCAGTAAGTCGAGGGGCAGGAATGAGGGGGCTGGCTCGCGATTGGCGCCCGCGGCCTGGCTGGCACACCTACCGTTGCCGCGCACTGGGTGAGCAGCCCATGCCGTGCCTGCTGGGGGCTTCCGGGGCATTCCATCCATGCCCAGGGTCCATGCGACGCGGCCACCCTGGCTTGCACGCTGGGCAGTCAGTCGAGGGGAAGGGACGAGGGGGCTGGCTACCGCTGCCGCACGCTGGGCGAGCAGCCCATGCCATGCCTGCTGGGGGCTACCTGGGCGTGCCACCCGTGCCCATGGTCCGTGCGACGCGGCCCCCCTGGCTCACACGCTGGGCACTTAGTCGAGGGACAGGGACGTGGGGGATGGCTCGGGATGGGTGCGCACACCACTGCCGCACGCTGGGCGAGCAGCCCATGCCGTGCCTGCTGGTGGTTGTCTGGGCGTGCCATCCGTGCCTAGGGTCCATGCGACGCGGCCCCCCTGGCTTGCTTGCTGGGCACTACGTCGAGGGACAGGGACGTGGGGGCAGGCTCGTGATGGGCTCCCGCGGCCTGGCTGGCGCGCCCACCGCTGCCGCACGCTGGGCGAGCAGCCCTTGCCATGCATGCTGGGGGCTGCCTGGGTGTGCCACCTGTGCCCAGAGTCCATGCGACGCGGCTCCCCTGGCTCGCTCGCTGGGCACTTAGTCGAGGGACAGGGACGTGGGGGATGGCTCGGGATGGGCGCGCACACCGCTGCCGCACGCTGGGCGAGCAGCCCATGCCGTGCCTGCTGGTGGTTGTCTGGGCATGCCATCCGTGCCTAGGGTCCATGCGACGCGGCCCCCCTGGCTTGCTTGCTGGGCACTACGTCGAGGGACAGGGACGTGGGGGCTGGCTCGTGATGGGCGCCCGCGGCCTAGCTGGCGCGCGCACCGCTGCCGCATGCTGGGCGAGCAGCCCATGCCGTGCCTGCTGGGGGCGGCCTGGCCGTGCCACCCGTGCCCAGGGTCTGTGCGACGCGGCCCCCCTGGCTCGCTCGCTGGGAGGTTAGTCGAGGGACAGGGACGTGGGGGCTGGCTCGTGATGGGCGCCCGCGGCCTGGCTGGCGCGCCCACTGCTGCCGCACGCTGGGCAAGCAGCCCATGCAGTGCCTGCTGGGGGCTGCCTGGGTGTGCCACCCATGCCCAGGGTCCATGCGACGTGGCCCCCCTGGCTCGCTCGCTGGGCACTACATCGAGGGACAGGGACGAGGGGTCTGGCTCTTGATGGGCACCTGTGGCCTCGCTGGCGCACCCACTGCTTCTGCACGCTGGGCACGTGGCCCAGGCCATGCCTGCTGGGGGCTGCCGGGGCATTCCTCCCATGCCCAGGGTCCATGTGACGCGGCTTCCCTGGCTCCCTCGCTGGGCACCTAGTAGAGGGAAAGGGACAAGCGGGCTGGCTAGCGATGAGCGCCTGAGGCCTGGCTGGCGCTCCCTCCTCCACCGCACGCTGGGCACTTGTCCCATCCCGTGCTTGCTGGGAGCTGACTGCGCATGCCTCCTGTGCCCAGGGTCTGCACGACCTGGCTCTCGGGGCTCTCTCGCTGGGCACTTAGTTGAGGGACAGGGACGAGCGGGGTGGCTCGCGATGGACGCCTGTGGCCTTGCTGGCACTTCCTCCTCTACCGCACGCTGGGAACTTGGCCCATCCCGTGTTTGCTGGGAGCTGCCTGGGCATGCCTCCTGTGCCCAGGGTCTGCACGACCTGGCTCTCCGGGCTCTCTCGCTGGGCACTTAGTCGAGGGACAGGGACGAGGGGTCTGGCTCTTGATGGGCACCTGTGGCCTCGCTGGCGCGCCCACTGCTTCTGCACGCTGGGCACGTGGCCCAGGCCGTGCCTGCTGGGGCTGCCGGGGCATTCCTCCCGTGCCCAGGGTCCATGTGACGTGGCTCCCCTGGCTCCCTCGCTGGGCACCTAGTAGAGGGAAAGGGACAAGCGAGCTGGCTAGTGATGGGCGCCTGAGGCCTGGCTGGCGCTCCCTCCTCCACCGCACGCTGGGCACTTGTCCCATCCCGTGCTTGCTGGGAGCTGACTGCGCATGCCTCCTGTGCCCAGGGTCTGCACGACCTGGCTCTCGGGGCTCTCTCGCTGGGCACTTAGTTGAGGGACAGGGACGAGCGGGGTGGCTCGCGATGGACGCCTGTGGCCTTGCTGGCACTTCCTCCTCTACCGCACGCTGGGAACTTGGCCCATCCCGTGTTTGCTGGGAGCTGCCTGGGCATGCCTCCTGTGCCCAGGGTCTGCACGACCTGGCTCTCCGGGCTCTCTCGCTGGGCACTTAGTCGAGGGACAGGGACGAGGGGTCTGGCTCTTGATGGGCACCTGTGGCCTCGCTGGCGCGCCCACTGCTTCTGCACGCTGGGCACGTGGCCCAGGCCGTGCCTGCTGGGGCTGCCGGGGCATTCCTCCCGTGCCCAGGGTCCATGTGACGCGGCTCCCCTGGCTCCCTCGCTGGGCACCTAGTAGAGGGAAAGGGACAAGCAAGCTGGCTAGTGATGGGCGCCTGAGGCCTGGCTGGCGCTCCCTCCTCCACCGCACGCTGGGCACTTGTCCCATCCCGTGCTTGCTGGGAGCTGCCTGGGCATGCCTCCTGTGCCCAGGGTCTGCACGACCTGGCTCTCCGGGCTCTCTCGCTGGGCACTTAGTCGAGGGACAGGGACGAGCGGGGTGGCTCGCGTGGACGCCTGAGGCCTCGCTGGCACTCCCTCCTCTACCGCACGCTGGGCACTTGGCCCATCCTGTGCTTGCTGGGGGCTGCCTTGGTATGCCTACCGTGCCCAGGGTCTGTGTGACACGGCCCCCCTGGCTCGCTCGCTGGGCACTACGTCGAGGGACAGGGACGTGGGGGCTGGGTCGACATGGGCGCCCGCGGCCTTGCTGGCACGCCCACCGCTGCCTGGGCATGCCACCCGTGCCCACGGTCCGTGCGACGCGTCCCCCCTGGCTCGCTCGCTGGGTACTTAGTCGAGAGAAATGGACGTGGGGGCTGGGTCACGATGGGCGCCCGCTGCCTGGCTGGCACGCCCACCGCTGCCGCACGCTTGGCGAGCAACCCATGCCGTGCCTGCAGGGGGCTGCCTGGGCATGCCACCCGTGCCCAGGTTCCGTGCGACACAGCCCCCCTGGCTCGCTCACTTGGCAGTTAGTGGAGGGACCAGGACATGGGGGCTGGCTCGCGATGGGCGCCCGCGGCATTGCTGGCGTGCCCACCGTTGCCGCATGCTGGGCGAGTAGCCCATGCCGTGCTTGCTGGGGGCTGCCTAGGCATGCCACCCATGCCCAGGGTCCGTGCGACGCAGCCCCTCTAGCTCGAACGCTGGGAAGTCAGTCGAGGGACAGGGACGTGGGGGCTGGCTCGCGATGGACGCCTGTGGCCTGGCTGGCACACCCACCGCTGCGCACACTGTGTGAGAAGCCCATGCCGTACCTGCTGGGGGCTGCCTTGCCATGCCTCCCGTGCCCAGGGTCCGTGCAACACGGCCCCCCTGGCTCGCTCGCTGAGCATTTAGTCGAGGGACAGGGATGTGGGGGCTGGGTCACGATGGGCGCCCGCGGCCTGGCTGGCACACCCACCGCTGCCGCACGCTGGGCGAGCAGCCCATGCTGTGTCTGCTGGGGGCTGCCTGGGCGTCCCACCCCCGTCACATCCCCCTGGCTCGCTCGCTGAGCACTTAGTCGAGGGACAGGGACGTGGGGGCTGGCTCGCGATGGGCGCCCGCGGCCTGGCTGGCGCGCCCACCGCTGCCGCACGCTGGGCGAGCAGCACATGCCATGCCTGCTAGGGGCTACCTGGGCATGCCACCCGTGCCCAGGGTCCGTGCGACGCGGCCCCCCTGGCTCGCTCGCTGGGCACTTAGTCGAGGGACAGGGAAGTGTGGGCTGGCTCGCGTTGGGCGCCCATGGCCTGGCTAGCGCGCCCATTGCTGCTGCACACTGGACAAGCAGCCCATGCCGTGCCTGCTGGGGGCTTCCTGGGTGTGCCACCCGTGCCCAGGGTCCGTACGATGCAGCCCCTCTGGCTCGCATGCTGGGCAGTCAGTCGAGGGACAGGGACGTGGGGGCTGGCTCGCGATGGGCACCCGCGTCATGGCTGGCGCGCCCACTGCTGCCGCACACTGGGCGAGCAGCTCATGCCGTGCCTGCAGGGGGCTGCCTGGGCATGCCACCCGTGCCCAGGGTCCGTGCGACACTGCCCCCCTGGCTCGCTCGCTGGGCACTTAGTCGAGGGACAGGGATGTGGGGGCTGGCGGATTTTCTTTATTTCTAGTCCATCACAATAGCCTCGGCACGGGCGTGCCACCCGTGCCAAGGGACCGTGAGACGCAGCCCCCCTTGCTCGCATGCTGGGCAGTCAGTCGAGGGATAGGGACGTGGGGGCTGTCTCGCGATTGGCACCCGCAGCCTGGCTGGTGCGCCCACCGCTGCCTCACGCTGGGCGAGCAGCCCATGCGGTGCCTGCTGGGGGCTGCCTGGGCGTGCCACCTGTGTCCAGGGTCCATGCGACATGGCCCCCCTGGCTCGCTCGCTGGGCACTACGTCGAGGGACAGGGACGTGGGGGCTGGGTCAACATGGGCGCCCGCGGCCTTGCTGGCACGCCCACCGCTGCCGCACGCTGGGTGAGCAGCCCATGCCGTGCCTGCTTGGGGCTGCCTGGGCGTGCCACTTGTGTCCAGGGTCCATGCGATGCGGCCCCTCTGGCTCGCTCGCTGGGCACTACGTTGAGGGACAGGGATGTGGGGGCTGGGTCGACATGGGCGCCCACGGCCTTGCTGGCACGCCCACCGCGGCCGTACGCTGGGCGAGTAGCCCATGCCGTGCCTGCTGGGCGGTGCCTGGGCATGCCACCCATGCCCAGAGTCTGTGCGACGTGGCCCCCCTGGCTGGCCCGCTGGGCACTTAGTCGAGAGAAAGGGACGTGGGGGCTGGGTCACAATGGGCGCCTGCGGCCTGGCTGGCATGCATACCGCTGCCGCACGCTGGGCGAGCAGCCCCTGCCATGCCTGCAGGGGGCTGCCTGGGCATGCCACCCTTTCCCAGGGTCTGTGTGACGCAGCCCCCCTGGCTCGCCCGCTGGGAACTTAGTCGAGAGAAAGGGACGTGGGGGCTGGGTGACGATGGGCGCCCGCGGCCTGGCTGCCACGCTCACCGCTGCCGCACGCTGGGCGAGCAGCCCATGCTGTGCCTGCAGGGGGCTGCCTGGGCATGCCACCCGTGCCCAGGTTCCATGCGATGCGGCCCCCCTGGCTCGAACGCTGGGCAGTCAGTCGATGGACAGGGACGTGGGGGCTGGCTCGCGATGGGCGCCCATGGCCTGGCTGGCGCGCCCACCGCTGCGCGCACTGGGTGAGAAGCCCATGCCGTACCTGCTGGGGGCTGCCTTGCCATGCCTCCCGTGCCCAGGGTCCATGCAACGCGGCCCCCCTGGCTCGCTCGCTGAGCATTTAGTCGAGGGACAGGGACGTGGGGGCTGGGTCACGATGGGCGCCCGCAGCCTGGCTGGCACACCCACCGCTGCCGCACGCTCGGTGAGCACCCATGCTGTGCCTGCAGGGGGCATCCTGGGCATGCCACCCGTGCCCAGGGTCCGTGCGACGCGGCCCCCCTGGCTCACTCGCTGGGCACTTAGTTGAGGGACCGGGACGTGGGGGCTGCATTGCGATAGGCGGCCGCGGCCTTGCTGGCGCGCCCACCGCTGCCGCACACTGGGCGAGCAGCCCATGCCGTGCTTGCTGGGGGCTGCCTGGGCGTGCCACCCGTGCCCAGGGTCCATGCGACGCAGCCCCCCTGGCTCGAACTCTGGGCAGTCAGTCTAGGGAAAGGGACGTGGGGGCTGGCTCGCGATGGGCGCCAGCGGCCTGGCTCGCGCGCCCACCGCTGAACACGCTGGGTGAGAAGCCCATGCCGTGCCTGCTGGGGGCTGCCTTGGCGTGCCTCCCGTGCCCAGGGTCCATGCAACGCGGCCCACCTGGCTCGCTCGCTGAGCACTTAGTCGAGGGACAGGGACGTGGGGGCTGGCTCGCGATGGGAGCCAGCGGCCTGGCTGGCTCTCCCACCGCTGCCGCACGCTCGGCGAGCAGCCCAGGCCGTGCCTGCTGGGGGCTGCCTCGTGATGGGCGCCCGCGGCCTGGCAGGCGCGCCCACCGCTGCCGCACGCTGGGCAAGCAGCCCATGCCGTGCCTGCTGGGGGCTGCCTGGGCATGCCACTCGTGCCCAGGCTCCGTGCGATGCAGCCCCCTGGCTCGCTCGCTGGGCACTACCTTGAGGGACAGGGACGTGGGGGCTGGCTCGTGATGGGCGCCAGCGGCCTGGCTGGCGCTCCCAACTTTGTCGCACACTGGGCGAGCCGCCCATGCCTTGCCTGCTGAGGGCTTGCTGGGCATGCCTCCCGTGCCCAGGTTCCATGCGACGCGGCTCCCCTGGCTCGCTCGCTCGGCACTTAGTCGAGGGACATGGACGACGGGGCTGGCTCGCGATGGGCGCCTGTGGCCTGGCTGGCACGCCCACCGGTGCCGCACGCTGGGCACTTGGCCCATGCCGTGCCTGCTGGGGGCTGTTAGGGCATGCCTCCCATGCTTAGGGTCCGTGCGACATGGCTCCTCTGGCTCGGTCGCTGGGCACTTAGTTGAGGGACAGGGACGAGGGGGCTGGCTAGCGATGGGCGCCTGTGGCCTGGCTGGCGCGCCCTCCTCTGCCGCATCCTGGGCACTTCGCCCATGCCGTGCCTTCTTAGGCCTTCCTGGGCATGCCTCCCGTGCCCAGAGTCCATGCTGCGTGGCTCCACCGGCTCGCTCACTGGGCACTAAGTCGAGGGACAGGGTCGAGGGGGCTGGCTCGTGATGGGCGCCTGTGGCCTCGCTGGGACGCCCACCGCTGCCACACGCTGGCACTTGGCCCATGCCGTGCCTGCTGGGGGCTGCCGGGGCATGCCTCCCGTGCCCAGGATCCGTGTGACACGGCTCCCCTGGCTCGCTCGCTGGGTACTTAGTCGAGGGACAGGGACGAGGGGGCTGGCTCGCGACTGCCGCCTGTGGCCTGGCTGGTGCGCCCACCGCTGCTGCACGCTGGGCACTTGGCCCATGCCGTGCTTGCTGGGGGCTGCCGGGGCATGCCTCCCGTGCCCAGGGTCTGTGCGACGCGGCTCCCCTGTCTCGCTCACTGGGACAGGGACAGGGACGAGGGGGCTGTTGGCACACAGCAAGCTTGGTGACCACCTCCCCCCTGAAGAGTCTTAAATGAAATTTCACTCCTGGCAGGAGGAAACAGCAATATGTCTGAGCCGTCATAATAGGTCTAAAAAATTATTTGCTTGGATTTTTGAGCTGAAATTTTGTACATGAATGCAGAATAATCATATCTACCACCAGAAAAAATTTCAGAATTTTCTGGGCACTAAATTTTTTTTAATAAATTTTCCACAGCCGAAAATTGAAAAAATCATGAAAAATAGCCTGTGAGTCGAAATGATCCCAAACTTCAGGGGCAGACTCCTCATGAATTACATGAATTATTTGAGTCATTTTGGGACCAATTCCATGATGAAAAGATGATCAATTCATAACAATTTCGCAACTGGGCATTGCGAACAGCAGGCTGGGGCAGCTGTGCCTCTGCCTCACCCATGGTGCATGCTGGCTGCCCTGTCCAGCGCACCTCCAGCAACCCCATGGCAGCCCCCAGCGTCCACCAGAGCCAGGGGCCATGGCCAAGGCCAGCTTGCCCATGAAATCAATGCCCACAGCATGTGCTGAGCCTCACAGCGCGCTCGTGGCTGGCTCGCGTGGGGCACCCCTGGCAAGGCTGGCGCCGTGCCTGCTGGTGACTGCTGTGGCGCCCCTGGCTCGCACTCTGGGCAGTCAGTCGAGTGGCAGGGACGAGGGGGCTGGCTCGAGATGGGCGCCCGTGGCTTGGCTGGCGCTCCCACCGCTGCCGCACGCTGGGCGAGCAGCCCATGCCGTCCCTTCTGGGGGCTGCCTCGGCGTGCCACCCTTGCCCAGGGTCTGTGCGACATGGCCCCCCTGGCTCGCTCGCTGCGCACTTAGTCGAGGGACAGGAACGTGGGGGTTGGCTTGCAATGGGCGCCTGTGGCCTGGCTGGCGCAGCCACCGCTGCAGCACGCTTGGTGAGCAGCCCACGGCGTGCCTGCTGGGGGCTGCCTAGGTGTGCCACCCGTGACCAGGGTCCATGCGACGCGGCACCCCTGGCTCGCACGCTGGGCAGTCAGTCGAGGGGCTGGGACGAGGGGGCTGGCTCGCGATGTGTGCCTGTGGCCTGGCTGGCGCGCCCTCCTCTGCCACATGCTGGGCACTTGGCCCATGCCGTGCCTGCTGGGGGCTGCCTGGGCATGCCTCCCATGCCCAGAGTCTGTGCAGCATGGCTCCCCTGGCTCGCTCGCTGGGCACTAAGTCGAGGGACAGGGACGAGGGGGCTGGCTCGTGATGGGCGCCTGTGGCCTCGCTGGCGTGCCCACCGCTGCCGCATGCTGGGCACTTCGCCCATGCCGTGCCTGCTGGGGGCTGCCGGGGCATGCCTCCCATGCCCAGGGTCCTTGCGATGCGGCTCCCCTGGCTCTCTCGCTGGGCACTTAGTCGAGGGACAGGGACGAGGGGGCTGGCTCGCAATTGCCACCTGTGGCCTGGCTGGCGTGCCCACGGCTGCAGCACGCTGGGCACTTGGCCCATGCCGTGCCTTCTGGGGGCTGCCGGGGCATGCCTCCCGTACCCAGGGTCCAAGCAACGTGGCTCCCCTGGCTTCCTCGCTGGGCACTTAGTCGAGGGACAGGGATGAGTGGGCTGGCTCGCGATAGGTGCCCGTGGCCTGGCTGCCGTGCCCACCTCTACAGCACGC
>JAJFZO010000103.1:460000-470000 GCA_021397835.1 Moringa oleifera
AGCGCACCTCAAGCCACCCCATGGCAGCCCTCAGGGTCCACAATGGCCAGGTGCCACGGCCAAGGCCAGCTTGCCCATGAAATCAACGCCCACAGCATGTGCTAAGCCTCACAGCGTGCTCGCGGCTGGCTCGGGTGGGGCGCCCCGGGCAAGGCTGGCTCCGTGCCTGCTGGTGACTGCTGTGGCAACCTTGACTCGCACGCTGGGCAGTCAGTCGAGCAGCAGGGACGAGGGGACTGGCTCGCAATGGGCGCCCATGGCCTGGCTGGCGCACCCACCTCTACCGCAAGCTGGGCGAGCAGCCCATGCCGTGCCTGCTGGGGGCTGCCTGGGTGGGCCACCCATTACCAGGGTCTGTGCAATGTGGCACCCCTGGCTCACATGCTGGGCAGTCAGTCGAGGGGCAGGGACGAGGGGGCTGGCTCGCGATGGGCGCCCGCGGCCTGGCTGGCGCACCCATCGCTGCTGCATGCTGGGCGAGCAGCCCATGCCGTGCCAGCTGGGGGCTTGCTGGGAGTGCCACCCGTGCCCAGGGTCCATGCGACACGGCCCCCCTGGCTCGCTCGCTGGGCACTTAGTCGAGGGGCAGGGACGTGGGGGCTGTCTTGCGATGGGCGCCCGCGGCCTGGCTCGCGCGCCCACAGCTGCCACACGCTGGGCGAGCAGCCCATGCCGTTCCTGCTGCGGGCTAACTGGGCGTGCCACCCGTTCCCAGGGTCCGTGCGATGCGCATCCCCTTGCTCGCACGCTGGGCAGTCAGTCAAGGGGCAGGGACGAGGGGGCTGGCTCGTGATGGGCGCCCGCGGCATGGCTGGCGCGCCCACAGCTGCCGCATGCTGGGCGAGCAGCCCATGCCGTACCTGCTGGGGGCTGTCTGGGCATGCCTCCCATGCCCAGGGTCCAAGCGACGCGGCTCCCCCGGCTCGCTCGCAGGGCACAAAGTCGAGGGACAGGGACGAGGGGGCTGGCTCGCGATGGGTGCCTGTGGCCTGGCTTGTGCGCCCACCGCTGCTGCAAGCTGGGAACTTGGCCCATGCCATGCCTGCTGGGTGCTGCCGGGGCATGCCTTCCGTGCCCAGGGTCCATGCGATGCGGCTCCCCTCGCTCGCTTGCTGGGCACTAAGTCGAGGGACAGGGACGAGGGGGCTGGCTCACGATTGGCGCCTGTGGCGTGGCTGGCGCGCCCACCGCTGCAGCACGTTGGGCACTTGGCCCATGCCGAGCCTGCTGGGGGCTACCTGGGCATGCCTCCCGTGCCCAGGGTCCGTGCGACGCGGCTCCCCTGGCTCGCTCGCTGGGCACTAAGTTGAGGGACAGGGACGAGGGGGCTGGCTCGCGATGGGCACCCGTTGCCTGGCTGGCGCGTCCACCTCTGCCACACGCTGGGCACTTGGCCCATGCCATCCCTGCTGGGGGCTGCCTGGGCATCCCTCCCGTGCCCGGGGTCTGTGCGACGTGGCTCCCCTGGCTTGCTCACTGAGCACTTAGTCGAGGGATAGGGACGAGGGGGCTGGCTCGCGATGGGCGCCTGTGGCCTGGCTGGCGCGCACACCGCTGCCACACGCTGGGCACTTGGCCCATGCCATGCCTGCTAGGGGCTGCCTGGTCATGCCTCCCATGCCCAGAGTCCATGCAACTAGTCTCCTCTGGCTCGGTGGCTGGGCACCAAGTCGAGGGACAGGGACGAGGGGGCTGGCTCGCGATGGGCGCCCGTGCCCTGGCTGGCGTACCCACCGCTGCCGCACGCTGGGCACTTGGCCCATGCCATGCCAGTTGGGGAGCTGCTGGGGCATGCCTCCCGCTCCCAGGGTCCATGCCACGCGGCTCCCCTGGCTCGCTCACTGGGCACTAAGTCGAGGGACAGTGACGAGGGGGCTGGCTCACGATGGGCGCCTGTGACCTGGCTGGCGCGCCCACCTCCGCCACATGCTGGGCACTTGGACCATGCCGTACCTGCTGGGGGCTACCTGGGCATGCCTCCCATGCCCAGGGTCCGTGCAACGCGGCTCCCCTGGCTCGCTCGCTGGGCACTAAATCGAGGGACGGGGACGAGGGGGCTGGCTCACGATGGGCGCCTGTGACCTGGCTGGCGCGCCCACCTCTGCGACACGCTGGGCACTTGGCCCATGCCGTGCCTGCTGGGGGCTGCCTGGGCATGCCTCCCGTGCCCAGGGTCCGTGCAACGCAGCTCCTCTCGCTCGGTCGTTGGGCACCAAGTTGAGGGACAGGGACGAGGGGGCTGGCTTGCGATGGGCGCCCGTGGCCTGGCTGGCGCACCCACCGCTGCCGCATGCTGGGCACTTGGCCCATGCCATACCAGTTGAGGGGCTGCTGGGGCATGCCTCCCGCTCCCAGGGTCCATGCCATGCAGCTCCCCTGGCTCGGTCACTGGGCACTAAGTCGAGGGACAGTGACGAGGGGGCTGGCTCACGATGGGCGCCTGCGACCTGGCTGGTGCACCCACCTCTGCCACACGCTGGGCACTTGGCCCATGCCATCCTGCTGGGGGCTGCCTGGGCATGCCTCCCATGCCCAGGGTCTGTGCAACGCGGCTCCCCTGGCTCACTCGCTGGGCACTAAGTCGACGGACAGGGACGAGGGGGCTGGCTCGCGATGGGCGCCTGTGGCCTGGCTGGCGTGCCCACTACTGCCGCACGCTGGGCAATTGGCCCATGCCGTGCCTGCTGGGGGCTTCCTGGGCATGGCTCCCATGCCTAAGGTCCGTGTGACGTGGCTCCCCTGGATCGCTCGCTGGGCACTTAGTCGAGGGACAGGGACGAGGGGGCTGGCTCGCGATGGGCGCCTGTGGCCGGGCTGGCGCGCCCATCGCTGCCTCAAGCTGGGCACTAGGCCCATGCCATGCCTGCTGGGGCCTGCCTGGGCATGCCTCCCATGCCCAGGGTCCATGTGATGCGGCTCCCCTGGCTCGCTCGCTTGGCACTAAGTCGAGGGACAGGGACGAGGGGGCTGGCTCGCGATTGGCGCCTGTGGCCGGGCTGGCGCGCCCACCGCTGCTGCATGCTGGGCACTTGGCCCATGCCATGACTGCTGGGGCCTTCCTGGGCATGCCTCCCGTGCCCAGGGTCTGTGCGATGCGGCTCCCCTGGCTCGGTCGCTGGGCAATAAGTCTAGGGACAGGGACGAGGGGGCTGGCTCGCGATGGGGACCTGTGGCCTCGCTGGTGCGCCCACCGCTGCTGCACGCTGAGCACTTGGCCCATGCCATGCCTGCTGGATGCTGCCGGGGCATGCCTTCCGTGCCCAGGGTCCATGCGATGCGGCTCGCCTGGCTCGCTCACTGGGCACTAAGTTGAGGGACAGGGATGAGGGGGCTGGCTAGCGATGGGCGCCCATGGCCTGGCTGGCGCAGCCACCGCTGCCGCACTGTGGGCACTTAGCCCATGCCGTGCCTGCTGGGGGCTGCTGGGGCATGCCTCCCATGCCCAGGGTCCATGCAACCCAGCTCCCCTGGCTCGCTTGCAGGGCACTTAGTCGAGGGACAGGGACAAGGGGCTGGCTCGCGATGGGCGCCTGTAGCCTGGCTGGCGCGCCCACTGCTGCCGCATGCTGGGCACTTGGCCAATGCCGTGCCTGCTCTGGGCTGCCTGGGCATGCCTTCCATACGCAGGTTCTGTGTGACGCGGCTCCCGTGGCTCGCTCTCTGGGCACTTAGTCGAGGGACAGGGACGAGGGGGCTGGCTCGCGATGGGCGCCTGTGGCCTGGCTGGCGCGTCCTCCACTGCCCCACGCTGGGTACTTGGCCCATTCCATGCCTGCTGGGGGCTGCCTGGTCATGCCTCCTGCGCCCAGTTTCCGTGCGACGTGGCTCCCCTGGCTTGATCGCTGGGCACTAAGTCGAGCGACACTGACGAGGGGGCTGGCTCTTGATGGGCACCCGTGGCCTGGCTGGCGCGCCCCACCGCTGCCGCACGCTGGGCAGTTGGCCCATGCCGTGCCTGCTGGGGGCTTCCTGGGCAAGCCTCCAATGCCCAGGGTCTGTGTGACACGGCTCCCCTGGCTCGCTCGCAAGGCACTTAGTCGAAGGACAGGGACAAGGGGCTTGCTCGCGATGGGCGCCTGTGGCCTGGCTGGCGCGCCCACTGCTGCCACACGCTGGGCACTTGGCCCACGCCGTGCCTGCTGGGGGCTACCTGGTCATGCCTCTCATGCCCAGGTTCTTTGTGACGTGGCTCCCCTGGCTCGTTCGCTGGGCACTTAGTCGAGGAACAGGGACGAGGGGGCTGGCTCGCGATGGGTGCCTGTGGCCTGACTGGCGCGCCCTCCACTGCCACAGTCTGGGCACTTGGCCCATGCTGTGCCTGCTGGGAGCTGCCTGGGCATGCCTCCCGCACCCAGTGTCCATGCGAAGTGGCTCCCCTGGCTCGATCGTTGGGCACTAAGTCGTGGGACACTGACAAAGGGGCTGGCTCATGATGGGCGCCTGTGGCCTGGCTGGGGGGCTGCCTGGGAATGCCTCCAGTGCCCAGGGTCTGTGCGACACGGCACCCCTGGCTCACTCATTGGGCACTTAGTCGAGGGACAGGGATGAGGGGGCTGGCTCGCGATGGGCGCCTGTGGCCTGGCTGGCGCGCCCTCCTCTGCTGAGGCATGCCTCCTGTGCCCAGGGTCTGTGGGACGTGGCTCCCCTGGCTCGTTCGCTGGTCACTTTTTTGAGGGACAGGGACGAGGGGACGGGCTCGCGATGGGCGCCCGTGGCCTTGCTGGCGCGCCCACCGCTACCCCACGCTGGGCACTTGGCCCATGCCGTGCCGGCTGGGGGCTGCCTGGGCATGCCTCCCATGCCCAGGGTCCGTGCGACGCGGCTCCCCTGGCTCGCTCGCTGGGCACTAAGTTGACGGACAGGGACGAGGGGGCTGGCTCGTGATGGGCATCCGTGCCCTCGCTGGCGCGCCCACGGCTGCCACACGCTGGGCACTTGGCCCATGCTGTGCCTGCTGGGGTCTGCCTGGGCATGCCTCCCGTGCCCAGGGTCTTTGTGACACGGCTCCCCTGGCTCGTTCGCTGCGCACTTAGTCGAAGGGCAGGGACGAGGGGGTTGGCTCGCGATGGGCGCCTTTAGCCTGGCTGGCGCGCCCACTGCGGCCGCACACTGGGAACTTGGCCCATGCCATGCCTGCTGGGAGTTGCCTGGGCATGCCTCCCATTCCCAGGGTCAGTGCGACGCGGCTCCCCTGGCTCGCTCGCTGGGCACTTAGTCGAGGGACAGGGACGAGGGGGCTGGCTCGCGATGGGCGCCTGCGGCCTAGCTGGCGCGCCTACCGCTGCCGCACGCTGGGCGAGCAGCCCATGCCGTGCCTGCTGGGGGCTGCTTGGGTGTGCCACGTGTGCCCAGGGTACGTGCGATGTGGCATCCCTGCCTCGCACGCAGGGCAGTAAGTCGAGGGGCAGGGACGAGGGCGCTGGCTTGCGATGTGCGCCCGCGGCCTGGCTGGCGCGCCCACCGCTGCCGCACGCTGGGCAACCAGCCCATGCCGTGCCTGCTGGGGGCTGCCTTGGCATGCCACCCGGGCCCAAGGTCCATGTGATGCGGCACCCCTGGCTCGCACGCTGGCCAGTCAGTCAAGGGGCAGGGACGAGGGGGCTGGCTCGCGATGGGCGACCACAGCCTGGCTGGCGCGCCCACCGCTGCCGCACACTGGGCGAGCAGCCCATGCTATGCCTGCTGGGGGCATCCTTGCCATGCCACCCATGCCCAGGGTCCGTGCGATGCGGAACCCCTGGCTCGCACGCTGGGCAGTCAGTCGAGGGGCAGGGATGAGGGGGCTGGCTCGCGATGGGCGACCACGGCCTGGCTGGCGTGCCCACCGTTGCCGCACGCTGGGCGAGCAGCCCATGCCATTCCTGCTGGGGGCTGCCTGGGCATGCCACCCGTGCCCAGGGTCTGTGTGACGAGGCACCCCTGGCTCGCACGCTGGGCAGTCAGTCTAGGGGCAGTGACGAGGGGGCTGGCTCGCGATGGGCGACTGCGGCCTGGCTGGCGCGCCCACCGCTGCCGCACACTGGGCGAGCAGCCCATGCCGTGCCTGCTGGGGGCATCCTGGCTGTGCCACCCATGCTCAGGGTCCGTGCGATGCGGAACCCCTGGCTCGCACGCTGGGCAGTCAGTCGAGGGGCAGGGACGAGGGGGCTGGCTCGCGATGGGCGACCGCGGCCTGGCTGGTGCGCCCACCGCTGCCGCACACTGGGCAAGAAACCCATGCCGTGCCTGATGGGTGCTGCCTGGGCGTGCCACCCATGCCAAGTGTCCGTGCGATGCGGCACCCCTGCCTCGCACACAGGGCAGTCAGTCGAGGGGCAGGGACGAGGGGGCTGGCTGGCGATGGGCGACCGCGGCCTGGCTGGCGTGCCCACCACTGCCGCACGCTGGGCGAGGAGCCCATGCCGTGCCTGCTAGCGGCTGCCTGGGAGTGCCACCCGTGCCAAGGGTCCGTGGGATGCGGCACCCCTGTCTCGCACACAGGGCAGTCAATTGAGGGGCAGGGACGGGGGGCTGGCTTGCGATGGGCACCCGCGGCCTGGCTGGCGCACCCACCGCTGCCGCCCTCTGGGCGAGCTGCCCATGCCGTGCCTGCTGGGGGCTGCCTGGGCGTGCCACCCGTGCCCAGGGTCTGTGCGATGAGGCACCCCTGGCTCGCACGCTGGGCAGTCAGTCGAGGGGCAGAGACGAGGGGGCTGGCTCGCGATGGGCGACCTCGGCCTGGCTGGCGCGCCCACCGCTGCCGCAGACTGGGTGAGCAGCCCATGCCGTGCCTGCTGGGGGCTGTCTAGGCGTGCCACCTGTGCCCAGGGTCCGTGCGATGTGGCACCAGTGCCTCGCACGCAGGGCAGGCAGTCGAGGGGCAGGGACGAGGGGGCTGGCTGGCGATGGGCGCCCGCGGCCTGGCTAGCGCGCACACCACTGCTGCACGCTGGGTGAGCAGCCCATGCCGTGCCTGCTGCGGGCTTCCTGGACGTGCTACCCGTGCCCAGGGTCCATGCGATGCGGCACCCCTGCCTCGCATGCCGGGCATTCAGTCGAGGGGCAGGGACGAGGGGACTGGCTCGCGATGGGGGCCTACTGCCTGGCTGGCACGCCCACCGCTGCCACACGCTGTGCGAGCAGCCCATGCCGTGCCTGCTAGGGGATGCATGGGCGTGCCACCCGTTCCCAGAGTCCATGCGACGCGGCACCCCTGGCTCGCACGCTGGGCCGTCAGACGAGGGGCAGGGACGAGGGGGTTGGCTCGCGATGGGCGCCCGCGGCCTGGCTGGCGCACCCACGGCTGCCACACGCTGGGCAAACAGCCCATGCCGTGCAAGCTGGGGGCTGCCTGGGCACGCTACCCGTGCCCAGGATCCGTGCAACACGGCCCCCTGGCTAGCTCGCTGGGCACTACGTCGAGGGACAGGGACGCGGGGGCTGGCTCGTGATGGGCGACTGCGACCTGGCTGGCGCTCCCACCGCTGCCGCACGCAGGGCGAGCTACCCATGCCGTACCTGCTGGGGGCATCCTGGGTGTGCCACCCATGCCCTGGGTCCATACAACGCGGCACTCCTGGCTCACATGCTGGCCAGTCAGTCGAGGGGCAGGGACGAGGGGGCTGGCTCGCGATGGGGGCCTGCGGCCTGGCTGGCGCGCCCACCGCTGCCGCACACTGTGCGAGCAGCCCATGCCGTGCCTGCTAGGGGATGCGTGGGCGTGCCACCCGTTCCCAGAGTCCGTGTGACACGGCACCCCTGGCTCACACGCTGGTCCGCCAGACGAGGGGCAGGGACGGGGGGGTTGGCTCGCGATGGGCGCCCGTGGCCTGGCTGGCGCACCCACCGCTGCCGCACGCTGGGCGAGCAGCCCAAGCCGTGCCTGCTGGGGGCTTCCTGGGCATGCCACCCGTGCCCAAGGTCTGTGCAACGTGGCATCCCTGGCTCGCACACTGGGCAGTCAGTCGATGGGCAGGGACGAGGGGGCTGGCTCGCGATGGGGGCCTGCGGCCTGGCTGGCGCGCCCACCGCTGCCGCACGCTGGGCGAGCAGCCCATGCCGTGCCTGCTAGGGGATGCGTGGGCGTGCCACCTGTTCCCAGAGTCCGTGCGACGCGGCACCCCTGGCTCGCACGCTGGGCCATCAGACGAGGGGCAGGGACGAGGGGGTTGGCTCGCGATGGGCGCCCGCGGCCTGGGTGGCGCATCCACCGCTGCCGCACGCTGGGCGAGTAGCCCAAGCCGTGCCTGCTGGGGGCTTCCTGGGCGTGCCACCCGTGCCCAAGGTCCATGCGACGCCGCACCCCGGGCTCACACACTGGGCAGTCAGTCGAGGGGCAGTGATGAGGGGGCTGGCTCACGATGGGCGCCCGCGGCCTGGCTGGCGCACCACCGCTGCCGCACGCTGGGCGAACAGCCCATGCCGTGCCTGCTGGGGGATGCATGGGCGTGCCACCCGTGCTCAGGGTCCGTGCAACGCGGCACCCCTGGCTTGCACGCTGGGCCGTCAGATGAGGGGCAGGGACGAGGGGGCTGGCTGGCGATGGGCGCCAGCGGCATGGCTGGCGAGCCCACTGCTGCCGCACGCTGGGCGAGCAGCCCATTCCGTGTCTGTTGGGGGCTTCCTGGGTGTGCCACCCATGCCCAGGGTCTGTGCAATGCGGCACCAATGCCTCGCATACTGGGAATTCAGTCGTGGGGCAGGGACGAGGGGGCTGGCTCGCGATGGGCGCCCGCGGCCTGGCTGGCGCGCCCACTGCTGCCGCATGCTGGGTGAGCAGCCCATGCCATGCCTGCTTGGGGCTGCCTGGGCCTGCCACCCATGCCCAGGGTCCGTGCGATGCGGTACCCCTGCCTCGCACACTGGGCAATCAGTCGAGGGGCAGGGACGAGGGGGCTGGCTCGCAATTGGCGCCCGCGGCCTGGCTGGCACGCCCACCGCTGCCGCACGCTGGGCGAGCTTCCCATGCCATGCCTGCTGGGGGCTGCCTGGGCGTGCCACCCATTCCCAGGGTCCATGCGATGCGGCACCCCTGCCTCGCACGCAGGGCAGTCAGTCGAGGGACAGGGACGAGGGGGCTGGCTCATGATGGGCACCCGTGGCCTCGCTGGCGCGCCCACCGCTGCCGCACGCTGGGCACTTGGCCCATGCTGTGCCTGCTGGGGTCTGCCTGGGCATGCCTCCCATGCCCAGGGTCTGTGTGACACGGCTCCCCTGGCTCATTCGATGGGCACTTAGTCGAGGGACAGGGATGAGGGGGTTGGCTAGCGATGGGCGCCTGTGGCCTGGCAGGCGCGCCCACTGGGGCAGCACGCTGGGAACTTGGCCCATGCCGTGCCTACTGGGAGCTGCCTGGGCATGCCTCCCATGCCCAGGGTCTGTGCAACGCGGCTCCCCTGGCTCGCTCGCTGGGCACTTAGTCGAGGGACAGGGACAAGGGGGCTGGCTCGCGATGGGCGCCTGTGGCCTGGCTGGCGTGCCATCCTCTGCTGCACGCTGGGCACTTGGCCCATGCCGTGCCTGCTGGGGGCTGCCGGGGCATGCCTCCCGTGCCCAGAGTCTTTGGGACGCGGCTCCCCTGGCTCATTCGCTGGGCACTTAGTCGAGGGACAGGGACGAGGGGGCTGGCTCGCGATGGGCGCCCGCGGCCTTGCTGGTGCGCCCTCCTCTGCTGCACACTGGGTGCTTGGCCCATGCTGTGCCTGCTGGGGGCTGCCTGGGCATTCCTGTGGTGCCTAGAGTCCCTGCAATGCGGCTCCCCTGGCTTGCTTGCTGGGCACTAAGTCGAGGGACAGGGACGAGGGGGCTGGCTCGTGATGGGCACCCGTGGCCTCGCTGGCGCGCCCACCGCTGCCGCACGCTGGGCACTTGGCCCATGCTGTGCCTGCTGGGGTCTGCTTGGGCATGCCTCCCATGCCCAGGGTCTGTGTGACACGGCTCCCCTGGCTCGTTCGCTGGGCAATTAGTCGAGGGACAGGGATGAGGGGGTTGGCTCGCGATGGGCGCCTGTGGCCTGGCTGGC
>JAJFZO010000103.1:472500-485000 GCA_021397835.1 Moringa oleifera
GCGGGAGCAGCTCAGCAGTCCACCGCCGGGCACCCAAGCCGCTGCCGCGAAATTGAGCAATCCTTTTCCCGATTTACAATGGCATTTTGCCACCGATGAGGCCTACATTGTTCCATCGACCAAGTGCCCAGGCTTGGAGACTTGATGCAGTTTGAGTACGGTCCGACGATGGGAGGTCTCGCGCTCCGAATTTTCAAGGCCGCCAGGCAAGCCTGAGCATTGACGCCCGCGTCCACTTTTCCAGCCACTGCACCAACCTCCGGCGCATGCCGTCTCCAGGGTGGGCAATTGTTAAACAGAAAGCATGCTCGTTTCAGGGCCCGCCCCCGTCTCATCGAGCCCTAACGTTACATCCCAGCACACGTCCCACGATTATTCTTTTAACGGATCACCTTTTTTCCTCCGATGAGGCGCTATCCAAGGGGTGCCCCCGTCTCCGTGTGGCTCTAACCCATGTGCAAGTGCCGATCATGTGGTCGATTTCGCTGCGCAACCTTCAAAGTTCTCATTTGAATATTTCTACTACCACCCCATCTGCACTGCCTCGAGCTCCGCTCGGGCTCACTCCCGGGTTCGAAATTCCCACCGTGCCCTCCTACTCATTGGGCATGGCCATTGCCCCAACGGCCGCCCACAGGTCACGCACTTCAGCGCCACCACGGGGCTAGTTGATGGCAGGTGAGTTGTTGCCCACTCCATTAGCGGATTTCGTTTCCACACCACTCCCTTGGCTGTCTTAATCGACCAACACCCTTTGTGGGTTCTAGGTTAGAAATTTCACTCCCGGCAGGAGGAAACAGTAATTGTCTAAGCCGTCATAATGGGTCTAAAAAATTATTTACTTGGATTTTTGAGCTGAAAGTTTGTCCTAAATGGAGAATAATCATATCTACTACCAGAAAAAATTTCAGAGAATTCTGGGCACAAATTTTTTTTAATGAATTTTCTACAGCAGAAAATTGAAAAAATCATCAAAAATAGCCCGTGAGTCGAAATGATCCCAAACTTCAGGGGCAGACTCCTCATGAATTACACGATTTATTTGAGTCATTTTGGTACCAATTCCACGATTAAAAGACGGTAAATTCACAACAACTTCGCAACTGGGCATTACGGCCAGCAGGCTGGGCAGCTGTGCCTCTGCCTGGCCCATGCTGTGCCTGCTGGGGGCCGCCTGGGAGAGCCACCTGTGCCCAGGGTCCGCGCGATACGACACACCCTGGCTCGCACGCTGGACAGTCAGTCGAGGGGCAGGGACGAGGGTGCTGGCTCGCAATGGGCGCCCGAGGCCTGGCTGGCGCGCCCACCTTTGCCACACGCCGGGCGAGCAGCCCATGCAATGCCTGCTGGGGGCTGCCTGGGCGTGCCACCCGCGCCCAGAGTCTGTGCAACACGGCCCCTCTGGCTCGCTCGCTGGGCACAACGTTGAGGGACAGGGACGTGGGGGCTAGCTCGCGATGGGCGCCCGCGGCCTGGCTGGCGCGCCCACCGCTGCCGCACGCTGGGCGAGCAGCCCATGCCGTGCCTGCTGAGGGCTGCCTGGGCATGCCACCCATGCCCACAGACCATGTGACACGGCCCCCCTGGCTCACTCGCTGGGCACTTAGTCAAGGGACAGGGACGTGGGGGCTGGCTCGAGATGAGCGCCCGCAGCCTGGCTGGCGCACCCACCGCTGCCGCACAATGGGCGAGCAGCCCATTCCGGGCCTGTTGGGGGCTGCCTGGGCTTGCCACCCATGCCCAGGGTCCGTGCGACGCGGCACCCCTGGCTCGCACGCTGGGCTGTCAGTCGAGGGTCAGGGACGAGGGGGCTGGCTCGCGATGGGCGCCCGTGGCCTGGCTGGTGCGCAGACCGCTGGAGGAAGTTGGGCACTTGTCCCATGCCGTGCATACTGGGAGCTTCCTGAGCATGCCTTCTGTGCCCAGGGTCTGTGCGACGCGGCTCCCCTGGCTCATACGCTGGGCACTTAGTCGAGGGACAGGGATGAAGGGGCTGGCTCGCGAATAGCGCCCGACGCCTGGCTGGCGCGCCCACCTCTACCGCATGCTGGGCACTTGGCCCATGCCTTGCCTGCTGGGAGCTGCTGGGGCATGGCTCCCGTGCCCAGGGTCCATGCAACGCGGATCCCCTGGCTCGCTCGCCGGGCACTTAGTCGAGGGACAGGGACGAGGGGACTGGCTCGCGATGGGCGCCTGTGGCCTGGCTGGCGTGCCCACCGCTGCCGCACACTGGGCACTTGGCCCATACCGTGCCTGCTGGGGCATGCCTCCCATGCCCAGGGTCCATGCGACATGGCTCCCCTGGCTCACTCGCTGGGCACTTAGTCGAGGGACAGGGACGAGGGGGCTGGCCCGCGATGGGCGCCCGCGGCCTGGCTGGTGCGCCCACCGCAGCCACACGCTGGGCGAGCAGCCCATGCCGTGCCTGCTGGGGGCTGCGTCGGCATGCCACCCGTGCCCAGGGTCCATGCGACATGGCTCCCCTGGCTCACTCGCTGGGCACTTAGTCGAAGGGCAGGGACGAGGGGGCTGGCTCGCGATGGGCGCCCGCGGCCTGGCTGGCGCGCCCACCGCTGCTGCACGCTGGGTGAGCAGTCCATTCTGTGCCTGCTGGGGGCTGCCTGTGCGTGCCTCCCGTGCCCAGGGTCTGTGCGATGTGGCCCCCCGGGCTCGCACGCTGGGCACTTAGTCGAGGGACAGGGACGACGGGGTTGGCTCGCAATGGGCACCCGCGTCCTGGTTGGCGCGCCCATCGCTGCCGAACACTAGGCGAGCAGCCCATGCCGTGCCTGCTGGGGGCTGCCTAGGCCTGCCACCCATGCCATGGGTCCGTGCGAAGCGGCCCCCCAGGCTTGCTCGCTGGCAGTACATCGAGGGAAAGGGACGTGGGGGCTTGCTCGCGATGGGCGCCAGCGGCCTGGCTGGCGCGCCAACCACTTCCGCACGCTGGGCGAGCAGCCAATGCCGTGCCTGCTGGCGGCTGCCTTGGCATGCCACCCCAGCCAAAGATCCATGCGACACAGCCCCCCTGGCTCGCTCACTGGGCACTTAATCGAGGGACAGGGACGTGGGGGCTGGCTCGCAGTGGGTGCCCACGGCCAGGCTGGCGCGCCCATCGCTGCCGCACGCTGGGCGAGAAGCCCATGCCGTGCCTGCTGTGGGCTGCCTCGGCATGCCACCCATGCCCAAGGTCCGTGCGACACGGCACCCCTGGCTCGCACGCTGGGCAGTCAGTCGAGGGGCAGGGACGAGGTGGCTGGCTCGAGATGGGCGCCCGCGGCCTGGCTGGCGCGCCCTCCGCTGCAGCACGCTTGTCGAGCACCCCATTCCGTACCTGCTGGGGGCCGCCTGGGCCTCCCATCCGTGCCCATGGTTCATGCGACGCGCCCCCCCGGGCTCACTCGCTGGGCACTATGTCGAGGGACAGGGACGTGGGGGAAGGCACGCGATGGGCGCCTGCAGCCTGGCTGGCGCGCCCACCACTTCCACATGCTGGGCAAGCAGCCCATGCCGTGCCTGCTGGCGGCTGCCTCGGCATGCCTCCCGTGCCCAGGGTCTGTGCGACGTGGCCCCCCTGGCTCGCATGGTGGGCACTTAGTCGAGGGACAGGAACGACGGGGCTGGCTTGCGATGGGCGCCCGCATCCTGGTTGGCGCGCCAATCGCTGCCGAACGCTAGGCGAGCAGCCCATGCCGTGCCTGCAGGGGGCTGCCTGGGCATGCCACCCATGCCCAGGGTCCATGCGAAGTGGCCCCCCAGGCTTGCTCGCTGGGCACTACGTCGAGGGAAAGGGACGTGGGGGCTGGCTCGCGATGGGCGCCTGTGGCCTGGCTGGCGCGCCCACCACTTCTGCACGATGGGTGAGCAGCCAATGCCGTGGCTGCTGGGGGCTGCCTTGGCGTGCCACCCCAGCCAAAGGTCCATGCGATGCGGCCCCCCTGGCTCGCTCGCTGGGTACTTAGTCGAGGGACAGGGACGTAGGGGCTGGCTCACGATGGGCGCCCGCGGCCTGGCTGGCGCGCCCACCGCTGCCGCACTCTGGGCAAGCAGCCCATGCCGTGCCTGCTGGGGGCTGCCTGGGTGTGCCACCCATGCCCAGTGTCTGTGTGACACGGCACCCCTTGCTCCCACGCTGGGCAGTCAGTCGAGGGGCAGGGACGAGGGGGCTGGCTCGCAATGGGCGCCCGCGGCCTGGCTGGCGCGCCCACCGCTGCCGCATGCTGGTTGAGCAGCCCATGCCATGCCTGCTGCGGCGTGCCTGGGCGTGCCACCCATGCCCAGGGTTCGTGCGACGCAGCACCCCTGGCTCACACGCTGGGCAGTCAGTCGAGGGGCAGGGACGAGGGGGCTGGCTCGCGATGGGCGCCCGTGGCCTGGCTTGCGCGTCCACTGCTGCCGCACGCTGGGCGAGAAGCCCATGCCGTGCCTGCTGGGGGCTTCCTGGGCATGCCACCCGTGCCCAGGGACCATGTGACGCAGCCCCTCTGGCTCGCTTGCTGGGCACTTAGTCGAGGGAAAGGGACGTGGGGCCTGGCTCACGATGGGCGCCCGCGGCCTGGCTGGCGCGCCCACCGCTGCCGCACGCTGGGTGTGCAGCCCATGCTGTGCCTGCAGGGGTCTGCCTGGGCGTCCCACCCGTGCCCAGGGTCCATGTGACGCGGCCCTCCTGGCTGGCTCGCTGGGCACTACGTCGAGGGACAGGGACGTGGGGGAAGGCTTGCGATGGGTGCCTGCGGTCTGGCTGTCGTGCCCACCACTGCCACACGCTGGGCGAGCTGCCCATGCCGTGCCTGCTGGGGGCTGCCTGGGCGTGCCATCCGTGCCCAGGGTCCGTGTGATGCGGCCCCCCTGCCTCGCTCCCTGGGCTCTTAGTCGAGGGACAGGGACGAGGGGGTTGGCTTGCGATGGGCGCCCGTGGCCTGGCTGGCGCGTCCACCGCTGCCGCACGCTGGGTGAGCAGCCCATGCCATGCCTGCTGGAGTCTGCCTGGGTGTGCCATCCGTGCCCAGATTCAGTGCGACGTGGCCCCCCTGGCTCGCTCACTGGGCACTTAGTTGAGGGACAGGGACGAGGTGGCTTGCTCGCGATGGGCGCCTGTGGCCTGGATGGCGCGCCCACCGCTGCACACGTTGGGAACTTGGCCCCATGCCGTACCTGCTGGAGGCTGCCTGGGAATGCCTCCCAAGCCCAGGGTCCGTGTGACGCGGCACCCCTGGCTTGCTCGCTGGGCACTTAGTTGAGGGACAGGGACGAGGGGGCTGGCTCGCGAAGGGCACCCATCGCCTGGCTGGCGCGCCCACCTCTACCGCACGCTGGGCACTTGGCCCATGCCATGTCTGCTGGGGATTGCTGGGGCATGCCTCCCGTGCCCAGGGTCCGTGCGACGTGGATCCTCTGTCTCGCTCGCTAGGCACCTAGTTCACGGACAGTGACGAGGGGGCTGGCTCGCGATGGGCTCCTGTGGCCTGGCTGGCGCGCCCACCGCTGCCACATGCTGGGCACTTGGCCCATGCCGTGCCTTCTGGGGGCACCCTGGGAATGCCTCCGATGCCCAGGGTCCATGTGACGCGGCTCCCCTGGCTTGCTCGCTGGGCACTTAGTCGAGGGACAGGGACGAGGGGGCTAGCTCGCGAAGGGCACCCGTCGCCTGGCTGGCGCGCCCACCTCTACCGCACGCTGCGCACTTGGCCCATGCCATGTCTGCTGGGGATTGCTGGGGCATGCCTCCCATGCCCAGGGTCCCTACGACGCGGATCCTCTGTCTCGCTCTCTAGGCACTTAGTCGAGGGACAGAGACGAGGTGGCTGGCACGCGATGGCCGCCTGTGGCCTGCCTGGCGCGCCCACCGCTGCCACACGCTGGGCACTTGACCAATGCCGTGCCTTCTGGGGGCTGCCTAGGCATGCCTCCTGTGCCTAGGATCCATGCAACATGACTCCCCTGTCTCGCTTGCTGGGCACGTAGTCGAGGGACAGTGACGAGGTGGCTGGCTCATGATGGGCGCCTGTGGCCTTGCTGGCGCGCCCACCGCTGCGCACGCTGGGCACGTGGCCCATGCTGTGCCTACTGGCGGCTGCCTGGGCATGCCTCCCATGCCCAGGATTAATGCAACACGGCTCCCCTGGCTTGCTCGCTGGGCACTTAGTCCAGGGGCAGGGACGAGGTGGCTGGCTCGCGATGGGCGCCTTCGGCCTGGCTGGCGCACCCACCGCTGCGCACGCTGGGCACTTGGCCCATGCCATACCTGCTGGGGGCTGCCTGGGCATGCCTCCAATGCCCAGGGTCCATGTGACGCGGCTCCCATGGCTTGCTTACTGGGCACTTAGTCAAGAGACAGGGACGAGGGGGCTGGCTCGCGAAGGGCGCCCGTCGCCTGGCTGGCGCGCCCACCTCTACCGCATGCTGGGCTCTTGGCCCATGCCTCCCATGCCCAGGGTCCATGCAACATGGCTCCCGTGGCTCGCTCACAGGGCACTTAGTCAAGGGATAGGGACGAGGGGTCTGGCTCGCGATGGGCGCCTGTGGCCTGGCTGGCGCGCCCACCGCTACCCCACGCTGGGCTATTGGCCCATGCTGTGCCTGCTCGAGGCTGCCTGGGCATGCCAGCTGCACCCAGGATCTGCACGACAAGCCTCCCCTGGCTCACTTGCTGGGCACTTAGTCGAGGGACAGGGACGAGGGGGCTGGCTCGCGATGGGCGCCCGTGGCCTGGCTGGCGCGCCCACTGTTGCCACACGTTGGGCACTTGGCCGATGCCGTGAATACTGGGGGCTGCCTGGGCATGCCTCCCATGCCCAGGGTCTGTGCAACATGGCTCCTCTGGCTCGTTCACTGGGAACTTAGTGGAGGGACAGGGACGAGGGGGCTGGCTCGCGAAGGGCGCCCGTCGCCTTCCTTGCGCGCCCACCTCTACCGCATGCTGGGCACTTGGCCCAAGCCTTGCCTTCTGGGGGCTGCTGGGGCATGCCTCCCATGCCCAGGGTCCATGCGATGTGGCTTCCCGGGCTCGCTCGCTGGGCACTTAGTCTAGGGACAGGGACGAGGGGCCGGGCTCGCTATGGGTGCCTGTGGCCTGGCTGGCGCGCCCAACGCTGCCACATGCTTGGCACTTGGCCCATGCCGTGCCTGCTTGGGGCTGCCGGGGCATGCCTCCCGTGCCAAGGGTCCATGTGACGTGGCTCCCCTCGCTCGCTCGCTGGGCACTTAGTCGAGGGACAGGGACGAGGGGGCTGGCTCGCGATGGGCTCCTGTGGCCTGGCTGGCGCGCCCACCGCTGCCACATGCTGGGCACTCTGCCCATGCCGTGCCTTCTGGGGGAAGCTTGGGAATGCCTCCCGTGCCCAGGGTCCATGTGACACGGCTCCCCTGGCTTGCTCGCTGGGGACTTAGTCGAGGGACAGGGACGAGGGGGCTGTCTCGCGAAGGGCGCCCATCGCCTGGCTGGCGCGCCTACCTCTACCGCACGCTGGGCACTTGGCCCATGCCATGTCTGCTGGGGATTGCTGGGACATGCCTCCCGTTCCCAGGGTCCGTGCGACGCGGATCCTCTGTCTCGCTCTCTGGGCACTTAGTCGAGGGACAGGGACGAGGTGGCTGGCACGCGATGGGTGCCTGTAGCCTGGCTGGCGCGCCCACCGCTGCCACACGCTGGGCATTTAACCAATGCCGTGCCTTCTGGGGGCTGCCTGGGCATGCCTCCTGTTCCTAGGATCCATTCAACACGGCTCCCCTGGCTCGCTCGCTGGGCACTTAGTTGAGGGACAGGGACGAGGTGGCTGGCTCGCGATGGGCGCCTGTGGCCTTGCTGGCGCGCCCACCGCTGTGCACGCTTGGCACGTGGCCCATGCTGTGCCTTCTGGGGGATGCCTGGGCATGCCTTCTGTGCCCAGGATCAATGCAACACGGCTCCCCTAGCTCGCTCGCTGGGCACTTAGTCCAGGGACAGGGACGAGGTGGCTGGCTCGCGATGGGCGCCTGTGGCCTGGCTGGCACGCCCACCGCTGCGCACACTGGGAACTTGGCCCATGCCATACCTGCTGGGGGCTGCCTGGGCATGCCTCCAATGCCCAGGGTCCGTGTGACGCGGCTCCCATGGCTTGCTCACTGGGCACTTAGTCAAGAGACAGGGACGAGGGGGCTGTCTCGCGAAGGGCGCCCATCGCCTGGCTGGCGCGCCCACCTCTACCGCATGCTGGGCTCGTGGCCCATGCCTCCCATGCCCAGGGTCCATGCAACATGGCTCCCCTGGCTTGCTCACAGGGCACTTAGTCAAGGGATAGGGACGAGGGGTCTGGCTCGCGATGGGCGCCTGCGGCCTGGCTGGCGCGCCCACCGCTACCCCACGCTGGGCAATTGGCCCTTGCCATGCCTGCTCGAGGCTGCCTGGGCATGCCAGCTGCGCCCAGGATCTGCACGACAAGCCTCCCCTGGCTCGCTTTCTGGGCACTTAGTCGAAGGACAGGGACGAGTGGGCTGGCTGGCGATGGACGCCCGTGGCCTGGCTGGCGCGCCCACCGCTGCCACACGTTGGGCACTTGGCCCATGCCGTGCATGCTGGGGGCTGCCTGGGCATGCCTCCCGTGCCCAGGGTCTGTTCAACATTGCTCCTCTGGGTCGTTCGCTGGGAACTTAGTGGAGGGACAGGGACGAGGGGGCTGGCTCGCGAAGGGCGCCCGTCGCCTTCCTTGCGCGCCCACCTCTACTGCATGCTGGGCACTTGGCCCATGCCTTGCCTGCTGGGAGCTTCTGGGGCATACCTCCTGTGCCCAGGGTCCATGCGATGTGGCTCCCCTGGCTCGCTCGCTGGGCACTTAGTCTAGGGACAGGGACGAGGGGCCGGGCTCGCGGTGGGTGCCTGTGGCCTGGCTGGCGCGCCCAACGCTGCCACACACTGGGCACTTGGCCCATGCCGTGCCTGCTTGGGGCTGCCGGGGCATGCTTCCCGTGCCAAGGGTCCATGTGATGCGGCTCCCCTCGCTCGCTCGCTGGGCACTTAGTCGAGGGACAGGGACGAGGGGGCTGGCTCGCGATGGGCTCTTGTGGCCTGGCTGGCGCGCCCACCGCTGCCACATGCTGGGCACTCTGCCCATGCCGTGCCTTCTGGGGGCAGCTTGGGAATGCCACCCGTGCCCAGGGTCCGTGTGACGTGGCTCCCCTGGCTTGCTTGCTGGGGACTTAGTTGAGGGACAGGGACGAGGGGGCTGGCTCGCGAAGGATGCCCATCGCCTGGCTGGCGCGCCCACCTCTACCGCACGCTGGGCACTTGGCCCATGCCATGTCTGCTGGGGATTGCTGGGACATGCCTCCCGTACCCAGGGTCCGTGCGACACGGATCCTCTGTCTCGCTCTCTGGGAACTTAGTCAAGGGACAGGGACGAGGTGGCTGGCACGCGATGGGCGCCTGTGGCCTGGCTGGCGTGCCCACCGCTGCCACACGCTGGGCACTTAACCAATGCTGTGCCTTCTGGGGCTACCTGGGCATGCCTCCTTTGCCTAGGATCCATGCATCACGGCTTGCCTGGCTCGCTCGCTGGGCACTTAGTCGTGGGACAGGGACGAGGTGGCTGGCTCGCGATGGGCGCCTGTGGCCTTGCTGGCGCGCCCACCGCCGCGCACGCTGGGCACGTGGCCCATGCTGTGCCTTCTGGCGGCATCCTGGACATGCCTTCCGTGCCCAGGATCCATGCAACACGGCTCCCCTGGCTCGCTCGCTGGGCACTTAGTCCAGGGACAGGGACGAGGTGGCTGGCTCGCAATGGGTGCCTGTGGCCTGGCTGGCGCGCCCACTGCTGCGCACGCTGGGCACTTGGCCCATGCCGTACCTGCTGGGGGCTTCCTGGGCATGCCTCCAATGCCCAGGGTCCATGTGACGCGGCTCCCCTGGCTTGCTCATTGGGCACTTAGTCAAGAGACAGAGACGAGGGGGCTGGCTCACGAAGGGCGCCCGTCACCTGGCTGGCGCGCCCACTTCTATCGCACGCTGGGCTCTTGGCCCATGCCTCCCATGCCCAGGGTCCATGCAACATGGCTCCCCTGGCTCGCTCACTGGGCACTTAGTCGAGGGATAGGGACGAGGGGTCTGGCTCGCGATGGGCGCTTGTGGCCTGGCTAGCGCGCCCACCGCTACCCCACGCTGGGCAATTGGCCCATGCCGTGCCTGCTGGGGGCTGCCTGGGCATGCCACCTGTGCCCAGGCTCTGCACGACATGGCTCCCCCTGGCTCGCAAAGGGCGCCTGTCGCCTGGCTGGCTCGGCCACCTCTACTGCACGCTGGGTACTTGGCCCCTGCCGTGCCTGCTGGGGGCTTCTGGGGCATGCCTCACGTTCCCAGGGTCCGTCCGACGCGGCTCCCCTGGCTTGTTCGCTGGGGACTTAGTCGAGGGACAGGGACGAGGGGGCTGGCTCGTGATGGGCGCCTGTGGCCTGGCTGGCGCGCCCACCGCTGCGGACGCTGGGCACTTGGCCCATGTCGTACCTGCTGGGGGCTGCCTGGGCGTGCCTCCCATGCCCAGGGTCTGTGCAACGTGGCTCTCCTTGCTTGCTCGCTGGCCACTTAGTCGAGGGACAGGGTAAGGGGGCTGGCTCGCGATGGGTGCCTGTTGCCTGGCTGGCGCGCCCTCCGTTGCTGCATGCTGGGCACTTGGCCCATGCCGTGCCTGCTGGGGGCTGCCTAGGCATGCCTCCTTTGCCCAGGGTCTGTGTGACGTGGCTCCCCTGGCTCGCACGCTGGGCACTTAGTTGAGGGAAAGGGACGAGGGGGCTGGCTCGCGATGGGCGCCTGTGGCCTGGCTGGCGCGCCCACCGCTGCCGCACGCTGGGCACTTGGCCCATGCCGTGTCTGCTGGGGGCTGCCTGGGCATGCCTTCCTTGCCAAGGGTCTGTGCGACGCAGCTCCCCTGGCTCGTTCACTGGGCACTTAGTCGAGGGACAGGGACGAGGGGGCTGGCTCGCGATGGGCGCCTGTGGCCCGGGTGGCGCGCCCACCTCTGCCACACGCTGGGCACTTGGCCCATGCCGTGCTTACTGGGGGCTGCCTGGGTTTTCCTTCTGTGCCCAGGGTCTGTGCGATGCGGCTCCCCTGGCTCGCTCGCTGTGCACTAAGTCGAAGGACAGGGACGAGGGGGCTGGCTAGCGGTGGTCGCCTGTGGCCTGTCTGGCGCACCCACCGCTGGGCACGTCGCCCATGCTGTTCCTTCTGCGGGCTGCCTGGGCATGCCTCCCATGCCCAGGATCCATGCAACACGGCTCCCCTGGCTTGCTCGCTGGGCACTTAGTCCAGGGGCAGGGACGAGGTGGCTGGCTCGCGATGGGCGCCTGTGGCCTGGCTGGCGAGCCCACCGCTGCGCACGCTTGGCACTTGGCCCATGCCATACCTGCTGGGGGCTTCCTGGGCATGCTTCCAATGCCCAGGGTCCGTGTGACGCGGCTCCCATGGCTTGCTCACTGGGCACTTAGTCAAGAGACAGGGACGAGGGGGCTGGCTCGCGAAGGGCGCCCGTCGCCTGGCTGGCACGCCCACCTCTGCCGCATGCTGGGCTCTTGGCCCATGCCTCCCATGCCCAGGGTCCATGCAACATGGCTCCCCTGGCTCGCTCACAGGGCAGTTAGTCAAGGGATAGGGACGAGGGGTCTGGCTCGCGATGGGCGCCTGTGGCCTGGCTGGCGCGCCCACCGCTACCCCACGCTGGGCAATTGGCCCATGCCGTGCCTGCTCGAGGCTGCCTGGGCATGCCAGCTGCGCCCAGGATTTGCATGACAAGGCTCCCCTGGCTCGGTTGCTGGGCACTTAGTCGAGGGACAGGGACGAGGGGGCTGGCTCACGATGGGCGCCCGTGGCCTGGCTGGCGCGCCCACCGCTGCCACAAGTTCGGCACTTGGCCCATGCCGTGCATACTGGGGGCTGCCTGGGCATGCCTCCTATGCCCAGGGTCTGTCCAACTTGGCTCCTCTGGCTCGTTCGCTGGGAACTTAGTGGAGGGACAGGGACGAGGGGGCTGGCTCGCGAAGGGCGCCCGTCGCCTTCCTTGCGCGCCCACCTCTACCGCATTCTGGGCACTTGGCCCATGCCTTGCCTGCTGGGGGCTTCTGGGGCATGCCTCCCGTGCCCAGGGTCCCTGTGACGCGGATCCTCTGTCTTGCTCTCTGGGCACTTAGTCGAGGGACAGAGACGAGGTGGCTGGCACGCGATGTGCGCCTGTGGCCTGCCTGGCGCGCCCACCGCTGCCCCACGCTGGGCACTTGACCAATGCCGTGCCTTCTGGTGGCTGCCTGGGCATGCCTCCTGTGCCTAGGATCCATGCAACACGGCTCCCCTGTCTCGCTCGCTGGGCACTTAGTCGAGGGACAGTGACGAGGTGGCTGGCTCGTGATGGGCGCCTGTGGCCTTGCTGACGCGCCCACCGCTGCGCACGTTGGGCACGTGGCCCATGCTGTGCCTTCTGGGGTCTGCCTGGGCATGCCTCCCATGCCCAGGATCCATGCAACACGGCGCCACTGGCTTG
>JAJFZO010000103.1:495000-497500 GCA_021397835.1 Moringa oleifera
CCAGCTCATTATCCCACGATTATTCTCGCTTCGTTGCCCACCTTTTTCCCACCGATGAGGCCTTGGCAACAGGGGTGCCCAGGCTGGCCGTGTGGCTCGCTCATTGCTAACGGCCGACGATCGTGTCATCGATCGTGCTGCGCAATGAGTCCACCTAGGCAAGCCTGAGTGTCGGGATCCAACCCCACATCCGCTGCCTCGAGGGCCTACGACGAAGCACTCCGCATGCTCGAAATTCCCCCCAATGATTTGGCCCTCGCGTAGCATGCATCATCGTTAGCCTCGCCGCCCACACCGTTGAGCTTGTGTAGCCACATCCCAGCTCATTATCCCATGATTTTCTCATTTCGTTGCCCACGTTTTTCCCACCGATGAGGCCTTGGCAGCAAGGGTGCCACGCCTTGCCCAGGCTGGCCGTGTGGCTCACTCATTGCTAACGGCCGATGATCGTGTCGTTGATCGTGCTTCGCAACGAGTCTGCCTAGGCAAGCCTGGGCGTCGGGATCCAGCCCCGTATCCACCACCTCGAGGGCCTGCGATGAAGCACTCCTCACGCTCAAAATCCCCCCAACGATTTGGCCCTCGCGTAGCATGCATCATCGTTAGCTTCGCTGCCCACACCGTCGAGCTTGTGTAGCCACATCCCAGCTCATTATCCCATGATTTTTCTCATTTCGTTGCCTACGTTTTTCCCACCAATGAGGCCTTGGCAGCAGGGGTGTCACGCCTTGCCCAGGCTGGCCGTGTGGCTCGCTCGTTGCTAACGGCCGACGATCGTGTCGCCGATCGCGCTGCGCAACGAGTCCGTCTAGGCAAGCCTGAGCGTCGGGATCCAACCCCACGTCTGCCGCCTCGAGGGCCTGCGATGAAGTACTCCACATGCTCGAAATCCCCCCAGCCTCGAGGGCCGCCACAGCCACGCACCACCGGCTGGATGGGCAAGGCAGGGCGCCCATGCCATGCACGTTGGATTGCCCAAGCCCAGCGCCTGCCCACGTGGGATGGGCAGGGGGGGAGGCACGCATGGCCTGTTGGCACCCAGCAAGCTAGGTGACCACCTCCCCCCTAAAGAGTCTTAAATGAAATTTCACTCCCGGTAGGAGGAAACATCAATATGTCTGAGCTGTCATAATGGGTCTAAAAAATTATTTACTTGGAATTTTGTACATAAATGGAGAATAATCATATCTACCACTAGAAAAAATTTCAGAATTTTCTGGGCACTAAATTTTTTTAATGAATTTTCTACAGCCGAAAATTGAAAGAATCATCAAAAATAGCCCGTGAGTCGAAATGATCCCAAACTTCAGGGGCAGACTCCTCATGAATTACACGAATTATTTGAGTCATTTCGGGACAAATTCCATGATGAACAGACAGTCAATTCACAACAATTTTGCAACTGGGCATTGCGGCCAGCAGGCTGGGGCAGCTGTGCCTCTGCCTGGCCCTTGGTGCATGCTGGCTGCCCTGTCCAGCGCACCTCCAGCAACCCCATGGCAGCCCTCAGGGTCCACAAGAGCCAGGGGACATGGCCAAGGCCAGCTTTCCCATGAAATCAACGCCCACAGCATGTGCTGAGCCTCAAAGCAAGCTCGCGACTGGCTCGCGTGAGGTGCCCCTGGCAAGGCTGGCGCCGTGCCTGCTGGCAAGGCTGGCGCCGTGCCTGCTGGCGACTGCTGTGGCACCCCTGGCTCGCATGCTGGGCAGTCAGTAGAGGGGCAGGGAGGAGGGGGCTGGCTCGCGATGGGCACCCGCGGCCTGGCTGGCGCGCCCACCGCTGCCGCACGCTGGGTGAGCAGCCCATGCTGTGCCTGCTGGGGGCTGCCTGGGCATGCCACCCGTGCCCAGGGTCCGTATGACGCGGCCCCCCTGGCTCGCTCGCTGGCACTACGTCGAGGGACAGGGATGTGGGGACTGGCTCGTGATGGGCGCTCGCGGCCTGGCTGGCGCGCCCATCGCTGCCGTACACTGGGCGAGCAGCCCATGCCATGCCTGCTGGGGCTGCCTGGGCGTGCCACCCGTGCCCAGGGACCGTGTGATGCAGCACCCCTGGCTCACTCGCTGGGAACTTGGTTGAGGGATGTGGGGGCTGGCTCGAGATGGGCGCCTGCGGCCTGGCTGGCGCGCCCACTGCTGCGGCACGCTGGGCGAGCAGCCCATGCCATGCCTGCTGGGGGCTGCCTGGGCGTGCCACCCGTGCCCAGGGTCCATGCGGCTGCCCCGGCTTGCACGCTGGGCAGTCAGTCGAGGGGCAGGAACGAGGGGGCTGGCTACCGTTACCACACACTGGGCAAGCAGCCCATGGCGTGCCTGCTGGGGGCTGCCTGGGCATGCCACCCGTGCCCAGGATCCGTGCGACATGGCCCCCACGGCTCGCTCGCTGGGCACTTAGTCAAGGGACAAGGATGTGGGAGTTAGCTCGTGATGGGCGCCCGCGGCCTGGCTGCCGCGCCCACCGCTGCCGCACGCTGGCTTAGCAGCCCATGCCGTACCTGCT
>JAJFZO010000103.1:507500-517500 GCA_021397835.1 Moringa oleifera
GCTGGGCGAGCAGCCCATGCCGTGCTTGCTGGGGGCTGCCTGGGCGTGCCACCCAAGCCCAGGGTCCGTGCTACACGGCCCCCCTGGCTCGCTCGCTGGGCACTACGTCGAGGGACGGGGACATGAGGGCTGGCTCGCGATGGGCGCCCGCAGCCTGGCTGGCGCGCCCACCGCTGCTGCACGATGGGCGAGCAGCCAATGCCGTGCCTGCTGGGGGCTGCCTTGGCGTGCTACCTGTGCCCTGGGTCCATGCAACGCGGCACCCCTGGCTCGCACGCTGGGCAGTCAGTCGAGGGGCAGGGACGAGGGTGCTGGCTCGCGATGGGCGCCCGTGGCCTGGCTGGCGCGCCCACCGCTGCCGCACGCTGGGCGAGCAGCCCATGCCGTGCCTGCTGGGGGCTGCCTGGGCATGCCACCCGTGCCCATGGCCCATGCGTCGCGGCCCCCCTGGCTCACACACTGGGCACTACGTCGAGGGAAAGGGACGTGGGGGCTGGCTCGCGATGGGTGCCCGTGGCCTAGCTGGCGCGCTCACCGCTGCCTCACGCTGGGCTAGCAGCCCATGCTGTGCCTGCTGGGGGCTTCCTGGCCATGCCACCCATTCCCAGGGTCCATGGGATGCGGCCCCCCTGGCTCACTCGTTAGGCACTACGTCGAAGGACAGAGACGTGGGGGCTGGCTCGCGATGGCGCCCGCAGTCTGGCTGGCGTGCCCACCGCTGCTGCACGCTGGGCAAGCAGCCAATTCCATGCCTGCTAGGGGCTACCTGGGTATGCTACCCGGGCCCAGGGTCCATGTGACGTGGCACCTCTGGCCTGCACGCTGGGCAGTAAGTCGAGGGGCAGGGACGAGGGGGCTGGCTCGCGATGGTCGCCCGCGGCCTGGCTGGCGCGCCCACCGCTTCCTCACGCTCTGTGAGCAGCCCATGCCATGCCTGCTGCGGGCTGCCTGGGCATGCCACCCGTTCCCAGGGTCCGTGCGACGTGGCTCGCTCGCTGGCACTACGTCGAGGGACAGGGACGTAGCGAGCTGGCTCGCGATGAGCTTCCGCGGCCCGGCTGGCGCGCCCACCGCTGCCGCACGCAGGGCGAGCAGCCCATGCCGTGCCTCCTGGGGGCTGCCTGGGCGTGGCACCCATGCCCAGGGTCCGTGCGACGTGGTACCCCTGGCTCGCACGCTGGGCAGTCAGTCGAGGGGGAGGGACGAGGAGGCTGGCTCTCGATGGGCGCCCGCGGCCTGGCTGGCGCGCCCACCTCTGCCACACACTGGGCTAGCAGCCCATGACGTGCCAGCTGGGGGCTGCCTGGGCATGCCACCCGTGCCCAGGGTCCGTGCGACGCGGCCCCCCTGGCTCGCACGCTGGGCACTACGTCGAGGGAAAGGGACGTGGGGGCTGGCTGCCGATGGGTGCCCATGGCCTGGCTGGCACGACCACTGCTGCCGCACGCTGGGCGAGCAGCCCATGCCGTGCCTGCTGGGGGCTGCCTGGGCATGCCACCCGTTCCCAGGGTCCGTGCGATGCAGGCCCCCTGGCTCGCTCGCTGGGCACTACATCGAGGGACAGGGAAGTGGGGGCTGGCTCGCGAAGGGCACCTGCGGCCTGGCTGGCGCGCCCACTGCTGCTGCACGCTGGGCGAGCAGCCAATTCCATGCCTGCTGGGGGCTGCCTGGGTGTGCTACCCGTGCCCAGGGTCCATGCGACGCGGCACCCCTGGCTCGCATGCTGGGCAGTCAGTCGAGGGACAGGGACTAGGGGGCTGGCTCATGATGGGCGCCCGCGGCCTGGGTGGCGCTCCCACCGCTGCCGCACGCTGGGCGAGCAGCCCAAGCCGTGCCTGCTGGGGGCTGCCTGGGCGTGCCACCCCTGGCTCACACGCTGGGCAATCAGTCGAGGGGCAGGGACTAGAGGGCTGGCTCGCAATGGGCGCCCGCGGCGTGGGTGGCACGCCCACCACTGCAGCACGCTGGGTGAGCAGCCCATGCCGTGCCTGCTGGGGGCTTCCTGGGTGTGGCACCCGTACCCAGGGTTCGTGCGACATGGCTCCCCTGGCTGGCTCGCTGGGCACTACGTCGAGGGACAGGGACGTGGGGGCTGGCTCGCGATGGGTGCCCGCGGCCTTGCTGGCACGCCCACCGCTGCCGCACGCTGGGCGAGCAGCCCATGCCGTGGCCGCTTGGGGCTGCCTGGGCGTGCCACCTGTTACCAAGGTACGTGCAACGCGGCCCCCATGGCTCGCTCACTGGGCACTACGTCAAGGGACAGGGACGTGGGGGCTGGCTCGCGATGGGTGCCCGCTGCCTGGCTGGCGTGCCCACCGCTGCCACACACTGGGCGAGCAGCCCATGCCGTGCCTGCTGGGGGCTGCCTGGGCGTGCCACCCCTGCCCAGGGTCTGTGCGGTTTGGCACCACTGGCTCGCACGCTGGGCAGTCAGTCGAGCGGGAGGGATGTGGGGGTTGGCTCGCGATGCGTGCCCGTGGCCTTGCTGGCACGCCCACCGCTGCCGCACGCTGGGCGAGCAACCGTGCCACCCGTTCCCAGGGTACGTGCGACGCGGCCCCCCTAGCTCACTCACTGGGCACTATGTCGAGGGACAGGGACGTGGGGGCTGGCTCTCGATGGGAGCCTGCGGCCTGGCTGGCGCGCCCACCGCTGCTGCATGCTGGGCAAGCAGCCAATGCCATGCCTGCTGGGGCCTGCCTGGGTGTGCTACCCATGCCCAGGGTCCATGCGACGCGGTACCCCTGGCTCGCACGCTGGGCAGTCAGTCGAGGGACAGGGACGAGGGGGCTGGCTCGCGATCGACGACCGCGGCCTGGCTGGCGCGCCCACTGCTGCCGCACGCTGGGCGAGCAGCCCATGCCGTGCCTGCGGGGGGCTGCCTGGGCGTGCCACCCATGCCCAGGGTCCGTTCTACACGGCCCCCCTGGCTCGCTCGCTGGGCACTACGTCGAGGGACAGGGACATGAGGGCTGGCTCGCGATGGGTGCCCGCGGCCTGGCGGGCGATCCCACCGCTGCCGCACGCTGGGCGAGCAGCCCACGCCGTGCCCACTGGGGGCTGCCTGGGCGTGCCACCCGTTCCCAGAGTCCATGCAACGTGGCCCCCCTGGCTCGCTCGCTGGGAACTACGTCGAGGGACAGGGACGTGGGGGCTGGCTCGCGATGGGCGCCCGCGGCCTGGCTGGCGCGGCCACCGCTGCTGCACGATGGGCGAGTAGCCAATACCGTGCCTGCTGGGGGCTGCCTTGGCGTGCTACCCGTGCCCTGGGTCCATGCAACGCGGCACCCCTGGCTCGCACGCTGGGCAGTCAGTCGAGGGGCAGGGACGATGGTGCTGGCTCGTGATGGGCGCCCGTGGCCTGGCTGGCGCGCCCACCGCTGCCGCACGCTGGGCGAGCGGCCCATGCCGTGACTGCTGCGGGCTGCCTAGGCATGCCACCTGTTCCCAGGGTCTGTGCAATGCAACTCCCCTGGCTCGCTCGCTGGGCAGTCAGTCGAGGGACAGGGACATAGCGAGCTGGCTCGCGATCGACGACCGCGGCCCGGCTGGCACGCCCACCGCCGCCGCATGATGGGCGAGCAGCCTATGCCGTGCCTCCTGGGGCCTGCCTGGGTGTGGCACCCGAGCCCAGGGTCGGTGCGACGTGGCACCCCTGGCTCGCACGCCGGGCAGTCAGTCGAGGGGGAGGGACGAGGGGTCTGGCTCGCGATGGGCGCCCGTGGCCTGGCTGGTGCGCCCACCGCTGCCGCACGCTGGGCGAGCAGCCCATGCCGTGCCTGCTGAGGACTGCCCGGGCATGCCACCCGTGCCTAGGGTCAGTGCGACGTGGCACCGCTGGCTCGCACGCTAGGCAATCAGTCGAGGGGGAGAGACGAGGGGGCTGGCTCGCGATGAGCGCCCGCGGCCTGGCTGGCGCTCCCACCGCTGCCGCACGCTGGGCGAGTGGCCCATGCCGTTCCTACTGGGGGCTGCCTGGGCGTGCCACCTGTTCCCAGGGTACGTGCGACGCGGCCCCGCTGGTTCACTCACAGGGCACTACGTCAAGGGACAGGGACTTGGGGGCTGGCTCACGATGGGCGCCTGCAGCCTGGCTGGTGCGCCCACCGCTGCTGCACGCTGGGCCAGCAGCCAATGCCATCCCTGCTGGGTGTTGCCTGGGTGTGCTACCCATGCCCAGGGTTCTTGCAACGCGGCACCCATGGCTCGCACGCTGGGCAGTCAGTCGAGGGGCAGGGACGAGGGGCCTGGCTCGCGATCGACGACCGCGGCCTGGCTGGCGCGCCCACCGCTGCCACACGCTGGTCGAGCAGCCCATACCATGCCTGCTGGGGGCTACCTGGGCATGCCAACCGTTCCCAGGGCCCGTGCGACATGGCCCCCCTGGCTCGCTCGCTGGGCACTATGTCGAGGGACAGGGACATGGGGGCTGGCTCACGAAGGGCGCCCACGGCCTGGCTGGCGCCCCCAACGCCAGCGAGCAGCCAATACCGTTCCTGCTGGGGGCTGCCTTTGTGTGCTATCCGTGCCCAGGGTCCGTGCAATGTGGCATCCCTGGCTCGCACACTGGGCAGTCATTCGAGGGACAGGGACTCGGGGGCTGGCTCGCGATGGGTGCCCGCGGCCTGGCTGGCGCGCCCACCGCCGCCGCACGATGAGCGAGCAGCCCATGCCGTGCCTGCTGGGGGCTGCCCAGGCGTGCCACTCATGCCTAGGGTCCGTGCGACATGGCACCCCTGGCTCGCACGCTAGGCAGTCAGTCGAGGGGGAGAGGCGAGGGGGCTGGCTCGTGATGGGCGCCCGCGGCCTGACTGGCGCTCCCACCGCTGCCGCACGATGGGCGAGTAGCCCATGCCGTTCCTGCTGGGGTCTGCCTGGGTGTGCCACCCATTCCCAGGGTACGCGCGATGCGGCCCCCCTGGTTCACTCACTGGGCACTACGTCGAGGGACAGGGACTTGGGGGCTGTCTCACGATGGGCGCCTGCGGCCTGGCTGGCGCGCCCACCGCTGCTGCACGCTGGGCGAGCATCCAATGCCGTGCCTGCTGGGGGCTACCTTTTTGTGCTATCCGTGCCCAGGGTCTGTGCAACGCGGCACCCCTGGCTCGCACGCTGGGCAATCTGTTGAGGGGCAGGGACGAGGGGGCTGGCTCGCGATCGATGACCGCGGCCTGGCTGGCGTGCCCACCGCTGCCGCATGCTGGGCGAGCAGCCCATGCCGTGCTTGCTGGGGGCTGCATGGGCGTGCCACTCATGCCCAGGGTCCGTGCTACACGGAACCCCTGGCTCACTCGCTGGGCACTACGTCGAGGGACAGGGACATGAGGGCTTGCTCGCAATGGGTGCCCGCGGCCTGGCTGGCGATCCCACCGCTGCTGCACGCTGGGCAAGTAGCCCATGCCGTGCCTGCTGGGGGATGCCTGGGCGTGCCACCCATTCCCAGGGTCTGTGCGACACGGCTCCCCTGGCTCGCTCGCTGGGCACTACGTCGAGGGACAGGGATGAGGGGGCTGGCTCGCGATGGGCGCCCACGGCCTGGCTGGCGTGCACACCGCTGCCGCACAATGGGTGAGCACCCCATGCCGTGCTTTCTCGGGGCTGCGTTGGCCTGCCATCCATGCCCAGGGTCTGTGTGACGTGGCTCCCTTGGCTCGCTTGCTGGGTAATTAGTCGAGGGACAGGGATGTGGGGGCTGGCTCGCGATGGGCGCTCGCGGCCTTGCTGGCGCGCCCACCACTGCCGCCCGGTGGGTGAGCAGCCCATGCCGTGCCTGCTTGGGGCTGCTTGGGCGTGCCACCCGTGCCCAGGGTCCTTGCGACGCAGCCCCCCTGGCTCGCTCGCAGGGCACTTAGTCGAGGAACAGGGACGTGGGGGCTGGCTGGTACGCCCACCGCTGCCGCCTGCTGGGCGAGCAGCCCATGCCGTGCCTGCTGGGGGCTGCCTAGGCATGCCACCCGTGCCCAGGGACCATGCGACGCGGATCCACTGGCTCGCTCGCTGGACACTTAGTCGAGGGAGAGGGACCAGGGGGCTGGCTCGCGATGGGAGCCCGTGGCCTGGCTGGTGCGTCCACTGCTGCCGCATGCTGGGCACTTGGCCCATGCCGTGCATACTGGGGGCTGCCTGGGCATGCCTCCTGTGCCAAGGATCGGTGCTGCACAGCTCCCCTTGCTTGCTCGCTTGGCACTTAGACCAGGGACAGGGATGAGTGGTCTGGCTCGCAATGGGAGCCCGTGGCCTTGCTGGCACGCCCAACACTGCCGTACGCTGGCCGAACAGCCCATGCCGTGCCTGCTGGGGGCTGCCTGGGACTGCAACCCGTGCCCAGGGTCCGTGTGACATGGCCCCCCTGGCTCGATCGCTGGGCACTTAGTCAAGGGACAGGGACGTGTGGGCTGGCTCGCGATGGGCGCCTGCGGCCTGGCTGGCGCGCACACCGCTGCCGCACGATGGGAGAGCATCCCATGCCGTGCCTGCTGGGGGCTGCCTGGTCCTGCCACTCATGCCCAGGGTCCTTGCAACATGGTCCCCCTGGCTCGCTCGCTGGGTACTTAGTCGAGGGACAGGGACGTGGGGGCTGGCTAGCGATGGGCGCCTGCGGCCTGGCTGGCGTGCCCACCGCTGCCGCACGCTGGGCGAGCAGCCCTAGCCATGCCTGCTGGGGGCTTCCCGGGCGTGCCACCCATGCCCAGGGTCCATGCGATGCGGCTCCCCTGGCTCGCACGCTGTGCAGTCGGTCGATGGGCAGGGACGAGGGTGCTGGCTCGTGATTGGCGCCCGCGGCCTGGCTGGCGCGCCCACCGCTGCCGAACGCTAGGTGAGAAGCCCATGCAGTGCCTATTGGGGGCTTCCTTGGCATGCCACCCGTGTCCAGGGTCCGTGTGATGCGGCACCCCTGGCTCGCACCCTGGGCAGTCAGTCGAGGGGCAGGGACGTGGGGGCTGGCTCGCGATGGGCGCCCGCGGCCAGGTTGGCGCGCCCACCGCTGCCGCACGCTGGGCGAACAGCCCATGCCTCGCCTGCTGGGGGCTGCCCGGGCCCACCACCCATGCCCAAGGTCCATGCGACGCGGCACCCCTGGCTCACACGCTGGGCAGTCAGTCGAGGGGCAGGGACGAGGGGGCTGGCTCACGATGGGTGCCCGCAGCCTGGCTGGCGCGCTCACCGCTGCCGTACCCTGGGCGAGCAGCCCATGCCGTGCCTGCTGGGGACTGCCTGGGTGTGCCACACGTGCCCAGGGACTTTGTAACATGGCCCCCAAGGCTCGCTCATGGGGCACATAGTCGAGGGACAGGGACGTGGGCGCTGGCTCGCGATGGGCGCCCGTGGCCTAGCTGGTGCGCCCACCGCTGCCGCATGCTGGGCACTTGGGCCATGCCGTGCCTGCTGGGCACTTGGCCCATGCCGTACCTGCTGGGGGCTGCCTGGGCATGCCTCCAGCCCAGGTCAATGGGCTCCCCTGGCTCGCTCTCTGGGCACTTAGTCGAGGGACAGGGATGAGGGGGCTGGCTCGCGGTGGGCGCCACGGCTGCCTGGGCGCCAATGCCATGCCTGCACTGGCGACCCCTGGCCTGCACGCTGGGCAGTCATTCGAGGGACAGGGACTCGGGGGCTGGCTCGCGATGGGCACCCGCGGCCTGGCTGGTGCGCCCACCGCTGCCGCATGATGGGTGAGCAGCCCATGCCGTACCTGCTGGGGGCTGCCTAGGCGTGCCACCCGTGCCCAGGGTCCGTGCGACGCGGCTCCCTTGGCTCGCTCGCTGGGCACTTAGTCGAGGGACAAGGACGAGGGGGCTGGCTCGCGATGGGCACCCGCGGCCTGGCTGGTACGCCCACTGCTGCCGCACGCTGGGTGAGCAGCCCATGCCATTCCTGCTGGGGGCAGCTCAGGTGTGCCACCCATGCCGAGGGTCCGTGCGACGCGGCACCCCTGGCTCGCACGCTGGGCAGTCATTCGAGGGACAGGGACTCGGGGGCTGGCTCGCGATGGGTGCCCGCGGCCTGGCTGGCGCGCCCACCGCCGCCTCACGATGGGTGAGCAGCCCATGCCATGCCTGCTGGGGGCTGCCCGGGCATGCCACCCATGCCCAGGGTCTGTGTGACGCAGCACCCCTGGCTCGCACACTGGGCAGTCATTCGAGGGACAGGGACTCGGGGGCTGGCTCGCGAAGGGCGCCCGTCGCCTGGCTGGCGCGCCCACCTCTGCCGCACGCTGGGCACTTGACCCATGCCATACCTGCTGGAGGCTGCTGGGGCATGCCTCCCGTGCCCATGGTCCATGTGGTGCGGCTCCCCTGGCTCACTCGCTGGGCACTTAGTAGAGGGACAGGGACGAGGGGGCTGGCACGCGATGGGCACCCATGGCCTGGCTGGCGCACCCACCGCTGCCTCACGTTGGGCACTTGGCCCATGCTGTGCATACTGAGGGCTTCCTGGGCATGCCTCCTGTGTGCAGGGTCTGTGCGACGCAGCTCCCCTGGCTCGTTCGCTGGGCACTTAGTCGAGGGACAGGGACGAGGGGGCTGGCTCGGGAAGGGCGCCCATCGCCTGGCTGGCGCGCCCACTTCTACCGCACACTGGGCACTTGGCCCATGCCGTGCCTGCTCGGGGCTGCTGGGGCATGCCTCCTGTGCCCAGGGTCTGTGCGACGTGGCTCCCCTGGCTCGCTCGCTGGGCACTTAGTCGAGGGACAGGGACGAGGGGGCTGGCTCGCGATGGGCGCCAGTGGCCTGGCTGGCGCGCCCACCGCTGCCGCATGCTGGGCACTTGGCCCATGCTGTGCCTGCTGGGGGCTTCCTGGGCATGCCTCCTGCATCCAGAGTACATGCGACATGGCTCCCCTGGCTCTCTCGCTGGGCACTAAGTCGAGGGACAAGGACGAGGGGGCTGGCTCGTGATGGGCGCCCATGGCCTCGCTGGCGCGCCCACCTTTGCCGCACGCTGGGCACTTGGCCCATGCCGTGCCTGCTGGGGGCTGCTGGGGCATGCCTCTTGTGCCCAGGGTCTGTGCGACACGGCTCCCTTGGCTTGCTCGCTGGGCACTTAGTCAAGGGACAGGGACGAGGGGGCTGGCTCGTGATGGGCGCCCGTGGCCTCGCTGGCGTGCCCACCTCTGCCGCACGCTGGGCACTTGGCCCATGCCGTACCTGCTGTGGGCTGCCTGGGCATGCCTTCTGTGCTGAGGGCCTGTGCGACATGGCTCCCCAGGCTCGCTCGCTTGGCACTTAGTCGAGGGAAAGGGACGAGGGGCTGGCTCGCGATGGGTGCCTGTGGCCTGGCTGGCACGCACACCGCTGCCGCACACTGGGCACTTGGCCCATGCCGTGCCTACTGGGGGCTTCCTGGGCATGCCTCCTGTGCCCAGAGTACTTGCAACGTGGCTCCCCTGGCTCTCTCACCGGGCACTAAGTCGAGGGACAGGGACGAGGGGGCTGGCTCGTGATGGGCGCCCGTGGCCTCGCTGGCGCGCCCACCTTTGCCGCACGCTGGGCACTTGGCCCATGCCATGCCTGCTGGGGGCTGCCTGGGCATGCCTCCCATGCCCAGAGTCCTTGCGACGTGGCTCCCCAGGCTCGCTCACTGGGCACTAAGTCAAGGGACAGCGACGAGGGGGCTGGCTCATGATTGGCGCCGGTGGCCTTGCTGGCACGCCCACCGCTGCCACACGTTGGGCACTTTGCCCATGCTGTACCTGCTGTGGGCTGCCTGGGCATGCCTCCTGTGCCCAGGTTCTGTGCGACGCGGCTCCCCTGGCTCTCTCGCTGGGCACTTAGTCGAGGGAAAGGGACGAGGGGCTGGCTCGCGGTGGGCGCCTGTGGCCTGGCTGGCGCGCCCACCGCTGCCGCACGCTGGGCACTTGGCCCATGCTGTGCCTGCTGGGGGCTTCTTGGGCATGCCTCCTGTGCCCAGAGTACTTCCGATGTGGCTCCCCTGGCTCTCTCGCTGGGCACTAAGTCGAGGGACAGGGACGAGGGGGCTGGCTCATGATGGGCGCCCGTGG
>JAJFZO010000103.1:525000-542500 GCA_021397835.1 Moringa oleifera
AAACGAGCTGCAAGCTAACGACCGAAAGGCCCATCGATCATGCAGGTCATCGTGTGGTGCTGCCCCCAAGCCGCTAAGCGCAAAATTGTTTCAATAGAAAGGGATGATTCTTCAATGGCAAGGGACCACCGATGAGGCCTTGGCAACAGGGGTGTCACAACGTGCCCAGGCTGGCCGTGTGGTTCGCTCGTTGCTAACAGCCGATGATCATGTCGTCGATTGCGCTGCGCAACAAGTCCGCTTCAAGGCAAGCCTGAGCATCGAGATCCAACCCCGCGTTTGCCGCTTCGAGGGCCTGCGACGAAGCACTCCACATGCTTGAAATCCCCCCAACGATTTGGCCCTCACGTAGCATGCATCATCATTAGCTTCGCCGCCCACACCATTGAGCTTGCCTAGCCACATCCCAGCTCATTATCCCATGATTATTCTCGCTTCGTTGCCCACGTTTTTCCCACCAATGAGGCCTTGGCAGCAGGGGTGCCCAGGCTCGCTCGTTGCTAACGGCCGATGATCATGTCGTCGATTGCGCTGCGCAACGAGTCCACCTAGGCAAGCCTGAGCGTCGAGATCCAACCCCAAGTCTGCCACCTCGAGGGCCTGCGATGAAGCACTTCGCATGCTCAAAATCCCCCCAATGATTTGGCCCTCACGTAGCATGCATCATCGTTAGCTTCGCCACCTAACACATCGAGCTTGTCTAGCCACAGCCCAGCTCATTATCCCACGATTATTCTCGCTTCGTTGCCCACATTTTTCCCATCGATGAGGCCTTGGCAGCAGGGGTGCCCAGGCTAGCCGTGTGGCTCGCTCATTGCTAACGGTCGACGATCGTGTCGTCGATCGCGCTGCGCTACGAGTCCACCTAGGCAAGCCTGAGTGTCGGGATCCAACCCCACGTCCGCTGCCTCGAGGGCCTACGATGAAGCAATCCGCATGCTCAAAATTCCCCCCAACGATTTGGCCCTTGCGTAGCATGCATCATCGTTAGCCTCGCCGCCCACACCGTTGAGCTTGTGTAGCCACATCCCAGCTCATTATCCCATGATTTTTCTCATTTCATTGGCCACGTTTTTCCCACCGATGAGGCCTTGGCAGCAGGGGTGTCACGCCTTGCCCAGGCTGGCCCTGTGGCTCGCTCATTGCTAACGGCCGACGATCGTGTCGTTGATCGCGCTTCACAACGAGTCCGCCAAGGCAAGCCTGGGTGTCGGGATCCAGCCCCGCATCCGTCGCCTCGAGGGCCTGCGATGAAGCACTCCGCATGCTCAAAATCCCCCCAGCGATTTAGCCCTCGCGTAGCATGCATCATCATTAGCTTCTCCGCCCACACCGTCGAGTTTGTCTAGCCACATCCCAGCTCATTATCCCACGATTTTTCTTATTTCGTTGCCCACGTTTTTCCCACCGATGAGGCCTTGGCAGCAGGGGTGTCACGCCTTGCCCAGGCTGGCCGTGTGGCTCGCTCGTTGCTAACGGTCGACAATCATGTCGTCGATCGCACTGCACAACGAGTCCGCCTAGGCAAGCCTGAGCGTCGAGATCCAACCCCTCGTCCGCCGCCTCGAGGGCCGGCGATGAAGCACTCTGCATTCTCGAAATCCCCCCAGCGATTTGGCCCTCGCATAGCATGCATCATCGTTAGCTTCACCGCCCACACCGTCGAGCTTGTGTAGCCACATCCCAGCTCATTATCCCACGATTTTTCTTATTTCGTTGCCCATGTTTTTCCCACCGATGAGGCCTTGGCAGCAGGGGTGTCACGCCTTGCCTAGGCTGGCTGTGTGGCTCGCTCTTTGCTAACGGCTGATGATCGTGTCGTCGATCACGCTGCACAATGAGTCCGCCCAGGCAAGCCTGGGCGTCGGGATCCAGCCCCGCATCCGCGGCCTCGAGGGCCTGCGATGAAGCACTCCGCATGCTCAAAATCCCCCCAGCGATTTGGCCCTTGCGTAGCATGCATCACCGTTAGCTTCGCCGCCCACACCATCGAGTTTGTCTAGCCACATCCCAGCTCATTATCCCACAATATTTCTTGTTTCGTTGCCCACATTTTTCCCACCGATGAGGCCTTGGCAGCAGGGGTGTCACGCCTTGCCCAGGCTGGCCGTGTGGCTCGCTCATTGCTAACAGTCGACGATCGTGTCGCCGATCGCGCTGCGCAACGAGTCTGCCTAGGCAAGCCTAAGCGTCGGGATCCAACCCCATGTCCGCCGCCTCGAGGGCCTGAGATGAAGCACTCCGCATGCTCGAAATCTCCCCAGCGATTTGGCCCTCGCGTAGCATGCATCATCGTTAGCTTCGCCGCCCACACCGTCGAGCTTGTGTAGCCACATCCCAGCTCATTATCCCATGATTTTTCTCATTTCGTTGCCCACAATTTAGTGGATTTTTTTTCCCACGTTTTCCCCACTCCGTTGGCTACTGATCAGGTGTCCCACACTCTTCGGCCGACGTCGCCGGCCGCCTGCCTGCCGGTGGTGGTGGCCGCCACAGCCACGCACCACCGGCTGGATGGGCAAGGCAGCAAGCTGCCCTGCCCATGCCATGCGCGCTGGATTGCCCAAGCCCAGCGCCTGCCTATGTGGGATGGGCAGGGGGGGAGGCACGCATGGCCTGTTGGCACCCAGCAAGCTAGGTGACCACCTCCCCCCTAAAGAGTCTTAAATGAAATTTCATTCCCGGCAGGAGGAAACATCAATATGTCTGAGCCATCATAATGGGTCTAAAAAATTATTTACATGGATTTTTGAGCTGAAATTTTGTACATAAATGGAGAATAATCATATCTACCACTAGAAAAAATTTCAGAATTTTCTGGGCACTAAAATGTTTTTAATGAATTTTCTACAGCCAAAAATTGAAAACATCATCAAAAATAGCCCGTGAGTCGAAATGATCCCAAACTTCAGGGGCAGACTTCTCATGAATTACACGAATTATTTGAGTCATTTCGGGACCAATTCCATGATGAAAAGATGGTCAATTCACAACAATTTTGCAACTGGGCATTGCGGCCAGCAGGCTGGGGCAGCTGTGCCTCTGCCTGGCCCTTGGTGCATGCTGGCTGCCCTGTCCAGCGCACCTCAAGCCACCCCATGGCAGCCCTCAGGGTCCACCAGAGCCAGGGGCCACGGCCAAGGCCAGCTTTCCCATGAAATCAACGCCCACAGCATGTGCTGAGCCTCACAGCAAGCTAGCGCATGGCTCGCGTGGGGTGCCCCTGGCAAGGCTGGCGCCGTGCCTGCTGGCGACTGCTTTGGCACCCCTGGCTCGGATGCTGGGCAGTCAGTCAAGGGGCAGGGACGAGGGGGCTGGCTCGCGATGGGTGCCCGTTGCCTGGCTGGCGCGCCCACCGCTGCCACACGCTGGGCGAGCAGCCCATGCCGTGCCTACTGGGGGCTGCCTGGGCGTGCCACCCGTGCCGATGGTCCATGGGACGCGGAACTCCTGGCTTGCACACTGGACAGTCAGTCGAGGGGCAGTGATGAGGGGGCTGGCTTGCGATGGGCGCCCGTGGCCTGGCTGGCGCGCCCACCGCTGCCGCACACTGGGCGAGCAGCCCATGCCATGCATGCTGGGGGCTGCCTGGGCGTGCCACCCGTGCCCAGGTTCTGTACGACACGGCACCCCTGGCTCGCATGCTGGGAAGTCAGTCGAGGGGCAGGGATAAGGGGGCTGGCTCGGGATGGGCGCCCGCGGCCAGGCTGGCGCGCCCACCGCTGCCGCACGCTGGGCGAGCAGCCCATGCCGTGCCTGCTGGGGGCTGCCTAGGCGTGCCACCCGTGCCCAGGGTCCGTGCGATGCGGCACCCCTGGCTCGCACGCTGGGCAGTCAGTGAGGGGCAGGGACGAGGGGGCTGGCTCGCGATGGGCGCCCGCGGCCTGGCTGGCACGCCCACCGTTAACGCACGCTGGGCGAGCAGCCCATGCCGTGCCTGCTGGGGGCTGCCTGGGCATGCCACCCATGCCCAGGGTCTGTGCGATGCGGCCTGCCTGGCTCGCTCGCTGGGCACTTAGTCGAGGGACAGGGACGTGGGGGCTGGCTCGCGATGGGCGCCCGCGGCCTGGCTGGCGCGCCAACCGCTGCTGCATGCTGGGTGAGCAACCCATGTCGTGCCTGCTGGGGGCTGCCTGGGCATGCCACCCGTGCCCAGGGTCCATGCGACGTGGCCCCCCTGGCTCGCTCGCTGGGAACTTAGTGGATGGACAGGGACGTGGAGGCTGGCTCGCGATGGGCGCCCGCGGCTTGGCTGGCGCGCCAACCGCTGCCGCACGTTGGGCGAGTAGTCCATGCCGTGCCTGCTGGGGGCTGCCTGGGCATGCCACTCATGCCCAGGGTCCTTGCGATGCGGCCTCCCTGGCTCGCACGCTGGGCACTTAGTCAAGGTACAGGGACGTGGGGGCTGGCTTGCGATAGGCGCCCGCGGCCTGGCTTGCGCGCCAACCGCTGCCGCACGCTGGGCAAGCAGCCCATGCCGTACCTGCTGGGGGTTGCCTGGGCGGGCCACCCGTGCCCAGGGTCCATTCGACACGGCACACCTGGCTCGCATGCTGGGCAGTAAGCCGAGGGGCAGGGAGAAGGGGGCTGGCTCGCGATGGGCGCCCGCGGCCTGGCTGGCGCGCCCACCGCTTCCGCACGCTGTGCGAGCACCCCATGCCGTGCCTGCTGGGGGCTGCCTGGGTGTTCCACTCTTGCCCAGGGTTCGTGCGACACGGCTCCCCTGGCTCGCTCGCTGGGCACTACGTCAAGGGACAAGGACGCGGGGGCTGGCTCGGGATGGGCGCCAGCGGCCTGGCTGGCGCGCCCACCGCTGCCGCACGCTTGGTGAGCAGCTCATGCCATGCCTGCCTGGGGCTGCCTGGGTATACCATCCGTTCCCAGGTTCCGTACGACGCGGCTCCCCTCGCTCGCTCGCTGGGTACAACGTTGAAGGAAAGGGACGTGGGGGATGGCTCGCGATGGGCGCCCATGGCCTGGCTAGCGCGCCCACCGCTGCTGCATGCTGGGTGAGCAGCCAATGCAGTGCCTGCTGGGGGCTGCCAGGGTGTGCTACCCGTGCCCAGGGTCCATGCGACGTGGCAGCCCTGGCTCGCACGCTGGGCAGTCAATTGAGGGGGAGGGACGAGGGGTCTGGCTCGTGATGGGCGCCCGCGGCCTGGCTGGCGCGCCCACCGCTGCCGCACGCTGGGCGAGCAGCCCATGCCGTTCCTGCTGGGTGCTGTCTGGGCATGCCACCCGTGCCCAGGGTCCATGCGACACGTCCCCCCTGGCTTGCCCGCTGGGCACTACGTCGAGGGAAAGGGATGTGGGAGCTGGCTCGCGATGGGTGCCGGTGGTCTGGCTGGCGCGCCCACCGCTGCCTCACTCTGGGCGAGCAGCCCATGCCGTTCCTGCTGGGTGCTGTCTGGGCATGCCACCCGTTCCCAGGGTCCGTGCGACACGGCCCCCCTGGCTCGCCCGCTGGGCACTACGTCGAGGGAAAGGGACGTGGGAGCTGGCTCGCAATGGGTGCCGGTGGTCTGGCTGGCGCGCCCACCGTTGCCTCACGCTGGGCGAGCAGCCCATGCCGTGCCTGCTGGGGGCTGCCTGGGCGTGCCACCCATTCCCAGGGTTCGTGCGACACGGCCCCCCTGGCTCGCTCACTGGGCACTACGTCGAGGGACAGGGACGTGGGGGCTGGCTCGCGATGGGTGCCCGTGGCCTGGCTGGCGCGCCCACCGCTGCCTCATGCTGGGCGAGCAGCCCATGCCGTGCCTGCTGGGCACTGCCTGGGCGTGCCACCCATTCCCAGGGTCCGTGTGACGCAGCCCCCCTGGCTCGCTCGCTGGGCACTACGTCGAGGGGCAGGGACGAGAGGGCTGGCTCGCGATGGGCGCCCAAGGCCTGGCTGGCGCGCCCACCGCTGCCGCACGCTGGGCGAGCAGCCCATACCCTCCCCGCTGGGGGCTGCCTGGGCATGCCACCCGTTCCCAGGGTCAGTGCGACGTGGCCTCCCTGGCTCACTCGATGGGCACTACGTCGAGGGACAGGGACGTCGAGGCTGGCTCGCAATGGGCGCCCGCGGCCTGGCTAGCACTCCCACCGCTGCTGCACGCTGGGCGAGCAGCCCATGCCGTTCCTGCTGTGGGCTGCCTGGGCGTGCCACCCATGCCCAGGCTCCGTGCAATGCGGTCCCCCTGGCTCACACGCTGGGCACTACGTCGAGGGATAGGGACGTGGGGGCTTGCTCGCGATGGGTGCCCGCGGCCTGGCTGGCGCACCCACCACTGCCGCACTCTGGGCGAGCAGCCCATGCCGTGCCTGCTGGGGGATGCCTGGGTGTGCCACCCATTCCCAGGGTCCATGTGACACGGCCCCCCTGGCTTGCTTGATGGGCACTATGTCGAGGAACAGGGACGTGGAGGCTGGCTCGCGATGGGCGCCCAAGGCCTGGCTGGCGCGCCCACCGCTGCCGCACGCTGGGCGAGCAGCCCATACCCTCCCCGCTGGGGGCTGCCTGGGCGTGCCACCCGTTCCCAGGGTCAGTGCGACATGGCCTCCCTGGCTCGCTCGATGGGCACTACGTCGAGGGACAGGGACGTCGGGGCTGGCTCGCTATGGGCGCCCGCGGCCTGGCTAGCACTCCCACCGCTGCCGCACGCTGGGCGAGCAGCCCATGCTGTTCCTGCTGTGGGCTGCCTGGGCGTGCCACCCATGCCCAGGCTCCGTGCGATGCGGCCCCCCTGGCTCACACGCTGGGCACTACGTCGAGGGATAGGGACGTGGGGGCTTGCTCGCGATGGGTGCCCGCGGCCTAGCTGGCGCACCCACCACTGCCGCACTCTGGGCGAGCAGCCCATGCCGTGCCTGCTGGGGGATGCTTGGGGTGCCACCCGTTCCCAGGGTCCATGTGACACGGCCCCCCTGGCTTGCTTGATGGGCACTATGTCGAGGAACAGGGACGTGGAGGCTGGCTCGCGATGGGCGCCCGCGGCCTGGCTGGCGCGCCCACCGCTGCTGCACGCTGGGCGAGCAGCCAATGGCCTGTCTGCTGGGGGCTGCCTGGGTGTGCTACACGCACCCATGATCCATGCTATGCGGCACCCCTGGCTCGCACGCTGGGCAGTCAGTCGAGGGGCCGGGACTAGGGGGCTTGCTCGCGATGGGTGCCCGCGGCCTGGCTGGCGCACCCACCACTGCCGCACTCTGGGCGAGCAGCCCATGCCGTGCCTGCTGGGGGATGCCTGGGTGTGCCACCCATTCCCAGGGTCCATGTGACAAGGCCCCCCTGGCTTGCTTGATGGGCACTATGTCGAGGAACAGGGACGTGGAGGCTGGCTCGCGATGGGCGCCCAAGGCCTGGCTGGCGCGCCCACCGCTGCCGCACGCTGGGCGAGCAGCCCATACCCTCCCCGCTGGGGACTGCCTGGGCGTGCCACCCGTGCCCAGTGTCCGTGAGACACTGCACCCCTGGCTCACACGCTGGGCAGTCAATCGAGGGGCAGGGACGAGGGGGCTGGCTCCCGATGGGCGCCCGCGGTCTGGCTGGTGTGCCCACCGCTGCCACACGCTGGGCGAGCTGCCCATGCAGTGCCTGCTGGGTGCTGCCAGGGCGTGCCACCCATGCCCAGGGTCCGTGTGACACGGCACCCCTGGCTCACACGCTGGGCAGTCAATCGAGGGGCAGGGACAAGGGGGCTGGCTCGTGATGGGCGCCCGCGGCCTGGCTGGCGCGCTCACCGCTGCCGCACGCTGGGCGAGCGGCCCATACCATGCCTGCTGGGGATAGCCTGGGCCTGCTACCCTTGCCCAGGGTCCATGCAATGTGGCACCACTGGCTCACACACTAGGCAGTCAGTCAAGGGGCAGGGACGAGGGCGCTTGCTCGCGATGGACGCCGGCGGCCTGGCTGGCGCGCCCACTGCTGCACCACGCTGGGAGAGCAGCCCATGCCATGCCTGCTGGGGGCTTCCTTGCCGTGCCAGCCATGCCCAAGGTCCGTGCATCGTGGCACCCCTGGCTCGCACGCTGGGCACTCAGTCGAGGGGCAGTGACGAGGGGGCTGGCTCGCGATGGGCGCCTGCGGCCTTGCTGGCGCACACAACGCAGCCGCACGCTGGGCGAGCGGCCCATGCCGTGCTTGCTTGGGGCTGCCAAGGCGTGCCACCCATGCCCAGGGTCCGTGCGACGCAGCCCCCTTGGCTCACTCGCTGGGCACTTAGTCGAGGGACAGGGACGTGGGGGCTCGTACGCGATGGGCGCCCGCAGCCTGGCCGGCGCGCCCACCGCTGCCGCACGCTGGCAGAGCTGCCCATGCCGTGCCTGCTGGGGGCTGGCTGGGCGTGCCACCTGTGCCCAGGGTCCGTGCGACGCGGCACCCCTTGCTCGCACACTGGGCAGTCAGTGGAGGGGCAGGGACTCGGTGGCTGGCTTGCGATGGGCTCCCGCGGCCTGGCTGGTGCGCACGCCTCTGCCGCATGCTGGGAGAGCTGCCCATGCCGTGCCTGCTGGGGGCTGCCTGGGCATGCCACCGGTGGCCAGGGTCCATGCGATATGGCACCTCTGGCTCACACGCTGGGAACTCAGTCGAGGGGCAGGGACGAGGGGGCTGGCTCGCGATGGGCGCCCGCTGCCTGGCTGGCGCACACAACGCTGCCACACGCTGGGCGAGCAGCCCATGCCGTGCCTGCTTGGGACTGCCAAGGCATGCCACCCATGCCCAGGGTCCATGCAGCGTGGCCCCCTTGGCTCGCTCGTTGGGCACATAGTCAAGGGACAGAGACGTGGGGGCTCGTTCGCGATGGGCACCCGCAGCCTGGCCGGCGCGCCCACCGCTGCCGCACGCTGGCAGAGCTGCCCATGCCGCACCTGCTGGGGGCTGGCTGGGCGTGCCACCAGTGCCCAGGGTCCGTGCGATGCAGCAACCCTTGCTCGCACACTGGGCAGTCAGTCGAGGGGCAGGGACTCAGGGGCTGGCTCGCGATGGGCTCCAGCAGCCTGGCTGGCGCGCCCGCCTCTGCCGAATGCTGGGGGAGCAGCCCATGCCGTGCCTTTTGGGGGCTGCCTGGGCATGCCACCGGTGGCCAGGGTCCACGCGATATGGCACCCCTGGCTCGCACGCTGGGCACTCAGTCGAGGGGCAGGGACGAGGGGGCTGGCTCGCGATGGGCGCCCGCGGCCTGGCTGGCGCACACAACGCTGCCGCACGCTGGGCGAGCAGCCCATGCCGTGCCTGCTTGGGGCTGCCAAGGCATGCCACCCATGCCCAGGGTCCGTGCAACACAGCCCCTTTGGCTCGCTCGCTGGGCACTTAGTCGAGGGACAGGGACGTGGGGGCTCGTTCGCGATGGGCGCCCACAGCCTGGCCGGCGCCCCCACCGCTGCCGCACGCTGGCAGAGCTGCCCATACCATGCCTGCTGGTGTGTGCCTGGGCCTGCCACCCGTTCCCAGGGTCAGTGCGACATGGTACCCCTGATTCGCATGCAGGGCATTCAGTCGCGGAGCAGGGATGAGGGGGCTGCTCGCGATGGGCGCCCACGGCCTGGCTGGCGCGCTCACCGCTGCCGCACACTGGGCGAGCAGACCATGCCGTGCCTGCTGGGGCCTGCCTGGGCGTGCCACCCATGCCCAGGGTCTGTGCGATGCAGCATCCCTGGCTCGCACACTGGGTAGTCAGTCGAGGGGCAGGGACTCGGGGGCTGGCTCGCGATGGGCGCCAGCTGCCTGGCTGGCGCGCCCACCGCTGCCGCACGCTGGGAGAGCAGCCCATGCCGTGCCTTCTGGGGGCTTCCTAGGCATGCCACCCATGCCCAGGGTCCATGCGACGCGACCCCCCTGGCTCGCTCGCTGGGCACTTTGTCGAGGCACAGGAACATGGGGGCTAGGTCGCGATGGGCGCCCGCGTCCTGGCTGGCGTGCCCACCATTGCCGCACTCTGGGCGAGCGACCCACACCGTGCCTGCTGGGGGCAGCCTGAGCCTGCTACCCTTGCCCAGGATCCATGCAACGCGGCACCACTGGCTCACACACTAGGCAGTCAGTCAAGGAGCAGGGACGAGGGGGCTGGCTAGCGATGGGCGCCGGCGGCCTGGCTGACGCGCCCACAGCTCCACAACGCTGGGAGAGCAGCCCATGCCGTGCCTGCTGGGGGCTGCCTGGGCGTGCCAGCCATGCCCAGGGTCCATGCAACGCGGCACCCCTGGCTCGCACGCTGGGCACTCAGTCGAGGGGCAGGGACGAGGGGGCTGGCTCGCGATGGGCGCCTGCGTCCTGGCTGGCGCGCTCACCGCTGCCACACTCTGGGCGAGCAGCCCATGCCGTGCCTGCTGGGGGCTGCCTGGGCCTGCCACCCTTGCCCAGGGTCCGTGCAACGCGGCACCACTGGCTCGCACACTAGGCAGTCAGTCAAGGGGCAGGGACGAGGGGGCTGGCTCGCGATGGGCACCTGCGGCCTGGCTGGCGTGCCCACCGCTGCACCACGCTGGGAGAGCAGCCCTTGCCGTGCCTGCTGGGGCTGCCTGGGCGTGCCAGCCATGCCCAGGGTCCGTGCATCGCGGGACCCCTGGCTCGCATGCTGGGGACTCAGTCGAGGGGCAGGGACGAGGGGGCTGGCTCGCGTTGGGCGCCCGTGGCCTGGCTGGCCCACCCAACGCTGCCGCACGCTGGGCGAGCAGCCCATGCCGTGCCTGCTGGGGGCTGCCTGAGCGTGCCACCCGTGCCCAGTGTCCGTGCGATGCGGCCCCCTTGGCTCGCTCGCTCGGCACTTAGTCGAGGGACAGGGACGTGGGGGCTCATTCGCGATGGGCGCCCGCAGCCTGGCCGGCGCGCCCACCGCTGCCGTACGCTGGCAGAGCTGCCCATGCCATGCCTGCTGGGGGCTGCCTGGGCATGGCACCTTTGCCCAGGGTCCGTGCGACACGGCACCCCTTGCTCGCACACTGGGCAGTCAGTTGAGCGGCAGGGACTCGGGGGCTGGCTCGCGATGGGTGCCCGCGGCCTGGCTGGCGTGCCAACCTCTGCCGCACGCTGGGAGAGCAGCCCATGCCGTGCCTGCTGGGGGCTGCCTGGGCGTGCCACCTGTGCCCAGCATCCATGCGACGCGACCCCCCTGGTTCGCTTGCTGGGGCACTTAGTGGAGGCACAGGAATGTGGGGGCTAGCTCGCGATGCGCGCCCGTGTCCTGGCTGGCGCGCCCACCGCTGCCGCACACTAGGCGAGCAGCCCATGCCGTGCCTGCTGGAGGCTGCCTGGGCGTGCCACCCATGGCCAATGTCCGTGCGACATGGCACCCCTGGCTCGTACGCTGGGCCTGCCACCCATGCCCAGGGTCCATGCGACGCGGCACACCTGGCTCGCACGCTGGGCAGTCAGTCGAGGGGCAGGGACGAGGGGGCTGGCTCGCGATGGGCGCCCGGGGCCTGGCTGGCGCGCTCACCGCTGCTGCACGCTGGGCGGGCGGCCCATACCGTGCCTGCTGGGGGCAGCCTGGGCCTGCTACCCTTGCCCAGGGTCCGTGCAACGCGGCACCACTGGCTCACACACTAGGCAGTCAATCAAGGGGCAGGGAGGAGGGGGGTGGCTCACGATGGGCGCCGGCGGCCTGGCTGGCGCGCCCACCGCTGCACCACGCTGGGAGAGCAGCCCATGCCGTGCCTGCTGGGGGCTGCCTGGGCATGCCAGCCATGCCCAGGGTCCGTGCATCGCGGCACCCCTGGCTCGCACGCTGGGCACTCAGTCGAGGGGCAGGGACGAGGGGGCTGGCTCGTGATGGGCGCCCGCGGCCTGGCTGGCACGCTCACCGCTGCCGCACGCTGGGCGAGCGGCCCATACCGTGCCTGCTGGGGGCAGCCTGGGCCTGCTACCCTTGCCCAGGGTCCGTGCAACGTGGCACCACTGGCTCACACACTAGGCAGTCAGTCAAGGGGCAGGGACGAGGGGCCTGGCTCGCGATGGGCGCGCGGCGGCCTGGCTGGCGCGCCCACCACTGCACCACGCTGGGAGAGCAGCCCATGCCGTGCCTGCTGGGGGCTGCCTGGGCATGCCACCCGTGCCCAGGGTCCGTGCAACGCGACCCCCCTGGCTCGCTCGCTGGGCACTTTGTCGAGGCACAGGAACGTGGGGGCTAGGTCGCGATGGGCGCCCGCGTCCTGGCTGGCGCACCCACTGTTGCCACACGCTGGGCGAGCAGCCCATGCCATGCCTGCTGGGGGCTGCCTGGCCGTGCCACCAGTGGCCAGGGTCTGCGCGACATGGCACCCCTGGCTCGCACGCTGGGCACACAGTCAAGGGGCAGGGACGAGGGGGCTGGCTCGCGATGGGCGCCCCCGGCCTGGCTGGCGCACCCAATGCTGCCTCACGCTGGCCGAGCAGCCCATGCCGTGCCTGCTGGGGGCGGCCAGGGCATGCCACCCGTGCCCAGGGTCCATGCGACATGGCCCCCTTGGCTCGCTCGCTGGGCACTTAGTCGAGGGACAGGGACGTGGGGGCTCGCTCGCGATGGGCGCCCGCAGCCTGTCTGGTGCGCCCACTGCTGCCGCACGCTTGGCGAGCAGCCCATGCGGTGCCTGCCGTAGCCTGCCTGGGCGTGCCACCCGTGCCCAGGGTCCGTGCGACTCTGGCTCGCACGCTGGGCACTCAGTCGAGGCGCAAGGACGAACGGGCTGGCTCGCGATGGGCGCCCGCGGCCTGGCTGGCGCGCTATCCGCTACCGCATGCTGGGCGAGCAGCCCATGCCGTGCCTGCTGGGAGCTACCTCCGCGTGCCACACCTTCCCAGGGTCTGTGCGACATAGCCCCCATAGCTCACTCACGGGGCACTTAGTTGAGGGACAGGGACGTGGGAGCTGCCTCGCGATGGGCAGCCACAGCCTGGCTGGTGCGCCCACCGCTGGCACACGCTGGGTGAGCAGCCCATGCGGTGCCTGCTGGGGGCTGCCTGGGCGTGCCACACATGCCCAGGGTCTGTGCGACACAGTCCCCCAGGTTCGATCGCTGGGCACTTCGTCGAGGCACAGGAACATGGGGGCTAGCTCGCGATGCGCGCCTGCGGCCTGGCTGGCGCGCCCACCGTTGCCCACGCTGAGCGAGCAGCCCATGTCGTGCCTGCTGGGGGCTGCCTGGGCATGCCACCGGTGGCCAGGGTCCGTGCGACATGGCACCCCTGGCTCGCACGCTGGGCACTCAGTCGAGGGGCAGGGACGAGGGGGCTGGCTCGCGATGGGCGCCCACGGCCCGGCTGGCGCACCCAATGCTGCCGCACGCTGGGAGAGCAGCCCATCCCGTGCCTGCTGGGGGCTGCCAGGGCGTGCCACCCGTGCCCAGGATCCATGTGACGCGGCCCCCTTGGCTCGCTCGCTGGGCACTTAGTCGAGGGACAGGGACGTGGGGGCTCGCTCGCGATGGGCGCCCGCGGCCTGTCTGGCACGCCCACCGCTGCTGCACGCTTGGCGAACAGCCCATGCCGTGCCTGCTGTGGCCTGCCTGGGCGTGCCATCCATGCCCAGGGTCTGTGTGACTTGGCACCTCCGGCTCGCGTGCTGGGCACTCAGCCAAGGGGCAAGGATGAAGAGGCTGGCTCGGGATGGGCGCCCGCGGCCTAGCTGGCGCGCTCCCCGCTACCGCACGCTGGGCGAGCAGCCCATGCCGTGCCTGCTGGGGCCTGCCTGGGAGTGCCACCCATGGCCAGTGTCCATGTGACATGGCACCCCTGGCTCGTACGGTAGGCACTTAATCGAGGGGCAGGGACGAGGGGGCTGGCTCGCGACGGGCGCCTACGGCCTGGCTGGCCCGCCCACCGCTGCCGCACGCTGGGCGAGCAGCCCATGCCGTCCCTGCTGGGGGCTGCCTGGGTGTGCCATCCATGCCCAGGGTCCGTGTGATGCAGCTACCCTGGCTCGGTCGCTGGGTACTTAGCCGAGGGACAGGAACGTGGGGGCAAGCTCACGATGGGCGCCCGCGGCCTGGCTGGCGTGCCCACCGCTGCCGCAAGCTGGGTGAGCAGCCCATGCTGTGCCTGCTGCGGCATGCCTAGGCGTGCCACCCATGCCCAGGGTCCATGCGACGTGGCACCTCCGGCTCGCACACTGGGCACTCAGTCGAGGGGCAGGGATGAGGGGGCTGCCTAGTGATTGGCGCATGCGGCCTGGCTGGACCGCCCACCGCTGCCGCACGCTGGGCGAGCAGCCCATGCCATCCCTGCTGGGGGCTGCCTGGGCGCGCCACCCGTTCCCAGGGTCCGTGTGAGGCAGCCATCCTGGCTCGGTCGCTGGGTACTCAGTCGAGGGACCGGAACGTGGGGGCAAGCTCGCGATGGGAGCCCGCGGCCTGACTGGCGCGCCCACAGCTGCTGAATGCTTGGCAAGCAGCCCATGCCATGCCTACGGTGGCCTGCCTGGGTGTGCCACCCGTGCCCAGGGTCCGTGGGACGTGGCACCTCTGGCTCGCACGCTGGGCACTCAGTCGAGGGGCAAGGACGAAGGGGCTGGCTCGCGATGGGCGCCCACGGCCTGGCTGACGCTCTCACCGCTACCGTACACTGGGCGAGCAGCCCTTGCCGTGCCTGCTGGGGGCTACCTCCACGTGCCACATGTGCCCAGGGTCTTTGTGACATGGCCCCCATGGCTCGCTCACGGGGCACTTAGTCGAGGGACAGGGACGTGCGGGCTGGCTCGCGTTGGGCGCCAGCTGCCTGGCTGGCGCGCCCACCGCTGCCGCACGCTGGGAGAGCAGCCCATGCCGTACCTGCTGGGAGCTGCCTGGGCATGCCACCCATGCCCAGGGCCCGTGCGACGCGACCCCCCTGGCTCACTCGCTGGGCACTTAGTCGAGGCACAGGAACGTGGGGGCTAGCTCGCGATTGGCACCCGCTGCCTGGCTAGCGCGCCGACCGCTGCTGCATGCTTGGCGAGCAACCCATGCCGTGCCTGCTGGGGGCTGCCTGGGCGTGCCTCCCGTGCCCAGGGTCCGTGCGACGCGCCACCCCTGGCTCGCGTTGGGCGCCTGCGGCCCGGCTGGTGCGCCCACCGCTGCCGCAAGCTGGGAGAGCAGCCCATGCCGTGCCTGCTGGGGGCTGCCTGGGCGTGCCAGCCATGCCCAGGGTCCGTGCATCGCAGCACCCCTGGCTCACACGCTGGGCACTCAGTCGAGGGGCAGGGACGAGGGGGCTGGCTCGCGTTGGGCGCCAGCTGCCTGGCTGGCGCGCCCACCGCTGCCGCACGCTGGGAGAGCAGCCCATGCCGTGCCTGCTGGGAGCTGCCTGGGCATGCCACCCATGCCCAGGGCCCGTGCGACGCGACCCCCCTGGCTCACTCGCTGGGCACTTAGTCGAGGCACAGGAACGTGGGGGCTAGCTCGCGATTGGCACCCGCTGCCTGGCTAGCGCGCCGACCGCTGCTGCATGCTTGGCGAGCAACCCATGCCGTGCCTGCTGGGGGCTGCCTGGGCGTGCCTCCCGTGCCCAGGTTCCGTGCGACGCGCCACCCCTGGCTCGCGTTGGGCGCCTGCGGCCCGGCTGGTGCGCCCATCGCTGCCGCAAGCTGGGAGAGCAGCCCATGCCGTGCCTGCTGGGGGCTGCCTGGGCCTGCTACCCTTGCCCAGGGTCCGTGCAACGCAGCACCACTGGCTCACACACTAGGCAGTCAGTCAAGGGGCAGGGACGAGGGGGCTGGCTCGCGATGGGCGCCGGCGGCCTGGCTGGCGCGCCCACCGCTGCACCACGCTGGGAGAGCAGCCCATGCCGTGCCTGCTGGGGGCTGCCTGGGCGTGCCAGCCATGCCCAGGGTCCGTGCATCGCAGCACCCCTGGCTCACACGCTTGGCACTCAGTCGAGGGGCAGGGACGTGGGGGCTGGCTCGCGATGGGCGCTCGCGGCCTGGCTGGCACGCCCACCGTTGCCGTAAGCTGGGCAAGAAGCCCATGCCGTGCCTGCAGGGGGCTGCCTGGGCGTGCCACCCGTGCCCAAGGTCCGTGCGATGTGGCCCCCCTGGTTCGATCGCTGGGCACTTAGTCGAGGCACAGGAACGTGGGGGCTAGCTCGCGATTGGCACCCGCTGCCTGGCTAGCGCGCCGACCACTGCTGCATGCTTGGCGAGCAACCCATGCCGTGCCTGCTGGGGGCTGCCTGGGCGTGCCTCCCGTGCCCAGGGTCCGTGCGACGCGCCACCCCTGGCTCGCGTTGGGCGCCTGCGGCCCGGCTGGTGCGCCCACAGCTGCCGCAAGCTGGGAGAGCAGCCCATGCCGTGCCTGCTGGGGGCTGCCTAGGCTTGCCACCTGTGCCAAGGGTCCGTGCGATGCGCCCCCCCAGGCTCGCTCACTGGGTACTTAGTCGAGGCACAGGAACGTGGGGGCTTGCTCGCGATGGGCGCCCGCGTCCTGGCTGGCGCGCCAACCGCTGCCGCACATTGGGCGAGCAGCCCATATCGTGCCTGCTGGGGGCAGCCTGGGCCTGCTACCCTTGCCCAGGGTCCGTGCAACGCGGCACCACTGGCTCACACACTAGGCAGTCAGTCAAGGGGCAGGGACGAGGGGGCTGGCTCGAGATGGGCGCCCGCGGCCTTGCTGGCGCACTTAACGTTGCCGCACGCGGTGAGCAGCCCATGCCATGCCTTCTGGGGGCTGCCTTGCCGTGCCACCCATGCCCAGGGTCCGTGCAACTTGGCACCTCTGGCTCGCACACTGGGCACTCAGCCGAGGGGCAAGGATGAAGAGGCTGGCTCGCGATGGGTGCCCGCGGCCTAGCTGGCGCTCTCCCTGCTACCGCACGCTGGGCGAGCAGCCCATGCCGTGCCTGCTGGGGCCTGCCTCGGCATGCCACCCGTGGCCAGTGTCCGTGCGACATGGCACCCCTGGCTCGTACGGTAGGCACTTAATCGAGGGGCAGGGACGAGGGGGCTGGCTCGCGACGGGTGCCCGCGGCCTGGCTGGCGCACCCAACGCTGCTGCACGCTGGGCGACCAGCCCATGCTGTGCCTGCTGGGGGTTGCCTGGGCCTGCCACCCGTGCCCATGGTCTGTGCGACGCGGCACCCCTGGCTCGCACGCTGGGCAGTCAGTCGAGGGGCAAGGACGAGGGGGCTGGCCCGCAAAGGGCACCCGCGGCCTGGCTGGCGCGCTCACCGCTGCCGCACGGTGGGCGAGCATCCCATGCCGTGCCTGCTGGGGGCTGCCTCGGCATGCCACATGTGCCCAGGGTCTGTGCGACGTGGCCCCATGGCTCGCTCACAGGGCACTTAGTCGAGGGACAGGGACGTGGGGGCTGGCTGCAATGGGAGCCCGTGGCCTGGCTGGCGCGCACACCGCTGCCGCACGCTGGGCGAGCAGCCCATGCCGTGCCTGCTGGGGGCTGCCTGGGCGTGCCACCCGTGCCCAGGGTCCATGCGACAAGGCCCCTCTGGCTCGCTCGCTGGGCACTACGTCGAGGGACAGAGACGTGGGGGCTGGCTTGCGATGGGAGCCCGTGGCCTGGCTGCCCTTGACCGTGGCTGCCGCATGCTGGGCGAGCTGCCCATGCCGTTCCTGCTGGG
>JAJFZO010000103.1:557500-560000 GCA_021397835.1 Moringa oleifera
AGGCTGGCTGTGTGGCTCGCTCGTTGCTAATGGTCGATAATCGTGTCGTCGATCGCGCTACGCAACGAGTTCGCCTAGGCAAGCCTAAGCGTCAGGATCCAACCCCGCGTCTGCCGCCTCAAGGGCCTGCAACGAAGCACTCCGCATGCTCAAAATTCTCCCCAACGATTTGGCCCTAGCGTAGCATGCATCACGTTAGCTTCGCCGCCCACACCGTCGAGCTTATGTAGCCACATCCCAGCTTATTATCCCACGATTTTTCTCATTTCATTGCCCACATTTTTCCCACCGATGAGGCCTTGGCAGCAAGGGTGTCACACCTTGCCCAGGCTGGCCGTGTGGCTCGCTCATTGCTAACGGCAGACGATTGTGTCGTCGATCAACGAGTCCGTCTAGGCAAGCCTGGGCATCGGGATCAGGCCCCGCATCCACCACCTCGAGGGCCTGTGATGAAGCACTCCGCATGCTCAAAATCCACCCAACGATTTGGCCCTCGCGTAGCATGCATCTTCGTTAGCTTCGCCACCCACACCGTCGAGCTTGTGTAGCCACATCCAAGCTCATTATCCCACGGTTTCCCATGTTTTTCCCACCGATGAGGCCTTGGCAGTAGGGGTGTCATGCCTTGCCTGGCCGTGTGGCTCGCTCGCTGCTAACAGCCGACGATCGTGTCGCCGATCGCGCTGCAACGAGTCTAGGCAAGCCTGGGCGGGATTCCACCACCTCGAGGGCCTGTGATGAAGCACTCTGCATGCTCAAAATCCACCCAGCGATTTGGCCTTCGCGTAGCATGCATCATCGTTAGCTTCGCCGCCCACACTGTCGAGCTTGTGTAGCCACATCCCAGCTCATTATCCCATGATTTTTCTCATTTCGTTTCCCACATTTTTCCCACCGATGAGGCCTTGGCAGCAAGGGTGTCACGCCTTGCCCAGGCTGGCCATGTGGCTCGCTCGTTGCTAACGGCCGACGATCGTGTCGCAGATCACGCTGCGCAACGAGTCCGCCTAGGCAAGCCTGAGCGTCGGGATCCAACCCCACCACCTCGAGGGCCTTTGACGAAGCACTCAACATGCTCGAAATCCCCCCAGCGATTTGGCCCTCGCGTGGCATGCATCATTGTTAGCTTCTCCGCCCACACCGTCGAGCTTGTGTAGCCACATCCCAGCTCATTATCCCATGATTTTTCTCATTTCGTTGCCCACAATTTAGTGGATTTCGTTTCTCATGTTTTCCCCATTCCGTTGGATGCTGATCTAGCATCCCACACTCTTTGGCCGATGTCACCGACCGCCTGCCTGCCGGCGGTGGTGGCCGCCAAAGCCACGCACCACCGACTGGATGGGTAAGGCAGCAAGCCGCCCTGCCCATGCCATGCACGCTGGGTTGCCCAAGCCCAGCGCCTGCCCACGTGGGATGGGCAGGGGGGGAGGCACGCATGGCCTGTTAGCACCAAGCAAGCAAGGTGACCACCTCCCTCCTAAAGCGTCTTAAATGAAATTTCAGTCCCGATAGGAGAAAACGTCAATATGTCTGAGCCATCATAATGGGTCTAAAAAATTATTTACTTAGAATTTTGAGCTGAAAGTTTGTACATAAATGGAGAATAATCATATCTACCACCAGAAAAAATTTCAGAATTTTCTGGGCACCAAATTGTTTTTAATGAATTTTTTACAGCCAAAAATTGAAAAAATCATCAAAAATAGTCCGTGAGTCGAAATGATCCCAAACTTCAGGGGCAGACTCCCCATGAATTACACAAATTATTTGAGTCATTTTGGGACCAATTCCATGATGAAAAGACGGTCAATTCACAAAAATTTCGCAACTGGGCATTGCAGCCAGCAGGCTGGGGCAGCTGTGCCTCGGCCTGGCCCATGGTGCATGCTGGCTGCCTTGTCCAGTGCACCTCCAGCCACCCCATGGAAGCCCTCAGGGTCCACCAGAGCAAGGGGCCACGGCCAAGGCAAGCTTGCCCATGAAATCAATGCCCACAGCATGTGCGGAGCCTCACAACTGGCTCGCGTGGGGCGCCCCTGGCAAGGCTGGCACCGTGCCTGCTGGTGACTGCTGTGGCACCCCTGGCTCGCACGCTGGGCAGTCAGTCGAGGGGCAGGGATGAGGGGGCTGGCTTAAGATGGGCGCTCGTGGCCTGGCTGGCACGCCCACCGCTGCCGCACGCTGGGCGAGCAGCCTATGCCGTGCCTGTTGGGGGCTACCTGGGCGTGCCACCCGTGCCCAGGGTCTGTGCGATGCGGCACCCCTGGCTCGCACGCTGGGCACTTAGTCGAGGGACAGGGACGTGGGGGCTGGCTTGCGATGGGAGCCCGCGGCCTGGCTGCCACGCCCACCGCTGCCGCACGCTGGGCGAGCAGCCCATTCCGTGCCTGCTTGGGGCTGCCTGGGCGTGCCACCCGTGCCAAGGGTCTGTGCATCGCAGCACCCCTGGCTCGCATGCTGGGCAGTCAGTCGAGGGGCAGGAATGAGGGGGCCGGCT
>JAJFZO010000103.1:565000-570000 GCA_021397835.1 Moringa oleifera
CTGCTGGGGACTGCCTGGGCATGCCTTCCGTGCCCAGGGACCATGCAACGCGGCTTGCCTGGCTCGCTCACAGGGCACTTAGCCGAGGGACAGGGACGAGGGCGCTGGCTCGCGATGGGCGCCTTTGGCCTGGCTGGCACGCCCACCGCTGCCGCACGCTGGGCACTTTGCCCATGCCGTGCCTGCTGGGGGCTGCCTAGGCATACCTCTCGTGCCAAGGGTCCGTGCAACGCGGCTCCCCTGGCTCGCTCGCTGGGCATTTAGTCGAGGGACCGAGACGAGGGGGCTGGCTCGTAATGAGCGCCTGTGGCCTGGCTGGCATGCCCTCCTCTGCTGCACGCTGGGCACTTGGCCCATGCCGTGCCTGCGGGGGCTGCCTGGGCATGCCCCCCGTGCCCAGAGTCCGTGCGACCCGGCTCCCCTGGCTCGCTTGTTGGGCATTAAGTCGAGGGACAGGGATGAGGGGTCTGGCTCGTGGTGGGCGCCTGTGGCCTCGCTGGCACGCCCATCGCTGCCGCATGTTGGGCACTTGGCCCATCCCGTGCCCAGGGTTCGTGTGACGCGGCACCCCTGGCTTGCTCGCTGTGCACTTAGTCAAGGGACAGGGACGAGGGGGCTGGCACGTGATGGGCGTCTGTGGCCTAGCTAGCGCGCCCACCGCTGCCACACGGTGTGCCTGCTGTGGGCTGCCGGGGCATGCCTCCCGTGCCCATGGTCTGTGCGACGTGGCCACCTTGGCTTGCTCGCTGGGCACTTAGTCGAGGGTCAGGGACGTTAGGGTGGCTTGCGATTGGCGCCCGCGGCCTGGCTGGCGCACCCATCGCTGCCGCACGCTGGGCGAGTAGTCCATGCCGTGCCTGCTGGGGGTTGCCTAGGCGTGCCACCTGTGCCCAGTGTCTGTGCAACACGGCCCCCCTGGCTCACTCGCTGGGCACTACGTCGAGGGACAGAGACGTGGGGGCTGGCTCGCAATGGGTGCCCACGGACTGGCTGGCACGCGCACCCCTACCGCACACTGGGTGAGCAGCCCATGCCGTGCCAGCTGGGGGCTGCCTGGGCATGCCTCTCGTGCCCAGGGTCTGTGCGACGCAGCTCCCCTGGCTCGTACACTGGGCACTTAGTCGAGGGGCAAGGACGAGGGGGGCTGGCTTGGATGGGGGCCCGCGGCGGCACTCTCGGCCCTTGGCCCTTGCCATGCCTGCTGGGGGCTGCCGGGGTGTGCCTCCCGTGCCCAGGGTCCATGCGACGGGGCTCCCCTGGCTCACACACTGGGCACTTAGTCGAGGGGGCTGGCTCGCGATTGGCGCCTATGGCTTGGCAGGTGTGCCCACCGCTGCCGCACGCTGGGCACTTGGCCCATGCCATGCCTGCTGGGGGCTGCCTGGGCATGCCTCCCGTGCCTAGGGTCTGTGCGACGCTGCTACCCTGGCTCGCTCGCTAGGCACTTAGTAGAGGGACAGGGAGGAGCGGGCTGGCTCGCGATGGGCGCCTGAGGCCTGGCTGGCGCTCTCACCTCCACCGCACGCTGGGAACTTGGCCCATCCAGTGCTTGCTGGGGGCTGCCTGGGCATGCCTCCCGTGCCCAAGGTCTGTGCAACGCGGCTCCCCTGGCTCGCTCGCTGGGCATTTAGTCGAGGGATAGGGACGAGCGGGCTGGCTCCCGATGGGCGCCTGAGGCCTAGCTGGCGCTCCCACCTCCACCGCACACTGGGAACTTAGCGCATCCCGTGCATGCTGGAGGCTACCTGGGCATGCCTCTCGTGCCCAGGGTCCATGCAACGCAGCTCCCCTGGCTCGCTCGCTGGGCATTTAGTCAAGGGACAGGGACGAGGGGGCTGGCTCGGGATAGGCGCCTGTGGCCTGGCTGGCGCGCCCATCGCTGCCACTCGCTGGGCACTTGGCCCATGCAGTGCCTGCTGGGGACTGCCTGGGCATGCCTCCCGTGCTCAAGAACTGTGCGACGCGGCTCCTCTGGCTCGCTCACTGGGCACATAGTCGAGGCATAGGGATGATGGGGCTAGCTCGCGATGGGCACCTGTGGCCTGGCTGTCACACCCACCGCTGCCGCATGCTGGGCACTTGGCCCAAGCCATGCCTGCTGGGGGCTGCCTTGGAATGCCTCCTGTGCTCAGGGTCTATGCGACCTAGCTCGTCTGGCTCGCTCGCTGGGCACTTAGTCGAGGGACAGGGACGAGCGGGCGGGCTCGCGATGAGCGCCTATGGCCTTGCTGGCGCTCCCTTCTCTACCTCATGCTGGGCACTTGGCCCATCCCGTGCTTGTTGGTGGCGGCCTGGGTATGCCTCCCGCGCCTAGGGTCTGTGCGACGCGGCCCCCCTAGCTTGCCCCCTGGGCACTACATCGAGGGAAAGGGACGTGGGGGCTAGCTCGCGATGGATGCCCTCGGCCTGGCTGGCTTGCCCATCGCTGCGGCACGCTGGGCAAGCAGCCCATGCCGTGCCTTCTGGGGGCTGCCTGGCCATGCCACCCGTGCCCAGGGTCCGTGCGACGCGACCCCCCTAGCTCGCTCGCTGGGTACTTAGTCGAGGGACAGGGACGTGGGGCCTGCCTCGTGATGGGAGCCCGCGGCCTAGCCGTTGCGCCCACCACTGCAGCACGCTGGGCGAGCAGCCCATGCCGTGCCTGCTGGGGGCTGCCTGGGCATGCCTCTCGTGCCAAGGTTCTGTTCGATGTGGCTCCCCTGGCTCGCATGCTGGGCACTTAGTCGAGGGGCAGGGACGAGGGTGCTGGCTCGGGATGGGTGCCTGCGGCTTGGCTGGCGCGGCCACCACTACCGTACGCTGGGCACTTGGCCCATGCCATGCCTGCTGGGGGCTGCCAGGGCATGCCTCCCGTGCCCAGGGTTCGTGCGATGCGGCTCCCCTGGCTCGCACGCTGGGCACTTTTTCGAGGGGGCTGGCTCGCGATTGGCGCCCATGGCTTGGCAGGCGCACCTGGGGGCTTCCTGGCCATGCCACCCGTGCCCAGGGTCCGTGCGACGCGACCCCCCTGGCTCACTCCCTGGGCACTTAGTCGAGGGACAGGGATGTGGGGCCTGGCTCGTGATGGGCGCCCGCGGCCTAGCTGACGCACCCACCGCTGCCGCACGTTGGGCGTGCAGCCCATCCCGTGCCTGCTAGGGGCTGCCTAGGCATGCCTCTCATGCCAAGGTTCTGTGCGATGCGGCTCCCCTGGCTCGCACGCTGGGCACTTAGTCCAGGGGCAGGGACGAGGGTGCTATCTCGCGATAGGCGCTTGCGGCTTGGCTGGCGCGGCCACCACTACCGCACGCTGGGCACTTGGCCCATGCCATGCCTGCTGGGGGCTGCCTGGGCATGCCTCCCGTGCCCAGGGTCTGTACGATGCGGCTCCCCTGGCTCGCTCGCTGGGCAATAGTGGAGGGACAGGGAAGAGCGGGCTGGCTCGCGATGGGCGACTGAGGCCTGGCTGGCGCTCCCTCCTCCACCGAACGCTGGGTACTTGGCCCATCCCGTGCTTGCTGGGGGCTGCCTTGGCATGCCTCACGTGCCTAGGGTCCGTTCAACGTGGCTCCCCTGGCTCGCTCGCTGGGCACTTAGTCGAGGGACAGGTACGATGGGGCTGGCTCGAGATGGGCGCCTGTGGCCTGGCTGGCGAGCCCACCGCTGCCACTAGCTTGGCACTTGGCCCATGTAGTGCCTGCTGGGGACTACCTGGGCATGCCTCCCGTATTCAGGAACCGTGCGACGTGGCTCCCCTGGCTCACTCACTAGGCACTTAGTCGAGGCACAGGGACGAGGAGGCTGGCTCGCGATGGGCGCCTGTGGCCTGGCTAGCACGCCCACCGCTGCCGCACGCTGGGCAATTGGCCCATGCCATGCCTGCTGGGGGCTGCCTGGGCATGCCTCCCGTGCCCAAGGTCTGTGCGATGTGGCCTCCCTGGCTCGCTCGCTAGGCACTACGTCGAGGGACAGGGATGTTGGGGCTGGCTCGCCATGGGCGCCCGCGGCATGGCTGGCGCGCCCACCCTGCCGCACGCTGGGGGAGCAGCCCATGCTGCGCCTGCTGGGGGCTGCTTGGGCGTGCTACCCGTGCTCAGGGTCCGTGCGACGCGGCACCCCTGGCTCTCACGCTGGGCAGTCAGTCGAGGGGCAGGGACGAGGTGGCTGGCTCGCGATGGGCGCCTGCGGCCTGGCTGGCGCGCCCACCGCTGCCGCACGCTGGGCGAGCAGCCCATTCCGTGCCTGCTGCGGGCTGCCTGGGCATGCCACACGTTCAATCATAATCCAGCGCACGGTAGCTTCGCGCCACTGGCTTTTCAACCAAGCGGATTTTGACTTCCATGACCACCGTCGTGCTGTCTTAATTGACCAATACCCTTTGTGGGTTCTAGGTTAGCGTGCAGTTGGGCACCGTAACCCGGCTTTCGATTCATCCCGCATCGCCAGTTTTGCTTACCAAAAATGGCCCACTTGGAGCTCTCAATTCCGTGGGATGGCTCAACGAGGCAGCCGCCCCGTACTACCTATTTAAAGTTTGAGAATAGGTCGAGGGCATTGCGCCCCCGATGCCTCTAATCATTGGCTTAACTCGATAGAACTCGCATCTGAGCTCCAGCTATCTTGAGGGAAACTTCGGAGGGAACCAGCTACTCAACGGTTCGATTAGTCTTTCGCCCCGATACCCAAGTCAGACGAACGATTTGCACATCAATGTCGCTCCGGGCCTCCACCAGAGTTTCCTCTGGTTGCGCCCCACTCAAGCATAGTTCACCATCTTTCGGGTCCCGACAGGCATGCTCGCACTCCAACCCTTCTCAAAAGATCGAGGTCGATCGGCGATGCACCCGCGAAGGATCCCGCCAATCAGCTTCCTTGCGCCTTACGGGTTTACTCACCCATTGACTCGCATGCATGTCAGACTCCTTGGTTCGTGTTTCAAGACGGGTCGAATGGGGAGTCCGCTGGCCAACACTGGGAGCACGCAGGTGCCGAAGCACCACTGCAATGGCGCGCGCTGCCAA
>JAJFZO010000103.1:575000-635000 GCA_021397835.1 Moringa oleifera
GACAATCGTGTTGTCAATCGCGTTGCGCAACGAGTTCGCCTAGGCAAGCCTTGGCGTCGGGATGTAGCCCTACTTCCGTCACCTCGAGGGCCTGCGACGAAGCACTCCGCATGCTCAAAATCACCCCAGCGATTTGGCCCTCGCGTAGCATGCATCATCATTAGCTTCATCGCCCACACCGTCGAGCTTGTGTAGCCACATCCCAGCTCATTATCCCGCGATTTTTCTCATTTCGTTGCGCATGTTTTTCCCATCGATGAGGCCTTGGCAGCAGGGGTGTCACGCCTTGCCTAGCCAAGCCGTGTGGCTCGCTCATTGCTAACGGTCGATGATCGTGTCGTCGATCGCGCTGCGCAAGGAGTTTGACTAGGCAAGCCTGGGCGTCGAAATCCAGCCCCGCATCTACCGCCTCAAGGGCCTACGACGAAGCACTCCGCATGCTCGAAATCCCCACAGCGATTTGGCCCTCGCGTAGCATGCATCATCGTTAACTTCGTCGCCCACATCGTCAAGTTTGTCTAGCCACATCCCAGCTCATTATCCCACAATTTCTCTCATTTCTTTGCCTATGTTTTTTCGACCGATGAGGCCATGGCAGCAAGGGTGTCACACCTTGCCCAGGCTTACCGTGCGGCTCGCTCATAGGTAACTACCGATGATCATATCGTTGATCGCGCTGCACAACGAGTTCGCCAACACAAGCCTGGACGTCGGGATCCAACCATGCATCTGCCACCTCGAGGGCCTGCGACGAAGCACTCCTCATGCTTAAAATCACTCCAGCGATTTAGACCTCGCGTAGCATGCATCTTCATTAGCTTTGCCACCCACACTGTTGAGCTTGTGTAGCCACTTCCCAGCTCATTATCCCACAATTTCTCTCATTTCATTGCCCATGTTTTTCCCACCGATGAGGCCATGGCAGGAGGTGTGTCACGCCTTGCCCAGGCAGGCTGTGTGGCTCGTTTATTGCTAATGCCCGATGATCGTGTCGTTGATCGCGCTGCGCAATGATTCCGCCAAGGCAAGCCTGGGCGTCGGGATCCAGCCCCGCATCTCCCACCTCGAGGGCCTGCGATGAAGCACTACGCATGCTCAAAATCTCCCCAGCGATTTGGCACTCGCGTAGCATGCATCATCATTAGCTTCGCCGCCCTCACCATCGAGCTTGTGTAGCCACATCCCAGCTCATTATCCCACAATTTCTCTCATTTCGTTGCACACGTTTTTTCGTCCGATGAGGCCTTGGCCGCAGGGGTGTCACGCCTTGCCTAGGCAAGCCGTGAGGCTCGCTCATTGCTAATGGCCGACGATCGTGTCGTCGATCGCGCTGCGTAAGGAGTTTGACTAGGCAAGCCTGGGCATTGGGATCTAGCCACGCATCCGCCGCCTCGAGGGCCTGCGATGAAGCACTCTGCATGCTCAAAATCCCCACAGTGATTTGGCCCTCGCGTAGCATGCATCATCGTTAACTTCGCCGCCCACACCGTCGAGTTTGTCTAGCCACATCCCAGCTCATTATCCCACAATTTCATTCATTTCATTGCCCATGTTTTTTCGACCGATGAGGCCATGACAGCAGGGGTGTCACGCCTTGCCCAGGCTTGCCGTGTGGCTCGCTCATAGGTAACTACCGATGATCGTGTCTTTAATCGTGCTGCGTAATGAGTTCGCCAACACAAGCCTGGACGTTGGGATCCAACCATGCATCTGCCACCTCGAGGGCCTGCGACGAAGCACTCCTCATGCTCAAAATCTCCCCAGCGATTTGGCCCTCGCGTAGCATGCATCTTCATTAGCTTCGCCACCCACACTGTTGAGCTTGTGTAGCCACATCCCAGCTCATTATCCCACAATTTCTCTCATTTCATTGCCCATGTTTTTCCCACCGATTAGGCCATGGCAGGAGGGATTTCACGCCTTGCCTAGACCGGTCGTGTGGCTCCCTCATTGCTAATGCCCGACGATCGTGTCGTCTATCGCGCTGCACAACGAGTCCGCCTAGGTAAGCCTGGGCATCGGGATCTAGCCCAGCATCCGCCGCCTCGAGCGCCTGCGATGAAGCACTCTACATGCTCGAAATCCCCCCAGCGATTTGGCCCTTGCCCAGCCTGCCATGTGGCTCGCACATTGCTAACGACCGACGATCGTGTCGTTGATCGCGCTGCGCAACGAGTTCGCCAAGGCAAGCCTGGGCGTCGGGATATAGCCACGCATCTGCCACGTCGAGGGCCTGCGATGAAGCACTCCGCATTCTCAAAATCCCACCAGCGATTTGGCCCTCGCGTAGCATGAATCATCGTTAGCTTCGCCGCCCACACCGTCGAGTTTGAGTAGCCACATCCCCGCTCATTATCCCACAATTTCTCTCATTTCCCTACCCACGTTTTTTCCACCGATGGGGCCTTGGCAGCAAGGGTGTCACGCCTTGCCCAGGCTGGCCGTGTGGCTCACTCATTGCTAACGGCCGACGATCGTGTCGTCGATCGCGCTGGGCAACGAGTCCACCAAAGCAACTCTGGACGTTGAGATCTAGCCCCGAATATGCCTCCTCGAAGGCCTGCGACGAACCATTCCGCATGCTCAAAATTCCCCCAGCGATTTGGCCCTCGCGTAGCATGCATCATCATTAGCTTCGCCGTCCACACCGTCGAGCTTGTGTAGCCACATCCCAGCTCATTATCCGATGATTTTTCTAATTTCGTTGCCCGTGTTTTTCCCACCGATGAGGCCTTGGCAACAGGGGTGTCACACCTTGCCCAGGCTGGCCATGTGGCTCACACATTGCTAACAGTCGACGATCGTGTCGTCAATCGCGCTACACAACGAGTCCGCCATGGCAACCCTGGGCGTCGGGATCCAGCCCCGCATCCGCCGCCTCGAGGGCCTGCGACGAAGCATTCCCCATGCTCGAAATCCCCGCCACGATTTGGCCTTTACGTAGCACGCATCATCGTTAACTTCGCTGTCCACACCGTCGAGTTTATCTAGCAACATCCAAGCTCATTATCCCACAATTTCTCTCATTTCATTGCCCATGTTTTTCCGATCGATGGGGCCATGGCAGCAGGGGTGTCACGCTTTGCCCAGGCTGGCCGTGTGGCTCGCTCATTGCTAACGCCCGACGATCGTGTCGTCGATCGCGCTACGCAATGAGTCGACCAAGGCAAGTCTGGGTGTTGAGATCCAGCCCCACATCTGCCACATCGAGGGCCTGTAATGAAGCACTCTACATGCTCAAAATCCCCCCAGCGATTTGGCCCTCGCGTAGCATGCATCATCATTAGCTTCGCCACCCATACCGTCGAGCGTGTGTAGCCACATCCCAGCTCATTATCCCACGACTTTTCTCATTTCGTTGCCCATATTTTTCCCACCGTGAGGCCTTGCAGCAGGGGTGTCACGCCTTGCTCAAGCTGTCCATGTGGCTCACTCATTGCTAACGGCAGACGATTATGTCATTGATCACGCTGCGAAACGAGTCCGCCAAGGCAAGCCTGGGTGTCGGCATGCAGCCCCGTATCCGCCGCCTCGAGGGCCTGCAACGAAGCACTCCGCATGCTCAAAATCACCCCAACGATTTGGCCCTCGCGTAGAATGCATCATCATTAGCTTCATCGCCCACACCGTCGAGCCTGTGTAGCCATATCCCAGCTCATTATCCCACGATTTTTCTCATTTCGTTGCCCACGTTTTTCTCACTGATGAGGCCTTGGCAGCAGGGGTGTCACGCCTTGCCCAGGTTGGCCGTGTGGTTCGCACATTGCTAACGGTCGACGATCGTGTCGTTGATCGCGCTGCGCAACGAGTTCGCCAAGGCAAGCCTGGGTGTCGGGATATAGCCCCGCATCTGCCACGTCGAGGGCCTGCGATGAAGCACTCTGCATTCTGAAAATCCCACCAGCGATTTGGCCCTAGCGCAGCATGCATCATCGTTAACTTCGCCGCCCACACTGTCGAGTTTGTCTAGCCACATCCAAGCTCATTATCCCACAATTTCTCTCATTTTGTTGCCCACATTTTTTCCACCGATGGGGCTTTGGCAGCAGGGGTGTCACGCCTTGCCCAGGCTGGCCGTGTGGCTCGTTCATTGCTAACGGCTGACAATCGTGTTGTCGATCGCGCTGCGCAACTAGTCCGCCTAGGCAAGTCTTGGCGTGGGGATCCAGCCCCGTATCAACCACCTCAAAGGCCTGTGACGAACCACTCTACATCCTCAAAATCCCACCAACGATTTGGCCCTCGTGTCGTATGCATCATCATTAGCTTCGCCACCCACACCGTCGAGCTTGTGTAGCCACATCCCAGCTCATTATCCCATGATTTTTCCCATTTCGTTGCCCACATTTTTCCAACTGATGAGGCCTTGGCAGCAGGGGTGTCACACCTTGCCCAGGCTGGCCCTGTGGCTCGGTTAATGCTAACAGCCGACGATCGTGTCATCGATCGCGCTGCGCCACGAGTCCGTCGAGGCAAGCCTGGGCGTCGGGATCCAGCCCCGCATTTGCCACCTCGAGGGCCTGCGATGAAGCGTTCGGCATACTCAAAATCCCCCCAGCGATTTGGCCCTCGCGTAGCATGCATCATCGTTAGCCTAGTTGCCCACACCGTCGAGCTTGTGTAGCCACATCCCAGCCCATTATCCCACGATTTCTCTCATTTCGTTGCCCACGTTTTTCCCACCGATGAGGCCTTGGCAGCAGGGGTGTCACGCCTTGCCTAGGCTGGTCGTGTGGCTCGCTCATTGTTAACAGCTGACGATCGTGTCGTCGATTGCGCTGCGCAACGAGTTCGCCTAGGCAAGCCTTGGCGTTGGGATGTAGCCCCGCATCTGCCACCTCGAGGGCCTGCGATGAAGCACTCCGCATGCTCAAAATCCCACCAGCGATTTAGCCCTTGCGTAGCATGCATCATCATTAGCTTCGCTGCCCACACCGTCGAGTTTTTGTAGCCACATTTCAGCTCATTATCCCATAATTTCTCTCATTTCTTTGCCCATGTTTTTCCGACCGATGGAGTCATGGCAGCAGGGGTGTCACGCCTTGCCCAGGCTGGCCGTGTGGCTCGCTCATTGCTAACACCCGACGATCGTGTCGTTGATCGCGCTGCGCAACGAGTCCGCCAAGGCAAGCTTGGGCGTCGGGATCTAGCCCCGCATTTGCCACATTGAGGGCCTGCGACGAAGCACTCCGTATGCTCAAAATCCCCCAAGCGATTTGGCCTTCGCATAGCATGCATCATCATTAGCTTCGCCACCCACACCATCGAGCTTGCGTAGCCACATCCCAGCTCATTATTCCACAACTTTTCTCATTTCGTTGCCCATGCTTTTCCCACTGATGAGGCCTTGGCAGCAGGGGTGTCACACCTTGCTCAGGCTGGCCATATGGCTCCCTCATTGCTAATGGCCGACGATCGTGTCGTCGATCACGCAGCGCAACGAGTCCGCCAAGGCAAGCCTGGGCGTCGGGATCCAGCCCCGCATCTGCCACGTCGAGGGCCTGCGACGAAGCACTCCGCATGCTTACAATGCCCTCAGCGATTTGGCCCTCGCATAGCATGCATCATCATTAGCTTCGCCGCTCACACTGTCGAGCTTGTGTAACCAAATCTCAGCTCATTATCCCACGATTTTTCTCATTTCGTTGCCCACGATTTTCCCATCGATGAAGCCTTGGCAGCAGGGGTGTCACACCTTGCCCAGGCTAGCCGTGTGGCTCGCTCATTGCTAACGGCCGACAATCGTGTCGTCGATCGCGCTGCGCAACGAGTCTGCCAAGGCAAGCCTGGGCGTCGGGATGCAGCCCCGCATCTACCACCTCGAGGGCATGCGACGAAGCACTATGCATGCTCGAAATCCCCCCAGCGATTTGGCCCTCGCGTAGCATGCATCATCGTTAGCTTCGCCGCCCACACCGTTGAGTTTGTGTCGCCACATCCTAGCTCATTATCCCACAATTTCTCTCATTTTGTTGCCCATGTTTTTTTCACTGATGGGGCTTTGGCAGCAGGAGTGTCACGCCTTGCCCAGGCTTGCCGCGTGGCTCACTCATTGCTAACGATCGATAATCGTGTCGTCGATCACGCTGCGCAACGAGTCCGCCAAGGCAAGCCTGGGTGTCGAGATGCAGCCCTACTTTCGTCACCTCGAGGGCCTGCGACGAAGCACTCCGCATGCTAAAAATCACCCCAGCGATTTGGCCCTCGCGTAGCATGCATCATCATTAGCTTTGCCACCCAGACCGTCGAGTTTGTCTAGCCACATCCCAGCTCATTATCCCACAATTTTTCTCATTTCATTGCCCACGTTTTTCCCACCAATGAGGCCTTGGAAGCAGGGGTGTCACACCTTGCCCAGGCTGGCCCTGTGGCTCGCCCATTTATAATGGCCTACGATCGTGTTGTCGATTACGCAGCGCAACGAGTCCGCCAAGGCAAGCCTGGGCGTCGGGATGCAGCCCCACATCCACCGCCTCGAGGGCCTGCGACGAAGCACTATGCATGCTTGAAATCCCCCCAGCGATTTGGCCCTCGCGTAGCATGCATCATCGTTAGCTTCGCCGCCCACACCGTTGAGTTTGTGTCGCCACATCCTAGCTCATTATCCCATAATTTCTCTCATTTTGTTGCCCATGTTTTTTCCACCGATGGGGCTTTGGCAGCAGGAGTGTCACGCCTTGCCCAGGCTTACCGTGTGGCTCGCTCATTGCTAACGGCCGATAATCGTGTCGTCGATCGCGCTGCGCAACGAGTCCGCCAAGGCAAGCCTGGGTGTCGGGATGCAGCCCTACTTTCGTCACCTCGAGGACCTGCGACGAAGCACTCCGCATGCTAAAAATCACCCCAGCGATTTGGCCCTCGCGTAGCATGCATCATCGTTAGCTTCGCCGCCCACACCGTCGAGTTTGTGTGGCCACATCTCAGCTCATTATCCCATAATTTCTCTCATTTTGTTGCCCACGTTTTTTCCACCGATGGGGCCTTGGCAGCAGGGGTGTCATGCCTTGCCTAGGCTGGCCGTGTGGCTCGCTCTAACAGCTGACGATTGTGTCATCGATCATGCTGTGTAACGAGTCCGCCAAGGCAAGCCTGGGTGTCGGGATGCAGCCTCGCTTCCGTCGCCTCGAGGGCCTGCGACGAAGCACTCTGCATGCTCAAAATCACCCCAGTGATTTGGCCCTCGCGTAGCATGCATCATCATTAGCTTCGCCGCCCACACTGTTGAGCTTGTGTAGCCACATCCCAGCTCATTATCCCATGATTTTTCTCATTTCATTGCCCATGTTTTTCCCACCGATAAGGCGTTGGCAGCAGGGGTGTGACGCCTTGCTCAAGCTGGCCGTGCGGCTCGCTATTGCTAACGGTAGACGATCGTGTCATCGATAATGCTGCGCAACGAGCCCTCCAAGGCAAGCCGGGGCGTCGGCATCCAGCCCCGCATCCACCTCCTCAAGGGCCTGCGACGAAGCACTCCGCATGCTCGAAATCCCCACAGCAATTTGGCCTTCGCGTAGCATGCATCATCGTTAACTTCGCCACCCACACCGTCGAGTTTGTCTAGCCACATCCCAGCTCATTATCCCACAATTTCTCTCATTTCATTACCCATGTTTTTCCCACCGATGAGGCCATGGCAGCAGGGGTGTCACGCCTTGCCCAGGCTGGCCGTGTGGCTCGCCCATTGCCAATGCCCAACGATCGTGTCGTTGATTGCACTGCGCGACGAGTCTGCCAAGGCAAGCCTGGGCGTCGGGATCCAGCCCCGCATCTGCCACCTCAAGGGCCGACGACGAAGCACTCCGCATGCCAAAAATCCCCCAATAGATTTGGCCTTCGTGTAGCATGCATCATCATTAGCTTCGTCGCCCACACCGTCGAGCTTGTGTAGCCACATCCCAGCTCATTATCCCACGATTTTTCTCATTTCATTGCCCATGTTTTTCCCACCGATAAGGCGTTGGCAGCAGGGGTGTGACGCCTTGCTCATGCTGGCCGTGCGGCTCGCTATTGCTAACGGCAGACGATCGTGTCATCGATAATGCTGCGCAACGAGCCCTCCAAGGCAAGCCAAGGCGTCGGCATCCAGCCCCGCATCCACCGCCTCAAGGGCCTACGACGAACCACTCCGCATGCTCGAAATCCCCACAGCAATTTGGCCCTCGCGTAGCATGCATCATCGTTAACTTCGCCACCCACACCGTCAAGTTTGTCTAGCCACATCCCAGCTCATTATCCCACAATTTCTCTCATTTCATTACCCATGTTTTTCCCACCGATGAGGCCATGGCAGCAGGGGTGTCACGCCTTGCCCAGGCTGGCCGTGTGGCTCGCCCATTGCCAATGCCCGACGATCGTGTCGTTGATTGCACTGCGCGACGAGTCTGCCAAGGCAAGCCTGGGCGTCGGGATCCAGCCCCGCATCTGCCACCTCAAGGGCCGACGACGAAGCACTCCGCATGCCAAAAATCCCCCAACAGATTTGGCCTTCGTGTAGCATGCATCATCATTAGCTTCGTCGCCCACACCGTCGAGCTTGTGTAGCCACATCCCAGCTCATTATCCCACGATTTTTCTCATTTCATTGCCCATGTTTTTCCCACCGATAAGGCGTTGGCAGCAGGGGTGTGACGCCTTGCTCATGCTGGCCGTGCGGCTCGCTATTGCTAACGGCAGACGATCGTGTCATCGATAATGCTGCGCAACGAGCCCTCCAAGGCAAGCCGGGGCGTCGGCATCCAGCCCCGCATCCACCGCCTCAAGGGCCTGCGACGAAGCACTCCGCATGCTCGAAATCCCCACAGCAATTTGGCCCTCGCGTAGCATGCATCATCGTTAACTTCGCCACCCACACCGTCGAGTTTGTCTAGCCACATCCCAGCTCATTATCCTACAATTTCTCTCATTTCATTACCCATGTTTTTCCCACCGATGAGGCCATGGCAGCAGAGGTGTCACGCCTTGCCCAGGCTGGCCGTGTGGCTCGCCCATTGCTAATGCCCGACGATCGTGTCGTTGATTGCACTGCGCGACGAGTCTGCCAAGGCTAGCCTGGGCGTCGGGATCCAGCCCCGCATCTGCCACCTCGAGGGCCGATGACGAAGCACTCCGCATGCCAAAAATCCCCCAACAGATTTGGCCTTCGTGTAGCATGCATCATCATTAGCTTCGTCGCCCACACCGTCGAGCTTGTGTAGCCACATCCCAGCTCATTATCCCACGATTTTTCTCATTTCATTGCCCATGTTTTTCCCACCGATAAGGCGTTGGCAGCAGGGGTGTGATGCCTTGCTCAGGCTGGCCGTGCGGCTCGCTATTGCTAACGGCAGACGATCGTGTCATCGATAATGCTGCGCAACGAGCCCTCCAAGGCAAGCCGGGGCGTCGGCATCCAGCACCACATCTGTCGTCTCGAGGGCCTGCGACGAAGCACTCCGCATGCTCAAAATCACCCCCGCGATTTAACCCTCGCGTAGCATGCATCATCACTAGCTTCGTCGCCCACACTATTGAGCTTGTGTAGCCATATCCCAGCTCATTATCCCACAATTTCTCTCATTTCATTGCCCATATTTTCCCCACCGATGAGGCCATGGCAAGAGGTGTGTCACGCCTTGCCCAGGCTGGCCGTGTGGCTCGCTCATTGCTAACGCCCGATGATCGTGTTGTTGATCGCGCTGTGCAATGATTCTGCCAAGGCAAGCCTGGGCGTCGGGATCCAGCCCCGCATCTGCCACCTAGAGGGCCTACGACGAAGCACTCCGCATGCTCAAAATCCCACCAGCGATTTGGCCCTCGCGTAGCATGCATCATCATTAGCTTCGCCGCCCATACCATCGATCTTGTGCAGCCACATCCCAGCTCATTATCCCACAATTTTTCTCATTTTGTTGCCCATGTTTTTCCCACCGATGAGGCCTTGGCAGCAGGGGTGTCACACCTTGCCCAGGCTGCCATGTGGCTAGCACATTCCTAGCGGCCGACGATCGTGTCGTCGATCGCGCTGCGCAATGAGTCCGCCCAGGCAAGCCTGGGTGTCGGGATCCAGCCCCGCATCCGCCACATCGCGGGCCTGCGACGAAGCACTCCGGATTCTCAAAATCCCCCAGCAATTTGGCCCTCGTGTAGCATGCATCATCATTAGCTTCACCGCCCACACCGTCGAGCGTGTGTAGCCACATCCCAGCTCATTATCCCACGATTTTTCTCATTTTGTTGCCCACGTTTTTCCCACTGATGAGGCCTTGGCAGCAGGGGTGTCACACCTTGCCCAGGCTGGCCATATGGCTCGCACATTGCTAACGGCCGACGATCGTGTCGTCAATCGCACTACGCAATGAGTCTGCCTAGGCAAGCCTGGGCGTCGAGATCTAGCCCCGCATGTACCACCTCGAGGGCCTGCGACGAAGCACTCCGCATGCTCAAAATCCCCCCAGTGATTTGGCCTTCGTGTAGCATGCATCATCATTAGCTTCGCCGCCCACACCATCGAGCTTGTGTAGCCACATCCTAGCTCATTATCCCACAATTTCTCTCATTTCGTTGCACACGTTTTTCTGTCCGATGAGGCCTTGGCAGCAGGGGTGTCACGCCTTGCCTAGGCAAGCTGTGTGGCTCGTTCATTGCTAATGGCCGACGATCGTGTCGTCGATCGTGCTGCGTAACAAGTTTGACTAGGCAAGCCAGGGCATCGGGATCCAGCCACGTATCCGCCGCCTCGAGGGTCTGCGATGAAGCACTCCGTATGCTCAAAATCTCCACAGTGATTTGGCCCTCGCGTAGCATGCATCTTCATTAGCTTCGCCACCCACACTGTTGAGCTTGTGTAGTCACATCCCAGCTCATTATCCCACAATTTCTCTCATTTCATTGCCCATGTTTTTCCCACCGATGAGGCCATGGCAGGAGGGATTTCATGCCTTGCCCAGGTCGGCCGTGTGGCTCGCTCATTGCTAATGCCCGACGATCGTGTCGTCGATCGCGCTGCGCAATGAGTCAGCCTAGGTAAGCCTGGGTGTCGGGATCCAGCCCAGCATCCGCCGCCTTGAGCGCTTGCGACGAAGCACTCTGCATGCTCGAAATCCCCCCAGTGATTTGGCCCTTGCGTAGCTTGCATCATCGTTAGCTTTGTCGCCTACACTGTCGAGTTTGAGTAGCCACATCCCCGCTCATTATCCCACAATTTCTCTCATTTCCCTGCCCACGTTTTTTCCACCGATGGGGCCTTGGCAGCAGGGGTGTCACGCCTTGCCCAGGCTGACCGTGTGGCTCACTCATTGCTAACGGCCGACGATCGTGTCGTCGATCGCGCTGCGCAACGAGTCCGCCAAGGCAACTCTAGGCGTCGAGATCCAGCCCCGAATCCGCAGCCCCGAAGGCCTGCGACGAACCATTCCGCATGCTCAAAATTCCCCCAACGATTTGGCCCTCGCGTAGCATGCATCATCATTAGCTTCGCCGCCCACACCGTTGAGCTTGTGTAGCCACATCCCAGCTCATTATCCCACGATTCTTCTCATTTCGTTACGCATGTTTTTCCCACCGATGAGGCCTTGGCAGCAGGGGTGTCACGCCTTGCCCAACCAAGCCGTGTGGCTCGCTCATTGCTAACGGCCGATGATCGTGTCGTCGATCGCGCTGCGCAAAGAGTTCGACTAGGCAAGCCTGGGCGTCGGGATCCAGCCCCGCATCCACCGCCTCAAGGGCCTGTGAAGAAGCACTCCGTATGCTCGAAATCCCCACAGCGATTTGGCCCTCGCGTAGCATCCATCATCGTTAACTTCGTCGCCCACACTGTCGAGTTTGTCTAGCCACATCCCAGCTCATTATCCCACAATTTCTCTCATTTCATTGCCCATGTTTTTCCGACCGATGAGGCCATGGCAGTAGGGGTGTCACGCCTTGCCTAGGCTGGCCGTGTGGCTCGCCCATTGCTAACGCCCCACGATCGTGTCGTTGATCGCACTGTGCGACGAGTATACCAAGGCAAGCCTGGGCGTCGGGATCCAGCCCCGCATCTGCCACCTCGAGGGCCGGCGACGAAGCACTCCACATGCTCAAAATCCCCCAACCGATTTGGCCTTCGTGTAGCATGCATCATCATTAGCTTCGCCGCCCACACCGTCGAGCTAGTGTAGCCACATCCGAGCACATTATCCCACGATTTTTCTCATTTCATTGCCCATGTTTTTCCCACCGATGAGGTGTTGGCAGCAGGGGTGTCACGCCTTGCTCAGGATGGCCGTGCGGCTCGCTCATTGCTAACGGCAGATGATCATGTCATCGATAACGCTGTGCAACGATCCCTCCAAGGCAAGCCGGGGCATCGGCATGCAGCCCCGCATCCGCCGTCTAGAGAGCCTGCGACGAAGCACTCCGCATGCTCAAAATCCCACCAGTGATTTGGCCCTCGCGTAGCAAGCATCATCATTAGCTTCGCCGCCCATACCGTCGAGCTTGTGCAGCCACATCCTAGCTCATTATCCCATGATTTTTCTCATTTTGTTGCCCACGTTTTTCCCACCGATGAGGCCTTGGCAGCAGGGGTGTCACACCTTGCCCAGGATGCCATGTGGCTAGCACATTGCTAACGGCCGACGATCGTGTTGTCGATCGCGCTGCGCAACGAGTCCGCCCAGGCAAGCCTGGGCGTCGGGATCCAGCCCCGCATCCGCTACCTCGAGGGCCTGCGACGAATCACTCTGCATGCTCAAAATCCCCCCAGCAATTTGGCCCTCGCGTAGCATGCACCATCATTAGCTTCGCCGCCCACACCGTCGAGCTTGTGTAGCCACATCCCAGCTCATTATCCGACGATTTTTCTCATTTCGTTGCCCGTGTTTTTTCCACTGATGAGGCCTTGGCAGCAGGGGTGTCACACCTTGCCCAGGCTGGCCATGTGGCTCACATATTGCTAACAGTCAACGATCGTGTCGTCAATCGCGCTACACAACGAGTCTGCCATGGCAACCCTGGGCGTCGGGATCTAGCCCCGCATCTGCCGCCTCGAGGGCCTGCGACGAAGCGCTCCCCATGCTTAAAATCCCCGCCGCGATTTGGCCCTTGCGTAGCATACATCATCGTTAACTTCGCCGCCCACACCGTCGAGTTTGTCTAGCCACATCCAAGCTCATTATCCCATAATTTCTCTCATTTCATTGCCCATGTTTTTACGACCGATGGGGCCATGGCAGCATGGGTGTCACGCCTTGCCCAGGCTGGCCGTGTGGCTCGCTCATTGCTAACACCCGACGATCGTGTCATTGATCGCGCTGCGCAACGAGTCTGCCTAGACAAGCTTGGGCGACGGGATCCAGCCCCGCATCTGCCACATCGAGGGCCTGTGACGAAGCACTCCACATGCTCAAAATCCCCCCAGCGATTTGGCCCTCGCGTAGCATGCATCATTAGCTTCGCCACCCACACCGTCGAGTTTGTGTAGCCACATCCCAGCTCATTATCCCACGACTTTTATCATTTCGTTGCCCATATTTTTCCCACCGATGAGGCCTTGGCAGCAGGGGTGTCACCCCTTGCTCAGGCTAGCCATGTGTTTCACTCATTACTAACGGCAGACGATTATGTTGTCGGTCACGCTGCGCAAGGAGTCCGCCAAGGCAAGCCTGGGCGTCGGCATGCAGCCCCGTATCCGCTGCCTTGACGGCCTGCGACGAAGCACTCCGCATGCTCAAAATCACCCCAACAATTTGGCCCTCGCGTAGCATGCATCATCATTAGCTTTGCCGCCCATACTGTTGAGCTTTTGTAGCCATATCCCAGCTCATTATCCCACGATTTTTCACATTTCGTTGCCCACGATTTTCCCACCGATTCGGGCCTTGGCAGCAGGGTGGTCACGCCTTGCCCAGGCTGGCCATGTGGCTCGCTCATTGCTAACGATCAACGATCGTGTCGTCGATCACGCTGCGAACGAGTCCGCCAGGGCAAGCCTGGGTGTCGGGATGAAGCCCCGCATCCGCCGCCTCGAGGGCCTGCGATGAAGCACACCGCATCCTCAAAATCACCCCAGAGATTTGGCCCTTGTGTAGCATGCATCATCATTAGCTTCGCTGCCCACACCGTCGAGCTTGTGTAGCCACATCCCAGCTCATTATCCCACGATTTTTCTCATTTCGTTGCCCACGTTTTTCTCACCGATCAGGCCTTGGTAGCAGGGGTGTCACACCTTGCCCAGCCTGCCATGTGGCTCGCACATTGCTAACGACCGACGATCGTGTCGTTGATCGCGCTGCGCAACGAGTTCGCCAAGGCAAGCCTGGGCGTCGGGATATAGCCACGCATCTGCCACGTCGAGGGCCTGCGATGAAGCACTCCGCATTCTCAAAATCCCACCAGCGATTTGGCCCTCGCGTAGCATGAATCATCGCTAGCTTCACCGCCCACACCGTCGAGTTTGAGTAGCCACATCCCCGCTCATTATCCCATAATTTCTCTCATTTCCCTGCCCACGTTTTTTCCACCGATGGGGCCTTAGCAGCAGGGGTGTCACGCCTTGCCCAGGCTGGCCGTGTGGCTCACTCATTGCTAACTGTCGACGATCATGTCGTCGATCACGCTGCGCAACGAGTCCGCCAAGGCAAGTCTGGGCACCGAGATCCAACCCCGAATCCGCCGCCTCGAAGGCCTCCGACGAACCACTCCTGATGCTCAAAATTCCCCTAGCGATTTGGCCCTCGCGTAGCATGCATCATCATTAGCTTCGCCGTCCACACCGTCGAGCTTGTGTAGCCACATCCCAGCTCATTATCCGACGATTTTTGTCATTTCGTTGCCCGTGTTTTTCCCACCGATGAGGCCTTGGCAGCAGGGGCGTCTCACCTTGCCCAGGCTGGCCATGTGGCTCACACATTGCTAACAGTCGACGATCATGTCGTCAATCGCGCTACACAACGAGTCCGCCATGGTAACCCTGGGCGTCGGGATCCAGCCCCGCATCCGCTGCCTCGAGGGCCTGAGACGAAGCACTCCGCATGCTCGAAATCCCCGCCGCGATTTGGCCCTCGCATAGCATGCATCATCGTTAACTTCACCGCCCACACCGTCGAGTTTGTCTAACCACATCCAAGCTCATTATCCCACAATTTCTCTCATTTCTTTGCCCATGTTTTTTCGACCGATGGGGCCATGGCAGCAGGGGTGTCACGCCTTGCCTACACTGGACATGTGGCTCACTCATTGCTAACGCCCGACGATCTAGTCGTTGATCGCGCTGCGCAACGAGTCTGCCTAGGAAAGCTTGGGCGTCGGGATCCAGCCCCGTATCTGCCACATCGAGGGCCTGCGACGAAGCACTCCGTATGCTCAAAATCCCCCTAGCGATTTGGCCCTTGCGTAGCATGCATCATCATTAGCTTCGCCACCCACACCGTCGAGCTTGTGTAGCCACATCTCAGCTCATTATCCCATGATTTTTCTCATTTCGTTGCCCACGTTTTTACCACCGATGAGGCCTTGGCAGTAGGGGTGTCACACCTTCCCTAGGCTGGCCATGTGGCTCGCACATTGCTAACGGCCGACGATCGTGTCGTCAATCGCGCTACGCAACGAGTCCGCCGAGGCAAGCCTGGGCGTTGGGATCCAGCCCCGCATTCGCCACCTCGAGGGCCTGCGATGAAGCGCTCTGTATACTCAAAATCCCCCCAGCAATTTGGCCCTCGCGTAGCATGCATCATCATTAGCTTCGCCACCCACACTGTTGAGCTTGTGTAGCAACATCCCAGCTCATTATCCCACAATTTCTCTGATTTCATTGCCCATGTTTTTTCCACCGATGAGGCCATGGCAGGAGAGGTGTCACGCCTTTCCCAGGCTGGCCGTGTGGCTCGCTCATTGCTAACGCCCGACGATCGTGTCGTTGATCGTGCTGCGCAAGGAGTTTGACTAGGCAAGCCTGGGCGTCAAAATCCAGCCCCGCATCCACCTCCTCAAGGGCCTACGACGAAGCACTCCGCATGCTCAAAATCCCCACAGCGATTTGGCCCTCGCGTAGCATGCATCATCGTTAACTTCGTCGCCCACATCGTCAAGTTTGTCTAGCCACATCCCAGCTCATTATCCCACAATTTCTCTCATTTCTTTGCCTATGTTTTTTCGACCGATGAGGCCATGGCAGCAGGGGTGTCACACCTTGCCCAGGCTTGCCGTGCGGCTCGCTCATAGGTAACTACCGATGATCATATCGTTGATCGCGCTGAGCAACGAGTTCGCCAACACAAGCCGGGACGTCGGGATCCAACCATGCATCTGCCACCTCGAGGGCCTGCGACGAAGCACTCCTCATGCTCAAAATCACTCCAGCGATTTGGACCTCGCGTAGCATGCATCTTCATTAGCTTTGCCACCCACACTGTTGAGCTTGTGTAGCCACTTCCCATCTCATTATCCCACAATTTCTCTCATTTCATTGCCCATGTTTTTTCCACCGATGAGGCCATGGCAGGAGGTGTGTCACGCCTTGCCCAGGCTGGCCGTGTGGCTCGCTTATTGCTAATGCCCGATGATCGTGTCGTTGATCGCGCTGCGCAATGATTCCGCCAAGGCAAGCCTGGGCGTCGGGATCCAGCCCCGCATCTGTCACCTCGAGGGCCTGCGATGAAGCACTCCGCATGCTCAAAATCCCCCCAGCGATTTGGCACTCGCGTAGCATGCATCATCATTAGCTTCGCCGCCCTCACCATCGAGCTTGTGTAGCCACATCTCAGCTCATTATCCCACAATTTCTCTCATTTCGTTGCACACGTTTTTTCGTCCGATGAGGCCTTGGCCGCAGGGGTGTCACGCCTTGCCTAGGCAAGCCGTGAGGCTCGCTCATTGCTAATGGCCGACGATCGTGTCGTCGATCGCACTGCGTAAGGAGTTTGACTAGGCAAGCCTGGGCATTGGGATCTAGCCACGCATCCGCCCCCTCGAGGGCCTGCGACGAAGCACTTTGCATGCTCAAAATCCCCACAGCGATTTGGCCCTCGCGTAGCATGCATCATCGTTAACTTCGCCGCCCACACCGTCGAGTTTGTCTAGCCACATCCCAGCTCATTATCCCACAATTTCATTCATTTCATTGCCCATGTTTTTTCGACCGATGAGGCCATGACAGCAGGGGTGTCACGCCTTGCCCAGGCTTGCCGTGTGGCTCGCTCATAGGTAACTACCGATGATCGTGTCTTTAATCGTGTTGCGTAATGAGTTCGCCAACACAAGCCTGGACGTCGGGATCCAACCATGCATCTGCCACCTCGAGGGCCTGCGACGAAGCACTCCTTATGCTCAAAATCACCCCAGTGATTTGGCCCTCGCGTAGCATGCATCTTCATTAGCTTCGCCACCCACACTGTTGAGCTTGTGTAGCCACATCCCAGCTCATTATCCCACAATTTCTCTCATTTCATTGCCCATGTTTTTCCCACCGATTAGGCCATGGCAGGAGGGATTTCACGCCTTGCCTAGGCCGGTCGTGTGGCTCGCTCATTGCTAATGCCTGACGATCGTGTCGTCGATCGCGCTGCGCAATGAGTCCGCCTAGGTAAGCCTGGGCATCGGGATCTAGCCTAGCATCCGTCGCCTCGAGCGCCTGCGATGAAGCACTCTGCATGCTCGAAATCCCCCCAGCGATTTGGCCCTTGTGTAGCTTGCATCATCGTTAGCTTCGCCGCCCACACCGTCGAGTTTGAGTAGCCACATCCCCGCTCATTATCCCACAATTTCTCTCATTTCCCTGCCCACGTTTTTTCCATCGATGGGGCCTTGGCAGCAGGGGTGTCACGCCTTGCCCAGGCTGGCCGTGTGGCTCACTCATTGCTAACGGCCGACGATCGTGTCGTCGATCGCGCTGGGCAACGAGTCCGCCAAGGCAACTCTGGACGTTGAGATCTAGCCCCGAATCTGCCTCCTCGAAGGCCTGCGACGAACCATTCCGCATGCTCAAAATTCCACCAGCGATTTGGCCCTCGCGTAGCATGCATCATCATTAGCTTCGCCGTCCACACCGTCGAGCTTGTGTAGCCACATCCCAGCTCATTATCCGATGATTTTTCTCATTTCGTTGCCCGTGTTTTTCCCACCGATGAGGCCTTGGCAGCAGGGGTGTCACACCTTGCCCAGGCTGGCCATGTGGCTCACACATTGCTAACAGTCGACGATCGTGTCGTCAATCGCGCTACACAACGAGTCCGCCATGGCAACCCTGGGCGTCGGGATCCAGCCCCGCATCCGCCGCCTCGAGGGCCTGCGACGAAGCACTCCCCATGCTCGAAATCCCCGCCGCGATTTGGCCTTTACGTAGCACGCATCATCGTTAACTTCGCTGTCCACACCGTCGAGTTTGTCTAGCAACATCCAAGCTCATTATCCCATAATTTCTCTCATTTCATTGCCCATGTTTTTCCGACCGATGGGGCCATGGCAGCAGGGGTGTCACGCTTTGCCCAGGCTGGCCGTGTGGCTCGCTCATTGCTAACGCCCGACGATCGTGTCGTCGATCGCGCTACGCAACGAGTCCACCAAGGCAAGTCTGGGTGTTGAGATCCAGCCCCGCATCTGCCACATCGAGGGCCTGCAGTGAAGCACTCCGCATGCTCAAAATCCCCCTAGAGATTTGGCCCTCGCGTAGCATGCATCATCATTAGCTTCGCCACCCACACCGTCGAGGTTGTGTAGCCACATCTCAGCTCATTATCCCACGATTTTTCTAATTTCGTTGCCCACGTTTTTACCACCGATGAGGCCTTTGGCAGTAGGGGTGTCACACCTTCCCTAGGCTGGCCATGTGGCTCGCACATTGCTAACGGCCGACGATCGTGTCGTCAATCGCGCTACGCAACGAGTCCGCCGAGGCAAGCCTGGGCGTCGGGATCCAGCCCCGCATTCGCCACCTCGAGGGCCTGCGATGAAGCGCTCCGTATACTCAAAATCCCCCCAGCGATTTGGCCCTCGCGTAGCATGCATCATCATTAGCTTCGTCGCCCACACTGTTGAGCTTGTGTAGCAACATCCCAGCTCATTATCCCACAATTTCTCTGATTTCATTGCCCATGTTTTTCCCACCGATGAGGCCATGGCAGGAGAGGTGTCACGCCTTTCCCAGGCTGGCCGTGTGGCTCGCTCATTGCTAACGCCCGACGATCGTGTCGTTGATCGCGCTGTGCAACGAGTCTGCCAAGGCAAGCCTGGGCGTCGGGATCCAGCCCCGCATCTGCCACCTCGAGCGCCTGCGACGAAGCACTCTGCATGCTCAAAATCCCCTCAGTGATTTGGCACTCACATAGCATGCATCATCATTAGCTTCACCGCCCACACCGTCGAGCTTGTGTAGCCACATCCCAGCTCATTATTCCACGATTTTTCTCATTTCGTTGCCCACGTTTTTCCCACCGATTCGGGCCTTGGCAGCAGGGGTGTCACGCCTTGCCCAGGCTGGCCATGTGGCTCGCTCATTGCTAACGGCCGACGATCGTGTCGTCGATCACGCTGCGCAACAAGTCCGCCAAGGCAAGCCTGGGCGCCGGGATGAAGCCCCGCAACCGCAGCCTCGAGGGCCTGCGACGAGGCACACCGCATGCTCAAAATCACCCCAGTGATTTGGCCCTCGCGTAGCATGCATCATCATTAGCTTTGCCGCCCACACCGTCGAGCTTGTGTAGCCACATCCCAGCTCACTATCCCATGATTTTTCTCATTTCATTGCCCACATTTTTCTCACCAATGAGGCCTTGGCAGCAGGGCTGTCACACCTTGCCCAGGATGCCATGTGGCTATTACATTGCTAACGGCCGACGATCGTGTCGTCGATCGCGTTGCGCAACGAGTCCGCCAAGGCAAGCCTGGGCATCGTGATCCAGCCCCGTATTTGCCACCTCGAGGGCCTGCGACGAAGCACTCTGCATGCTCAAAATCCCCTCAGTGATTTGGCACTCACATAGCATGCATCATCATTAGCTTCACCGCCAACACCGTCGAGCTTGTGTAGCCACATCCCAGCTCATTATCCCACGATTTTTCTCATTTCATTGCCCACATTTTTCTCACTGATGAGGCCTTGGCAGCAGGGCTGTCACACCTTGCCCAGGCTGCCATGTGGCTATTACATTGCTAACGGCCGATTATCGTGTCGTCGATCGCGTTGCGCAACGAGTCCGCCAAGGCAAGCCTGGGCATCGGGATCCAGCCCTGTATCTGCCACCTCGAGGGCCTGCGACGAAGCACTCTGCATGCTCAAAATCCCCCCAGCGATTTGGCCCTCGCGTAGCGTGCATCATCATTAGCTTCGCTGCCCACACCGTCGAGCTTGTGTAGCCACATCCCAGCTCATTATCCCACGATTTTTCTCATTTCGTTGCCCATGTTTTTCCCACCGATGAGGCCATGGCAGCAGGGGTGTCACTCCTTCCCCAGGCTGGCCATGTGGCTCGCTCATTGCTAACGGCTGACGATCATGTCGTCGATCGCGATGCGCAACGAGTCGGCCAAAGCAAGCATGGGCGTTGGGATGCAGCCCCGCATCCGCCACCTCGAGGGCCTGCAACAAAGCACTTCGCATGGTCCAAATCACTCCAACGATTTGGCCCTCGCGTAGCATGCATCATCATTAGCTTCGTCGCCCACACCGTTGAGCTTGTGTAGCCACATCCCAGCTCATTATCCCACGATTGTTCTCATTTTGGTTCCCACGTTTTTCCCACCGATGAGGCCTCAGCAGCAGGGGTGTCACGCCTTGCCTAGGCTGGCCATATGACTCGCTCATTGCTAACGACCGACGATCGTGTTGTCGATCGCACTACGCAACGAGTCTGCCAAGGCGAGCCTGGGCGTCAAGATACAGCCCCGCATCTGCCGCCTCGAGGGCATGCGACGAAGAACTCTGCATGCTCGAAATCCCCCCAGCGATTTGGCCCTCGCGTAGCATGCATCATCGTTAGCGTCGCCGCCCACACCGTCGAGTTTGTCTAGACGCATCCCGGCTCATTATCCCATGGTTTTTCTCATTTCGTTACCCACGTTTTTCCCACCGATGAGGCCTTGGCAGCAGGGGTGTCACGCCTTGCCCAGGCTGGCCGTGTGGCTCACTCATTGCTAACGGCCGACAATCGTGTCATCGATCGTGCTGCGTAACGAGTCCGCTTAGGCAAGGCTGGGCGTCGGGATCCAGCCCCGCATCCGCCCCCTCAAGGGCCTACGACGAAGCACTCCGCATGCTCAAAATCCCCCCAGCGATTTGGCCCTCGCGTAGCATGCATGATGATTAGCTTCGCCGCCCACACCGTCGAGCTTGTGTAGCCACATCCTAGCTCATTATCCCATGATTTTTCTCATTCCATTGCCCATGTTTTTCCCACCGATGAGGCCTTGGCAGCAGGGGTGTCACAGCTTGCCCAGGCTGGCCATGTGGCTCGCTCATTGTTAACGGCTGACGATCGTGTCGTCGATCGCGCTACGCAATGAGTCCGCCTAGGCAAGCCTGGGCATCGGGATCCATCCCCGCATCCGCCGCCTCGAGGGCCTGAGATGAAGCACTTCGCATACTCGAAATCCCCCCAGCGATTTGGCCGTCGCGTAGCATGCATCATCGTTAGCTTCGCCGCGCACACCGTCGAGCTTGTGTAGCCACAACCCGACTCTTTATCCCACGATTTTTCTCATTTTGTTGCCCACAATTTAGCAGATTTTGTTTCCCACGTTTTCTCCAGTCCGTTGGCTACTGATCGGGCATCCCACACTCTTCGGCCGACGTCGTCGGCCGCCTGCCTGCTGGCGGTGGTGGCCGCCACAGCCACGCACCACCGGCTGGATGGGCAAGGTAGCAAGCCGCCCTGCCCATGCCATGCGGGCTGGGTTGCCCAAGCCCAGCGCCTACCCACGTGGGATTTGCAGGGGGGGAGGCACGCATGGCCTGTTGGCACCCAGCAAGCTTGGTGACCACCTCCCCCCTAAAGAGTCTTAAATGAAATTTTACTCCTGGCAAGAGGAAACATCAATATCTCTGAGCCGTCATAATGGGTGTAAAAAATTATTTACTTGGAATTTTGAGCTGAAATTTTGAATATATATGTAGAATAATCATATCTACCACCAGAAAAAAATTCAGCATTTTCTGGGCACAAAATTTTTTTTAATGAATTTTCTACAGCCAAAAATTGAAAAAATCATCAAAAATAGCCCGTGAGTCGAAATGATCCCAAACTTCAGGGGCAGACTCCTCATGAATTACACGAATTATTTGAGTCATTTCAGGACCAATTCCATGATGAAAATATGGTCAATTCATAACAATTTCGCAACTGGGCATTACGGCTAGCAGGCTAGGGCAGCTGTGCCTCTGCCTGGCCCATGGTTCATGCTGGCTGCCCTGTCCAGCGCACCTCCAGCCACCCCATGGCAGCCCTCAGGGTACACCAGAGCCAGGGGCCATGGCCAAGGCCAGCATGCACTTGGTTCTCCAATGCTTCCCGATATGTTTCTAAGTGTTTTTCTCTTGTGTTTCTCATTCTCTACAAGCCCAAAGGACTTGCTTCTTTTTCCAGGCCATTATCTTGAGGGACCGTTTCTGACCTCGTGGCATCAATTTTTGAAAAGAGAGGGACAATTTTTGTGGGGGTTCAGGAGGGGGGGGGGGGAGGGACGAATCAAAGCGACAAAGGGCTGAATCTCAGTGGATCGTGGCAGCAAGGCCACTCTGCCACTTACAATACCCTGTCGCGTATTTAAGTCATCTGCAAATGATTCTACCCATCGCTCGGTGGGAATCACACTTCAAGGCAGCCCGCGAGGCTCCTCTGCCACACGAGCTTGGCCAACGACACGTGCCTTTGGGGGCCTGGAGGCCCCTACTGCAGCTCGGCAATTGGGCGACGGGCGCATGCATCGCTTCCCTCCCGACAATTTCAAGCACTCTTTGACTCTCTTTTCAAAGTCCTTTTCATCTTTTCCTCGCGGTACTTGTTCGCTATCGGTCTCTCGCCCGTATTGAGCCTTTGACAGAATTTACCGCCCTATTGGGGCTGCATTCCCAAACAACCTGACTCGTCGACAGCGCCTCGTGGTGCGATAGGGTCCGGGTGAGACGGAGCTCTCACCCTCTCCAGCGCCCCTTTCCAGGGGACTTGGGCCCCGATCCGTCGCTGAGGACGCTTCTTCAAACTACAATTCGGGCACCGAGGGCGCTCGATTTTCAAGCTGGGCTTTTCTCGGTTCGCTCGCCGTTACTAGGGGAATCCTTGTTAGTTTCTTTTCCTCCGCTTATTGATATGCTTAAACTCAGCAGGTGGTCCCGCTTGACCTAGGGTCGCATCTTGATCGATCGATCATTGGGTCCGTGAGCTGCGAGCGAGCGACGCGCGCACGAGGGAGCACGAGGCTTTCTCTACCACAGCCGAGCCGTGACGCGGCATCGCTCGAGACTCTTTTTTAGGCCAATTGCGAGCCAGAGGCAAACGGGAGGCCAACATCCGCCCCGCGATGGTCCCTGCCCTCCCCAAAGGGAAGCGGGCGGGGTCGGGGGCGACGGTGCTTGACACCTAGGCAGACGTGCCCTTGGCCTGATGGCTTCGGGCGCAACTTGCGTTCAAATACTCGATGGTTCACGAGATTCTGCAATTCACACCAAGTATCGTATTTCGCTACGTTCTTCATTGATGCGAGAGCCGAGATATTCGTTGCCGAGAGTCATTTTACACATCGTTTAAGGACGACACGACCGCCAGCCGCGCACCGAGATCAGGGCGACTTGGGTATGCTTTTTCATTCGAGTTCCTTGGCGCATCCCGCATTGTGGGTTTTGTTGTTGCGTGCGACGAGGGGCTTGGGCGCGAGCCCACGCACCCTTGCCGCGCGAGGCGGGACGAGGGGCACGAGAGCCCTCCACCCCACCAGTGTGTTTACAATGTGTTCGCGGGTCGTTTCGCTGAGCGAGTTTTCGACAGTGATCCTTCCGCAGGTTCACCTACGAAAACCTTGTTACAACTTCTCCTTCCTATAAATGATAAGGTTCAGTGGACTTCTCGCGACGTCGCGAGTGGCGAACTGCCCACGTCACCGCGATCCGAACACTTCACCGGACCATTCAATCGGTAGGAGCGACGGGCGGTGTGTACAAAGGGCAGGGATGTAGTTAACGCGAGCTGATGACTCGCGCTTACTAGGAATTCCTCATTGAAGACCAACAATTGCAATGATTTATCCCCATCACGATGAAATTTCAAAGATTACCCGGGCCTGTCGGCCAAGGCTATAAACTCATTGAATACATCAGTGTAGCGCGCGTGCGGCTCAGAACATCTAAGTGCATCACAGACCTGTTATTGCCTCAAACTTCCTTAGCCTAAGTGGCCATAGTCCTTCTAAGAAGCCGAGCGTGGAGGGTCACCTCCACGTAGCTAGTTAGCAGGCTGAGGTCTCGTTCGTTAACGGAATTAACCAGACAAATCGCTCCACCAACTAAGAACAGCCATGCACCACCACCCATAGAATCAAGAAAGAGCTCTCAGTCTGTCAATCCTTACTATGTCTGGACCTGGTAAGTTTCCCCGTGTTGAGTCAAATTAAGCCGCAGGCTCCACTCCTGGTGGTGCCCTTCCATCAATTCCTTTAAGTTTTAGCCTTGCAACCATACTCCCCCTGGAACCTAAAGACTTTAATTTCTCATAAGGTGCCAGCGGAGTCCTAAAAGCAACATCCACTGATTCCTGGTCGGCATCGTTTATGGTTGAGACTAGGACGATATCTGATCGTCTTCGAGCCCCCAACTTTCATTCTTGATTAATGAAAACATCCTTGGCAAATGCTTTTGCAGTTGTTCGTCTTTCATAAATCCCAGAATTTCACCTCTGATTATGAAATACGAATGCCCCTGACTGTCCCTGTTAATCATTACTCCAATCCCGAAGGCCAACAGAATAGGATCGAAATCCTATGATGTTATCCCATGCTAATGTATTCAGAGCGTAGGCTTGCTTTGAGCACTCTAATTTCTTAAAATTAACAGTGCTGGAGGCACGACCCGGTCAATTAAGGCCAGGAGCGCATCGTCGATAGTAGGGACAAGCCAACCGGTGCACACCGTAGGCGGACCGGCCGACCCATCCCAAGGTCCAACTACGAGCTTTTTAACTGCAATAACTTAAATATACGCTATTGGAGCTGGAATTACAGTGGCTACTGGGACCAGACTTGCCCTCCAATGGATCCTTGTTAAGGGATTTAGATTGTACTCATTCTAATTACCAGATTCGAAAAGCCCAGTATTGTTATTTATTGTCACTACCTCCCCGTGTTAGGATTGGGTAATTTGCACGCCTACTGCCTTCCTTGGATGTGGTAGCCGTTTCTCAGGCTCCCAATCTAGAATCGAACCCTAATTCTCCGTCACTTGTCACCACCATAGTAGGCAACTATCCTACAATCGAAAGTTGATAGGGCAGAAGTTTGAATGATGCGTCGCCGGCACGATGGCCTTGCGATCCGTCGAGTTATCATGAATCATCAGAGCAACGGGCGAAGCCTGCGTTGACCTTTTATCTAATAAATGCTCCCCTTCCAGAAGTCGGGGTTTGTTGCACGTGTTAGCTCTAGAATTACTACGGTTATCCGAGTAGTAGGTGCCATCAAACAAACTATAACTGATTTAATGAGCCATTCGCAGTTTCACAGTCTGAATTAGTTCATACTTACACATGCATGGCTTAATCTTTGAGACAAGCATATGACTACTGGCAGGATCAACCAGGTAGCATCCTTCGAGACGCCGCGCCAACTAAGACCGAAGCGTGCTGCAAGGCTCGCTAAGCCAAAGCTGTCACTGTCGTCGTTCAAAATCAATGGGATATCGGACAAATGCTTTCGCTTGGACAGTCAGAGGTCGAGGCCACTCCTGTCGCAATACTTTTTGCACCCGAGGGGACAACCGATCTCTCGTGTGCCAAAGCAATCGCATGCCAAATCAAGCCGCGCTTGGAGCATGAGGCTCGGCTTAGGATTCCACCCATGCCCACGAGGGACATGGTGCAAAGACAACCGACTCGAATCATCAAATTCCATTTGTGAAGGCACGCGACATAGGGTCCCGATGTCACCCACGAAACACCAACGTATGACTCGGGGTCGAGTTTGAAGCGACGTGCTAGTCGACAGTTCGATGCGAGAGAATGGAGCCTGCCAACGCGCATGACTAGATCACCACTCACACAACGCACGTACAAATGGGCAGCAACAGCACCAAACGAGCTGTAAGCCGACGAGTGAAAGGCCCATCGATCATGCAGGTCATCGTTTGCCGCCGCACCCAAGCCGCTAAGCACAAAATTGTTTCAATAGCAAGGGACCATTCTTTAATGGCAAGGGACCACCGATGAGGCCTTGGCAACAAGGATGTCACAACGTGCCCATGCTGGCCTTGTGGCTCGCTTGTTGCTAACGGTCGACGATTGTGTCGTCGATCGCTCTGCGCAACAAGTCCGCTTCTAGGCAAGCCTGACCATCGAGATCCAACCCCGCGTCCACCGCCTTGAGCGCCTGCGACAAAGCACTCCGCATGCTTGAAATCCCCCCAACGATTTGGCCTTCACATAGCATGCATCATCATTAGCTTCGTCGCCCACACCATCGAGCTTGTCTAGCCACATCCCAGCTCATTATCCCATGATTATTCTCGCTTCGTTGCCCACGTTTTGCCCACCGATGAGGCCTTGGAAGCAGGGGTGCCCAGGTTGGCCGTGTGGCTCGCTCGTTGCTAATGGTCGACGATCGTGTCGTTGATCGCACTGTGCAACGAGTCCGCCTAGGCAAGCTTGAGCGTCAAAATCCAACCCCACGTTTGTCGCCTTGAGGGCCTGCGATGAAGCACTCCGCATGCTCAAAATCCCCCCAATAATTTGGCCCTCACGTAGCAAGCATCATCGTTAGCTTCGCCACCCACACCATCGATTGTGTTGCTCACTCATTGCTAACAGCCGACGATCGTGTCATCGATCGCGTTACGCAACAAGTCTGCCTAGGCAAGCCTGAGCGTCGGGATCCAACCTCATGTCCACCACCTTGAGGGCCTGTGATGAGGCACTCTGCATGCTCCAAATTCCCCCCAACGATTTGGCCATCACGTGCCATGCATCATCGTTAGCTTCGCCGCGCACACCGTCGAGCTTGTGTAGCCACATCCCAACTCATTATCCCACAATTTTTCTCATTTCGTTGCCCATATTTTTCCCACCGATGGGGCCTTGGCAGCATGGGTGTCATACCTTGCCCAGGCTGGCCGTGTGGCTTGCTCATTGCTAACAAGAGACGATCGTGTCGTCGATTGTGGTGCACAACGAGTCCACCTAGGCAAGCCTGGGTGTCAGGATCCAGCCCGCATCTGTCGCCTCGAGGGCCTGCAATGAAGCACTTCGCATGATCAAAATCCCCCCAGCGATTTGGCCCTCACGTAGCATGCGTCATCGTTAGCTTCGCTGCCCACACCGTCGAGCTTGTGTAGCCGCATCCCAGCTCATTATCCCACGATTTTTCTCATTTCGTTGCCCACGTTGTTCCCACCGATGAGGCCTTGGCAGTAGGGGTGTCACGCCTTGCCCAGGCTGGCCATGTGGCTCGCTCATTGCTAACGGCCGATGATCGTCTCGTCGATCGCTCTGTGCAACGAGTCTGCCTAGGCAAGCCTGGGTGTTAGGATCCAGCCCCACATCCACCGTCTCGAGGGCCTGCTACGAAGAACTCTGCATGCTTGAAATCCCCCAGCGATTTGGCCCACGCGTAGCATGCATCATCATTAGCTTCGCCGCGCACACCATCGAGCTTTTGTAGCCACATCCCAGCTCATCATGCCGTGCCTGCTGGGGGCTCCCTGGGCGTGCCACCGTGCCCAGGGTCAGTGCGACGCGGCCCCCCTGGCTCGCTCGCTGGGCACTTAGTCGAGGGAGAGGGACGTAGGGTCTGGCTCGCGATGGGCGCCTGCGGCCTGGCTGGCGCACCCAGCGCTGTCGCACACTGCACGAGCAGCCCATGCCGTACCTGCTGGGGCCTGCCTGGGCGTGCCACTTGTGCCCAGGGTCAGTGCGATGCGGCCCTCTTGGATTGCTCGCTAGGCACTTCGTCGAGGGACAGGGACGTGGGGGCTAGCTAGTGATAGGTGCCCGCAGCCGCACACTGGGTGAGCAGCCCATGCTGTGCCTGTTGGGGGCTGCCTGGGCGCGCCAACCGTCCCCAGGGTCCGTGCGACGTGGCCCCCCTAGCTCGCTTGCTGGGCACTTAGTCGAGGGACAGGGACGAGGGGGCTGGCTCGCGATGGGCTCCTGTGGCCTGGCTGCCGTGCCCTCCTCTACCGCACGCTAGGCACTTCGCCCATGCCGTGCCTGTTGGGGGTTGCCTGGGCATGCCTCTTGTGACCAGAGTCCGTGAGACGCAGCTCCCCTGGCTCACTCGCTGGCCACAAAGTCGACGGACAGGGACGAGGGGGGCTACCTGGGCGTGCCACCCGTGGCCAGGGTCCGTGCAATGCGGCACCCCTGGCTCGCACGCTGGGCAGTCAGTTGAGGGGCAGGGAGGAGGGGGCTAGTTCGTGATGGGGGCCTGCGGCCTGGCTGGTGCGCCCACCGCTGCCGCACGTTGGGCGAGCAGCCACTGCCGTGCCTGCTTGGGGCTGCCTGGGCGTGCCACCCGTGCCGACAGTCCGTGCGACGCAGCACCCTTGGCTCACGCGCTGGGCAGTCAGTCGAGGGGCAGGGACGAGGGGCCTGGCTTGCGATGGGCGCCCGCGGCTTGGCTGGCGCACCCACCGCTGCCCCACGCTGGGCACTTGCCCATACCGTGCCTGCTGGGGGCTGCCCGGGTGTGCCACCCATGCCCAGAGTCTGTGTGACGCGGCACCCCTGGCTTGCATGCTGGGCAGTCAGTCGAGGGGGCTGGATTGCGATGGACACCTGCAGCCTGGCTGGCGCGCCCATTGCTGCCTCACGCTGGGCGAGCAGCCCATGCCATGCCTGCTGGGGGCTGCCTGGGCGTGCCACCCGTGGCCAGGGTCCGTGCAACGCGGCAACCCTGGCTCGCACGCTGGGCAGTCAGTTGAGGGGCAGGGAGGGGGGGGGGGCTGGTTCGCGATGGGGGCCTGCGGCCTGGCTGGTGCGCCCACCGCTGCCGCACGCTGGGCGAGCAGCCCATGCCGTGCCTGCTGGGGGCTGCCGGGTGAGCCACCCGTTCCCAGGGTCCGTTAGACACCGCTACCCTGGCTCGCACGCTGGGCAGTCAGTCGAGGGGCAGGGACGATGGGGCTAGCTCACGATGGGCGCCCGTGGACTGGCTGGCGCGCCCACCTTTACCACACGCCGGGCACTTGGCCCATGCTGTGCCTGGTGGGGGTTGCTGGGGCATGCCTCGCGTGCCCAGGGTCTGTGCGACGTGGCTACCCTGGCTCACTCACTGGGCACTTAGTCGAGGGACAGGGACCAGGGGGCTGGCTCGCGATGGGACCCCGTGGCTTGGCTGGTGCACCCACCGCTGCCACATGCTGGGCACTTGGCCCATGCCGTGGTTGCTGGGGGCTTCCTGGGCGTGCCACCCGTGCCCAGGGTCCATGCAACGCGGCTCCCTTGGCTCGTTCGCTGGGCACTTAGTCGAGGGATAGGGACGTGGGCTGCCTGGGTGTGCCACCCGTGCCCAGGGTCTGTGCGATGCGGCACCCCTGGCTGGCACGCTGGGCAGTCAGTCGAGGGGGCTAGCTCGCGATGGACACCAGCGGCCTGGCTGGCGCGCCCACCGCTGCTGCACGCTGGGCGAGCAGCCCATGCCATGCCTGCTGGGGGCTGCCTTGGCGTGCCAACCATGGCCAGGGTCCGTGCAACGCGGCACCCCTAGCTCGTACGCTGGGTAGTAAGTTGAGGGGGAGGGAAGAGGGGGCTGGTTCGCGATGGGGGCCCGCGGCCTGGCTGGTGCGCCCACCACTGCCGCACGCTGGGCGAGCAGCCCATGCCGTGCCTGCTGGGGGCTGCCGGGCAAGCCACCCGTTCCCAGGGTCCGTGCGACGCGGCTACCCTGGCTCGCACACTGGGCAGTCAGTCGAGGTGCAGGGACGAGAGGGCTGGCTCGCGATGGGCGCCCGCTGCCTTTTTGGCGCGCCCACCACAGCCGCACGCTGGGCGAGCAGCCCATGCCTTGCCTGCTGGGGGCTGCCTGGGCATGCCAACCGTGCCCAGGGTCCGTGCGACGTGGCTGCCCGGGCTCGCTCGCTGGGCACTTAGTCGAGGGATAGGGACCAGGGGGCTGGCTCGCGATGGGACCCCGTGGCCTGGGTGGTGCACCCACCACTGCCACATGCTGGGCACTTGGCCCATACCGTGCTTGCTGGGGGCTTCCTGGGCATGCCACCCGTGCCCAGGGTCCATGCAATGCGGCTCCCTTGGCTCGCACGCTGGGCACTTAGTCGAGGGACAGGGACGTGGGAGCTGGCTCGCGATGGGCGCCCGCGGCCTTTTTGGCGCGCCCACCGCTGCCGCACGCTGGGCGAGATGCCCATGCCTTGCCTGCTGGGGGCTCCCTGGGCATGCCGTCCGTGCCCAGTGTCCATGGGATGCGGCACCCCTGGCTCGCATGCTGGGCAGTCAGTCGAGGGGAAAGGAGGAGGGGGCCGGTTCGCGATGTGCGCCAGCGGCCTGGCTGGTGCGCCCCCCGCTGCAGCACGCTGGGCGAGCAGCCGATGGCATGCCTGCTTGGGGCTGTGTGGGCGTATCACCCATGCCCAGGGTCCGTGCCACGCGGCACCCCTGGCTCGCGTGCTGGGCAGTCAGTCGAGGGGCAGGGACGAGGGGGCTGGATCGCGATGGGCGCCAGTGGCATGGCTGGCGTGCCCACCGCTGCCGCACGCCGGGCGGGCAGCCCATGCCGTTCCTACTGGGGTCTGCCTGGGTGTGCCACCCGTGCCCAGGGTCCGTGCGACGCGGAACCCATGGCTCACATGCTGGGCAGTAAGTCGAGGGGCAGGGACGAGGGGGCTAGCTCGCGATGGGCGCCCGTGGCCTGGCTGGCGCGCCAGCCGCTGCAGCACGCTGGGCACTTGGCCCATGCAGAGCATACTGGGACTGCCTGGGCATGCCTTCCGTGCCCAGGATCTATGCGATGTGGGTCCCCTGGCTCGCTCGCTGGGCAGTTAGTCGAGGGACAGGGTCGAGGGGGCTGGCTTGGGATGGGCGCCCGTGGCCTGGCTGGCGCGCACACTGCTGCCGCACGCTGGGCACTTGAGCCATGCTGTGCATACTGAGGGCTGCATGGGCATGCCACCCATGCCCAGAGTCTGTGCGACGCGGCTCCCCTGGCTCGCTCGCTGGGCACTTAGTCGAGGGACAGGGACGTGGGGGCTGGTTCGCGATGGGCGCCCGCAGGCTGCCTGGCGCGCCCACCGCTTCCGCACGCTAGGCTAGCAGCCCATGCTGTGCCTGCTGGAGACTGCCTGGGCGTGCCACTTGGGCCCAGAGTCCGTGCGACTTTGCCCCCCTGGCTCGCTCGCTGGGCACTACGTCGAGGCACAGGGACATGGGGGCTGGCTTGCGATGGGCGCCCGCGGCCTGGCTGGCGCGCCCACCTCTACCGCACGCTGGGCACTTCGCCCATGCCGTGCCTGCTGGGGGCTGTTGGGGCATGCCTCCCGTGCCCAGGGTAAGTGCGACGTGGCTACCCTGGCTCGCTCGCCGGGCACTTAGTCGAGGGACTGGGACCAGGGGGCTGGCTCGCGATGGGAGCCCATGGCCTGGCTGGTGCGCCCACCGCTGCCGCATGCCTGGCACTTGGCCCATGCCGTGCCTGCTGGGGGCTTCCTGGGCATGCCTCCCATGCTCAAGGTCCAGGCGACGCGGCTCCCCTGGCTCGCTCGCTGGGCATGTACTTGAGGGACAGGGACAAGGGGGCTGGCTCGCGATGGGCAAACGTGGCCTGGCTGGCGCGCCCACCGCTGCCGCACTCTGGGCACTTGGCCCATGCCGTGCATACTGGGGGCTGCCTGGGCATGCCTCCTGTGCCAAGGATTTGTGTGACATGGCTCCCCTGGCTCGCTCGCTGGGCACTTTGTCGAGGGACAGGGACGAGGGGGCTGGCTCGCGATGGGCGCCCGTGGCCTGGTTGGCGTGCCCACCGCTTCCGCACGCTGGGCTCTTGGCCCATGCCATGCATACTGGGGGCTGCCTGGGCATGCCTCCCGTGCCAAGGGTCTCTGCGACGTGGCTCCCCTGGCTCGCTCGCTGGGCACTTAGTCGAGGGACAGGGACGTGGGGGCTGGCTCGCGATGGGTGCCCGCGGCCTGGCTGGTGCGCCCACCGCTGCCGCATGCTGGGCACTTGGCCCATTCTGTGCCTGCTGGGGGCTGCCCGGGCATGCCTCCCATGCCCAGGGTCCATGCGATGTGGCTCCCCTGGCTCGCTTGCTGGGCACTTAGTCAAGGGACAGGGACGAGGGGGCTGGCTCGCGATGGGCGCCCGTGGCCTGGCTGGCGCGCCCACCGCTGCCGCACGCTGGGCACTTGGCCCATGCCGAGCATACTGGGGGCTGCCTGGTCATGCCTCCCGTGCCCAGGATCTGTGCAACGCAGCTCCCCTGGCTCGCTCGCTGGGCACTTAGTCGAGGGACAGGGTCGAGGGTGCTGGCTCGCGATGGGCGCCAGTGGACTGGATGGCGTGCCCACTGCTTCCGCACGCTGGGCACTTGGCCCATGCCGTGCATACTGGGGGCTGCCTGGTCATGCCTCCCATGCCTGGGGTCTGTGCGATGCAGCTCCCCTGGCTCGCTCGCTGGGCACTTAGTCAAGGAACAGGCAAGTGGGGGCTGGTTCGCGATGGGCGCCCGCGGCCTTGCTGGCGCGCCCACCGCTGCCGCACGCTGGGCAAGCAGCCCATGCCGTGCCTGCTGGGGGCTGCCTGGGCGTGCCACATATGCCCAGGGTCCGTGTGATGCGGCACCCCTGGCTTGCACGCTGGGCAATCAGTCGAGGGGCGGGGACGAGGGGGCTGGCTCGCGATGGGTGCCCGCGGCCTGGCTGGCGCGCTCACCGCTGCCACTTACAATACCCTGTCGCGTATTTAAGTCATCTGCAAATGATTCTACCCATCGCTCGGTGGGAATCACACTTCAAGGCAGCCCGCAAGGCTCCTCCGCCACACGAGCTTGGCCAACGACACGTGCCTTTGGGGGCCTGGAGGCCCCTACTGCAGCTCGGCAATTGGGCGACGAGCGCATGCATCGCTTCCCTCCCGACAATTTCAAGCACTCTTTGACTCTCTTTTCAAAGTCCTTTTCATCTTTTCCTCGCGGTACTTGTTCGCTATCGGTCTCTCGCCCGTATTGAGCCTTTGACAGAATTTACCGCCCTATTGGGGCTGCATTCCCAAACAACCTGACTCGTCGACAGCGCCTCGTGGTGCGATAGGGTCCGGGTGAGACGGAGCTCTCACCCTCTCCAGCGCCCCTTTCCAGGGGACTTGGGCCCCGATCCGTCGCTGAGGACGCTTCTTCAGACTACAATTCGGGCACCGAGGGCGCTCGATTTTCAAGCTGGGCTTTTCTCGGTTCGCTCGCCGTTACAAGGGGAATCCTTGTTAGTTTCTTTTCCTCCGCTTATTGATATGCTTAAACTCAGCAGGTGGTCCCGCTTGACCTAAGGTCGCATCTTGATCGATCGATCGTTGGGTCCGTGAGCCGCGAGCGAGAGACGCGCGCAGGAGGGAGCACGAGGCTTTCTCTACCACCGCCGAGCCGTGACGCGGCGTCGCTCGAGACTCTTTTTTAGGCCAATTGCGAGCCAGAGGCAAACGGTAGGCCAACATCTGCCCTCCCCGAAGGGATGCGGGCGGGGTCGGGGGCGACGGTGCTTGACACCTAGGCAGACGTGCCCTTGGCCTAATGGCTTCGGGCGCAACTTGCGTTCAAAGACTCGATGGTTCATGAGATTCTGCAATTCACACCAAGTATCGCATTTCGCTACGTTCTTCATTGATGCGAGAGCCGAGATATTCGTTGCCGAGAGTCATTTTACACATCGTTTAGGGACGACACGACAGCTAGCCGCGCACCGAGATCAGGGCGACTGGGGCATGCTTTTTCATTCGAGTTCCTTGGCGCATCCCGCGTTGTGAGTTTTGTTGTTGTGCGCGACGAGGGGCTTGGGCGTGAGCCCACGCACCCTTGCTGCGCGAGGCGGGACGAGGGGCACGAGAGCCCTCCACCCCTCCAGTGTGTTTACAATGTGTTCGCCGGTCGTTTCGCTGAGCGAGTTTTCGACAGTGATCCTTCCGCAGGTTCACCTACGAAAACCTTGTTACAACTTCTCCTTCCTATAAATGATAAGGTTCAGTGGACTTCTCGCGACGTCGCGAGTGGCGAACCGCCCACGTCACCGCGATCCGAACACTTCACCGGACCATTCAATCGGTAGGAGCGACGGGCGGTGTGTACAAAGGGCAGGGACGTAGTTAACGCGAGCTGATGACTCGCGCTTACTAGGAATTCCTCATTGAAGACCAACAATTGCAATGATTTATCCCCATCACGATGAAATTTCAAAGATTACCCGGGCCTGTCGGCCAAGGCTATAAACTCATTGAATACATCAGTGTAGCGAGCGTGCGGCTCAGAACATCTAAGTGCATCACAGACCTGTTATTGCCTCAAACTTCCTTAGCCTAAGCGGCCATAGTCCCTCTAAGAAGCCGAGCGTGGAGGGTCACCTCCACGTAGCTAGTTAGCAGGCTCAGGTCTCGTTCGTTAACGGAATTAACCAGACAAATCGCTCCACCAACTAAGAACAGCCATGCACCACCACCCATAGAATCAAGAAAGAGCTCTCAGTCTGTCAATCCTTACTATGTTTGGACCTGGTAAGTTTCCCCGTGTTGAGTCAAATTAAGCCGCAGGCTCCACTCCTGGTGGTGCCCTTCCATCAATTCCTTTAAGTTTCAGCCTTGCGACCATACTCCCCCCGGAACCTAAAGACTTTAATTTCTCATAAGGTGCCAGCCGAGTCCTAAAAGTAACATCCACTGATCCCTGGTCGGCATCGTTTATGGTTGAGACTAGGACGATATCTGATCGTCTTCGAGCCCCCAACTTTCGTTCTTGATTAATGAAAACATCCTTGGCAAATGCTTTTGCAGTTGTTCGTCTTTCATAAATCCAAGAATTTCACCTCTGACTATGAAATACGAATGCCCCTGACTGTCCCTGTTAATCATTACTCCGATCCCAAAGGCCAACAGAATAGGATCAAAATCCTATGATGTTATCCCATGCTAATGTATTCAGAGCGTAGGCTTGCTTTGAGCACTCTAATTTCTTAAAATTAACAGTGCTGGAGGCACGACCCGGTCAATTAAGGCCAGGAGCGCATCGTCGATAGTAGGGACAAGCCAACCGGTGCACACCGTAGGCAGACCGGCCGACCCATCCCAAGGTCCAACTACGAGCTTTTTAAATGCAATAACATAAATATATGCTATTGGAGCTGGAATTACAGTGGCTTCTGGGACCAGACTTGCCCTCCAATGGATCCTTGTTAAGGGATTTAGATTGTACTCATTCCAATTACCAGATTCGAAAAGCCCGGTATTGTTATTTATTGTCACTACCTCCCCGTGTCAGGATTGGGTAATTTGCACGCCTACTGCCTTCCTTGGATGTGGTAACCGTTTCTCAGGCTCCCAATCTAGAATCGAACCCTAATTCTCCGTCACTTGTCACCACCATAGTAGGCAACTATCCTACCATCGAAAGTTGATAGGGCAGACGTTTGAATGATGCGTCGCCGGCACGATGGCCTTGCGATCCGTCGAGTTATCATGAATCATCAGAGCAACGGGCGAAGCCTGCGTTGTCCTTTTATCTAATAAATGCTCCCCTTCCAGAAGTCGGGGTTTGTTGCACGTGTTAGCTCTAGAATTACTACGGTTATCCGAGTAGTAGGTGCCATCAAACAAACTATAACTGATTTAATGAGCCATTCGCAGTTTCACAGTCTGAATTAGTTCATACTTACACATGCATGGCTTAATCTTTGAGACAAGCATATGACTACTGGCAGGATCAACCAGGTAGCATCCTTCGAGACGCCGCGCCAACTAAGACCGAAGCGTGCTGCAAGGCTCGCTAAGCCAAAGCTGTCACTGTCGTCGTTCAAAATCAATGGGATATCGGACAAATGCTTTCGCTTGGACAGTCAGAGGCCGAGGACACTCCTGTCGCAATACTTTTTGCACCCGAGGGGACAACCGATCTCTCGTGTGCCAAAGCAGCCGCATGCCAAATCAAGCCGCGCTTGGAGCATGAGGCTCGGCTTAGGTTTCCACCCATGCCCACGAGGGACATGGTGCAAAGACAACCGACTCGAATCATCAAATTCCATTTGTGAAGGCACGCGACATAGGGTCCCGATGTCACCCACGAAACACCAACGTATGACTCGGGGTCGAGCTTGAAGCGACGTGCTAGTCGACAGTTCGATGCGAGAGAATGGAGCCTGCCAACGTGCACGACTAGATCACCACTCACACACCGCACGTACAAATGGGCAGCAACAGCACCAAATGAGCTGTAAGCCGATGAGTGAAAGGCCCATCGATCATGCAGTTCATCGTGTGCCGCCGCACCCAAGACGCTAAGCACAAAATTGTTTCAATAGCAAGGGACCATTCTTTAATGGCAAGGGACCACCGATGAGGCCTTGGCAACAAGGATGTCACAACGTGCCCAGGCTGGCCTTGTGGCTCGCTTGTTGCTAACGGTCGACGATTGTGTCGTCGATCGCTCTGCGCAACAAGTCCGCTTCTAGGCAAGCCTGACCATCGAGATCCAACCCCGCGTCCACCGCCTTGAGCGCCTGCGACAAAGCACTCCGCATGCTTGAAATCCCCCCAACGATTTGGCCTTCACATAGCATGCATCATCATTAGCTTCGTCGCCCACACCATCGAGCTTGTCTAGCCACATCCCAGCTCATTATCCCATGATTATTCTCGCTTCGTTGCCCATGTTTTGCCCACCGATGAGGCCTTGGAAGCAGGGGTGCCCAGGCTGGCCGTGTGGCTCGCTCGTTGCTAATGGTTGACGATCGTGTCGTTGATCGCACTGTGCAACGAGTCCGCCTAGGCAAGCTTGAGCGTCAAAATCCAACCCCACATCTGTCGCCTTGAGAGCCTGCGACGAAGCACTCCGCATGCTCAAAATCCCCCCAATAATTTGGCCCTCACGTAGCATGCATCATCGTTAGCTTCGTCGCCCACACCATCGAGCTTGTCTAGCCACATCCCAGCTCATTATCCCACGATTATTCTCGCTTCGTTGCCCACGTTTTTCCCACTGATGAGGCCTTGGTAGGAGGGGTGCCCAGGCTGGCCGTGTGGCTCACTCATTGCTAACGGCCGACGATCGTGTCGTCGATCGCGTTACGCAACAAGTCCGCCTAGGCAAGCCTGAGCGTCGGGATCCAACCTCATGTCCACCACCTCGAGGGCCAGCGATGAGGCACTCTGCATGCTCCAAATTCCCCCCAACGATTTGGCCATCGCGTAGCATGCATCATCGTTAGCTTCGCCGCGCACACCGTCGAGCTTGTGTAGCCACATCCCAGCTCATTATCCCACAATTTTTCTCATTTCGTTGCCCATATTTTTCCCACCGATGGGGCCTTGGCAGCATGGGTGTCACGCCTTGCCCAGGCTGGCCGTGTGGCTTGCTCATTGCTAACAAGAGACGATCGTGTCGTCGATTGCGGTGCACAACGAGTCCCCCTAGGCAAGCCTGGGTGTCGGGATCCAGCCCGCATCTGTCGCCTCGAGGGCCTGCAATGAAGCACTTCGCATGCTCAAAATCCCCCCAGCGATTTGGCCCTCATGTAGCATGCATCATCGTTAGCTTCGCTTCCTACACCGTCGAGCTTGTGTAGCCGCATCCCAGCTCATTATCCCACGATTTTTCTCATTTCATTGCCCACGTTGTTCCCACCGATGAGGCCTTGGCAGCAGGGGTGTCACGCCTTGCCCAGGCTAGCCATGTGGCTCGCTCATTGCTAACGGCCGATGATCGTGTCGTTGATCGCTCTGTGCAACGAGTCTGCCTAGGCAAGCCTGGGTGTCAGGATCCAGCCCCACATCCACCGTCTCGAGGGCCTGCTACGAAGCACTCCGCATGCTCGAAATCCCCCCAGCGATTTGGCCCACGCGTAGCATGCATCATCATTAGCTTCGCCACGCACACCATCGAGCTTGTGTAGCCACATCCCAGCTCATCATGCCGTGCCTGCTGGGGGCTCCCTGGGCGTGCCACCGTGCCCAGGGTCAGTGCGACGCGGCCCCCCTGGCTCGCTCGCTGGGCACTTAGTCGAGGGAGAGGGACGTAGGGTCTGGCTCGCGATGGGCGCCTGCGGCCTGGCTGGCGTACCCAGCGCTGTCGCACACTGCACGAGCAGCCCATGCCGTACCTGCTGGGGCCTGCCTGGGCGTGCCACTTGTGCCCAGGGTCAGTGCGATGCGGCCCTCCTGGATTGCTCGCTAGGCACTTCGTCGAGGGACAGGGACGTGGGGGCTAGCTAGCGATAGGTGCCCACAGCCTGGCTGGCGCGCCCACCGCAGCCGCACGCTGGGTGAGCAGCGCATGCCGTGCCTGTTGGGGGCTGCCTGGGCGTGCCAACCATCCCCAGGGTCCATGCGATGTGGCCCCCCTAGCTCGCTCGCTGGGCACTTAGTCGAGGGACAGGGACGAGGGGGCTGGCTCACGATGGGCGCCTGTGGCCTGGGTGCCGTGCCCTCCTCTGCCGCACGCTAGGCACTTCGCCCATGCCGTGCCTACTGGGGGCTGCCTGGGCATGCCTCCTGTGACCAGAGTCTGTGCGACACAGCTCCCCTGGCTCGCTCGCTGGCCACAAAGTCGAGGGACAGGGACGAGGGGGGCTGCCTGGGCGTGCCACCCATGGCCAGGGTCCGTCCAATGCGGCACCCCTGGCTCGCACGCTGGGCAGTCAGTTGAGGGGCAGGGAGGAGGGGGCCAGTTCGTGATGGGGGCCTGCGGCTGGGCTGGTGCGCCCACCGCTGCCGCACGCTGGGCGAGCAGCCCATGCCATGCCTGCTTGGGGCTGCCTGGGCGTGCCACCCGTGCCAACAGTCCGTGCGACGCAGCACCCTTGGCTCGCGCGCTGGGCAGTCAGTCGAGGGGCAGGGACGAGGGCCTTGGCTTGCGATGGGCGCCCGCGGCTTGGCTGGCGCACCCACCGCTGCCGCACGCTGGGCACTTGCCCATACCGTGCCTACTGGGGGCTGCCCGGGTGTGCCACCCGTTCCCAGAGTCTGTGTGACGCGGCACCCCTGGCTTGCATGATGGGCAGTCAGTCGAGGGGGCTGGATCGCGATGGACGCCTGCGGCCTGGCTGGCGCTCCCATTGCTGCCTCACGCTGGGCGAGCAGCCCATGCCATGCCTGCTGGGGGCTGCCTGGACGTGCCACCCGTGGCCAGGGTCCGTGCAACGCGGCAACCCTGGCTCGCACGCTGGGCAGTCAGTTGAGGGGCAGGGAGGGGGGGGGCTGGTTCGCGATGGGGGCCTGCGGCCTGGCTGGTGCGCCCACCGCTGCCGCACGCTGGGCGAGCAGCCCATGCCGTGCCTGCTGGGGGCTGCCGGGTGAGCCACCCGTTCCCAGGGTCCGTTAGACACCGCTACCCTGGCTCGCACGCTGGGCAGTCAGTCGAGGGGCAGGGACGATGGGGCTAGCTCACGATGGGCGCCCGTGGCCTTGCTGGCGCGCCCACCTTTACCACACGCCGGGCACTTGGCCCATGCTGTGCCTGCTGGGGGTTGCTGGGGCATGCCTCGCGTGCCCAGGGTCTGTGCGACGTGGCTACCCTGGCTCGCTCACTGGGCACTTAGTCGAGGGACAGGGACCAGGGGGCTGGCTCGCGATGGGACCCCGTGGCTTGGCTGGTGCACCCACCGCTGCCACATGCTGGGCACTTGGCCCATGCCGTGGTTGCTGGGGGCTTCCTGGGCGTGCCACCCGTGCCCAGGGTCCATGCAACGCGGCTCCCTTGGCTCGTTCGCTGGGCACTTAGTCGAGGGATAGGGACGTGGGCGCTGGCTCGCGATGGGCGCCCGCTGCCTTTTTGGCGCGTCCACCACTGCCGCACGCTGGGTGAGCAGCCCATGCTTTGCCTGCTGGGGCTGCCGGGCGAGCCACTTGTTCCCAGGGTCCGTGCGTCATGGCTACCCTGGCTCACTCGCTGGGCACTTGGTCGAGGGACAGGGACCAGGGGGCTGGCTCGCGATGGGACCCCATGGCCTGGCTGGTGCACCCACCGCTGCCCCATGCTGGGCACTTGGCTCATGCCATGCCTGCTGGGGGCTTCCTGGGAATGCCACCCGGTCCCAGGGTCCATGCAATGCGGCTCCCCTGGCTCTTTCGCTTGGCACTTAGTCGAGGGACAGGGACGTGGGCGCTGGCTCACGATGGGCGCCCACGGCCTTTTTGGCACGCCCACCACTGCCGCACGCTGAGCGAGCAGCCCATGCCTTGCCTGCTGGGGGCTGCCTGGGTGTGCCACCCATGCCCAGGGTCTGTGCGATGCGGCACCCCTGGCTGGCACGCTGGGCAGTCAGTCGAGGGGGCTAGCTCGCGATGGACGCCCGCGGCCTGGCTGGCGCGCCCACCGCTGCTGCACGCTGGGCGAGCAGCCCATGCCATGCCTGCTGGGGGCTGCCTGGGCGTGCCAACCGTGGCCAGGGTCCGTGCAACGCGGCACCCCTAGCTCGTACGCTGGGTAGTAAGTTGAGGGGGAGGGAGGAGGGGGCTGGTTCGCGATGGGGGCCCGCGGCCTGGCTGGTGCGCCCACCACTGCCGCACGCTGGGCGAGCAGCCCATGCCGTGCCTGCTGGGGGCTGCCAGGCAAGCCACCCGTTCCCAGGGTCCGTGCGACGCGGCTACCCTGGCTCGCACACTGGGCAGTCAGTCGAGGTGCACGGACGAGAGGGCTGGCTCGCGATGGGCGCCCTCTGCCTTTTTGGCGCGCCCACCACAGCCGCACGCTGGGCGAGCAGCCCATGCCTTGCCTGCTGGGGGCTGCCTGGGCATGCCAACCGTGCCCAGGGTCCGTGCGACGTGGCTGCCCGGGCTCGCTCGCTGGGCACTTAGTCGAGGGATAGGGACCAGGGGGCTGGCTCGCGATGGGACCCCGTGGCCTGGGTGGTGCACCCACCACTGCCACATGCTGGGCACTTGGCCCATACCGTGCTTGCTGGGGGCTTCCTGGGCGTGCCACCCGTGCCCAGGGTCCATGCAATGCGGCTCCCTTGGCTCGCTCGCTGGGCACTTAGTCGAGGGACAGGGACGTGGGAGCTGGCTCGCGATGGGCGCCCGCGGCCTTTTTGGCGCGCCCACCGCTGCCGCACGCTGGGCGAGATGCCCATGCCTTGCCTGCTGGGAGCTGCCTGGGCATGCCAACCGTGCCCAGGGTCCGTGCGACGCGGCTCCCCTGGCTCGCTCGCTTGGCACTTAGTCGAGGGACAGGGATGAGGGGGCTGGCTCGCGATGGACGCCTGTGGCCTGACTGGCGCGCCCTCCTCTGCCGCACGCTGGCACTTTGCCCATGCCATGGCTTTTGGGGGCTGCCTGGGCATGCCTCCCGTTCCCAGAGTCCATGCGACGCAGCTCCCCTGGCTCGCTCGCTGGGCAGTCAGTCGAGGGGGCTGGCTCGCGATAGACGCCCGGAGCCTGGCTGGCGCACCGACCGCTGCCGCACACTGGGCGAGCTACCCATGCCATGCCTGCTGGGGGCTCCCTGGGCATGCCGCCCGTGCCCAGTGTCCATGGGATGCGGCACCCCTGGCTCGCATGCTGGGCAGTCAGTCGAGGGGAAGGGAGGAGGGGGCCGGTTCGCGATGTGCGCCAGCGGCCTGGCTGGTGCGCCCCCCGCTGCAGCACACTGGGCGAGCAGCCGATGGCATGCCTGCTTGGGGCTGTGTGGGCGTATCACCCATGCCCAGGGTCCATGCCACGCGGCACCCCTGGCTCGCGCGCTGGGCAGTCAGTCGAGGGGCAGGGACGAGGGGGCTCGATCGCGATGGGCGCCCGTGGCATGGCTGGCATGCCCACCGCTGCCGCACGCCGGGCGGGCAGCCCATGCCGTGCCTACTGGGGTCTGCCTGGGTGTGCCACCCGTGCCCAGGGTCCGTGCGACGCGGAACCCATGGCTCACATGCTGGGCAGTAAGTCGAGGGGCAGGGACGAGGGGGCTAGCTCGCGATGGGCGCCCGTGGCCTGGCTGGCACGCACACTGCTGCCGCACGCTGGGCACTTGAGCCATGCTGTGCATACTGAGGGCTGCCTGGGCATGCCACCCATGCCCAGAGTCTGTGCGACGCGGCTCCCCTGGCTCGCTCGCTGGGCACTTAGTCGAGGGACAGGGACGTGGGGGCTGGTTCGCGATGGGCGCCCGCAGCCTTCCTGGTGCGCCCACCGCTTCCGCACGCTAGGCTAGCAGCCCATGCTGTGCCTGCTGGGGACTGCCTGGGCGTGCCACTTGGGCCCAGAGTCCGTGCGACTTTGCCACCCTGGCTCGCTCGCTGGGCACTACGTCGAGGGACAGGGACATGGGGGCTGGCTTGCGATGGGCGCCCGCAGCCTGGCTGGCGCGCCCACCTCTACCGCACGCTGGGCACTTTGCCCATGCCGTGCCTGCTGGGGGCTGTTGGGGCATGCCTCCCGTGCCCAGGGTAAGTGCGACGTGGCTACCCTGGCTCGCTCGCCGGGCACTTAGTCGAGGGACAGGGACCAGGGGGCTGGTTCGCGATGGGAGCCCATGGCCTGGCTGGTGCGCCCACCACTGCCGCATGCCTGGCACTTGGCCCATGCCGTGCCTGCTGGGGGCTTCCTGGGCATGCCTCCCATGCTCAAGGTCCAGGCGACGCGGCTCCCCTGGCTCGCTCGCTGGGCATGTACTTGAGGGACAGGGACAAGCGGGCTGGCTCGCGATGGGCAAACGTGGCCTGGCTGGCGCGCCCACCGCTGCCGCACTCTGGGCACTTGGCCCATGCCGTGCATACTGGGGGATGCCTGGGCATGCCTCCTGTGCCAAGGATCTGTGTGACATGGCTCCCCTGGCTCGCTCGCTGGGCACTTTGTCGAGGGACAGGGACGAGGGGGCTGGCTCGCGATGGGCGCCCGTGGCCTGGCTGGCGTGCCCACCGCTTCCGCACACTGGGCTCTTGGCGCATGCCATGCATACTGGGGGCTGCCTGGGCATGCCTCCCGTGCCAAGGGTCTCTGCGACGTGGCTCCCCTGGCTCGCTCGCTGGGCACTTAGTCGAGGGACAGGGACGTGGGGGCTGGCTCGCGATGGGTGCCCGCGGCCTGGCTGGTGCGCCCACCGCTGCCGCATGCTGGGCACTTGGCCCATTCTGTGCCTGCTGGGGGCTGCCCGGGCATGCCTCCCATGCCCAGGGTCCATGCGATGTGGCTCCCCTGGCTCGCTCGCTGGGCACTTAGTCAAGGGACAGGGACGAGGGGGCTGGCTCGCGATGGGCGCCCGTGGCCTGGCTGGCGCACCCACCGCTGCCGCATGCTGGGCACTTGGCCCATGCCGAGCATACTGGGGGCTGCTTGGTCATGCCTCCCGTGCCCAGGATCTGTGCAACGCAGCTCCCCTGGCTCGCTCGCTGGGCACTTAGTCGAGGGACAGGGTCGAGGGTGCTGGCTCGCGATTGGCGCCAGTGGACTGGATGGCGTGCCCACTGCTTCCGCACGCTGGGCACTTGGCCCATGCCGTGCATACTGGGGGCTGTCTGGTCATGCCTCCCATGCCTGGGGTCTGTGCGATGCAGCTCCCCTGGCTCGCTCGCTGGGCACTTAGTCAAGGAACAGGCAAGTGGGGGCTGGTTCGCGATGGGCGCTCACGGCCTTGCTGGCGCGCCCACCGCTGCCGCACGCTGGGCAAGCAGCCCATGCCGTGCCTGCTGGGGGCTGCCTGGGCGTGCCACATATGCCCAGGGTCCGTGTGATGCGGCTCCCCTGGCTTGCACGCTGGGCAATCAGTCGAGGGGCGGGGACGAGGGGGCTGGCTCGCGATGGGTGCCCGCGGCCAGGCTGGCGCGCCCACCGCTGCCGCACGCTGGGCGAGCAGCCCATGCCGTGCCTGCTGAGGGCTGGCTGGTCATTCTACACATGCCCAGGGTCTGTTCAATGCGGCCCCCCTGTCTCACTCGCTGAGCACTTAGTGGAGGGACAGGGACGTGGAGGATGGCTCGCGATGGACAGCCGCGGCCTGGCTGGCGCGCCCACCGCTGCCACACACTGGGCGAGCAGCCCATGCCGTGCCTGCTGGGGGCTGCCTGGGTGTGCGAACCATGCCCAGGGTCCATGTGACGCAGCCCCCCTAGCTCGCTCGCTGGGCACTTAGTTGAGGGACAGGGATGAAGGGGCTGGCTTGCGATGGGTGTCTGTGGCCTGGCTGGCGGGCCCTCCTCTGCCGCATGCTGGGACCTTGGCCCATTCCGTGCTTGCTGGGGGCTGCCTGGGCATGCCTCCCGTGGACAGAGTCCGTGCCACATGGCTCCCCTGGCTCGCTCGCTGGGCACTGAGTCGAGGGACAGGGATGAGGGGGCTGGCTCGTGATGGGCGCCCGCGGCCTGGCTGGCGCGCCCACCTCTGCCGCATGCTGGGCACTTAGCCCATGCCGTTCCCGCTGGGGGCTGCAGGGGCATGCCTCCCATGCCCAGGATCCATGCGACGTGGCTCCCCTGGCTCGCTCGCTGGGCACTTTGTCGAGGGACAGGGACCAGGGGGCTGGCTCGCGATGGGAGCCCGTGGCCTGGCTGGTGCGCCCACCGCTGCCGCATGCTGGGCACTTGGCCCATGCCGTGCCTGCTGGAGGCTGCCTGGGAATGCCTTCCGTGCCCACGGTCCGTGCGACATGGCTTCTCTGGCTTGCTCGCTGTGCACTAACCCGAGGGACAGGGACGAGGGGGCTGGCTCGCGATGGGCGCCCGTGGCCTGGCTGGCGCGCCAACCGCTGCCGCACACTGGGAACTTGGCCCATGCCGTGCATACTGGGGCTGCCTTGCCATGCCTTCTGTGCCCAATATCTATGCAACGCAGCTCCCCTGGCTCGCTCGCTGGGCACTTAGTCGAGGGACAGGGTCGAGGGTGCTGGCTCGCGATGGGCGCCAGTGGACTGGATGGCGTGCCCACTGCTTCCGCACGCTGGGCACTTGGCCCATGCCGTGCATACTGGGGGCTTCCTGGTCATGCCTCCCATGCCTGGGGTCTGTGCGATGCAGCTCCCCTGGCTCGCTCGCTGGGCACTTAGTCAAGGAACAGGCAAGTGGGGGCTGGTTCGCGATGGGCGCTCGCGGCCTTGCTGGCGCGCCCACCGCTGCCGCACGCTGGGCAAGCAGCCCATGCCGTGCCTGCTGGGGGCTGCCTGGGCGTGCCACATATGCCCAGGGTCCGTGTGATGCGGCACCCCTGGCTTGCACGCTGGGCAATCAGTCGAGGGGCGGGGATGAGGGGGCTGGCTCGCGATGGGTGCCCGCGGCCAGGCTGGCGCGCCCACCGCTGCCGCACGCTGGGCGAGCAGCCCATGCCGTGCCTGCTGAGGGCTGGCTGGTCATTCTAAACATGCCCAGGGTCTGTTCGATGCGGCCCCCCTGTCTCACTCGCTGAGCACTTAGTGGAGGGACAGGGACGTGGAGGATGGCTCGCGATGGACAGCCGTGGCCTGGCTGGCGCGCCAACCGCTGCCGCACGCTGGGCGAGCAGCCCACGCCGTGCCTGCTGGGGGCTGCCTGGGCGTGCCACACGTGCCCAGGTTCCATGTGACGCGGCCCCCCTGGCTCACTCGCTGAGCACTTAGTCGAGGGACAGGGACGTGGAGGCTGGCACGCGATGGGCACCCGCGGCCTGGCTGGCGTGCGCACCGCTGCCGGACGCTGGGCAACCCGCCCATGCCATGCCTGCTGGGGGCTGCCTAGGCGTGCCAACCGTGCCCAGGGTCCATGTGACCCAGCCCCCCTGGCTCGCTCGCTGAGCACTTAGTCGAGGGACAGGGACGTGGAGGCTGGCTCGCGATGGGTGCCCGCGGCCTGGCTGGCGCGCCCACCGCTGCCGCACGCTAGGTGAGCAGCCCATGCCGTGCCTGCTGGGGGCTGCCTGGGCGTGCCACACATGCCCAGGGTCCATACGACATGGCCCCCCTGGCTCGCTCGCTGAGCACTTAGTCGAGGAACAGGGACGTGGAGGCTGGCTCACGATGGGCACCCGCGGCCTGGCTGGCGCGCCCACCGCTGCTGCACGCTGGGCGAGCAGCCGATGCCGTGCCTGCTGGGGGCTGCCTGGGCGTCCCAACTGTGCCAAGGTTCCGTGTGACCCAGCCCCCCTGGCTCGCTCACTGGGCACTTAGTCGAGGGACAAGGACGAGGGGGCTGGCTCGCGATGGGCGCCTGTGTCCTGGCTGGCGCGCCCTCCTTTGCCGCATGCTAGGCACTTGGCCGATGCCGTGCTTGCTGGGGGCTGCCTGGGCATGCCACCCATGCCTGGGGTCCGTGCGACACAGCTCCCCTGGCTCACTCGCCCGGCACTAAGTCGAGGGACAGGGACGAGGGGGCTGGCGCGCGATGGGCGCCCGTGGCCTTGCTGGCGCGCCCACCTCTACCGCACACTGGGCACTTAGCCCATGCTGTGCCTGCTGGGGGCTGCCGGGGCATGCCTCCCGCGCCCAGGGTCCATGCGATGTGGCTCCCCTGGCTCGCTCGCTGGGCACTTTGTCGAGGGACAGGGACCAGGGGGCTGGCTCGTGATGGGAGCCCACGGCCTGGCTGGTGCGCCCACCGCTGCCGCATGCTGGGCACTTGGCCCATACTGTGTCATCTGGGGGCTGTCTGGGCATGCCTTCTGTGCCCAGGGTCCATGCGACATGGCTCCTCTGGCTTGCTCGCTGTGCACTATGTCGAGGGACAGGGACGAGGGGGCTGGCTCGCGATGGGCGCCCGTGGCCTGGCGTGTGCGCCCACCGCTGCCGCACGCTGGGCACTTGGCCCATGCCGTGCCTGCTGGGGGCTGCTGAGGCATGCCTCCCGTGCCCAGGATCCTTGCAATGCGGGTCCCCTGGCTCGCTCGCTGGGCACTAAGTTGAGGGACAGGGACCAGGGGGCTGGCTCACGATGGGCGCCCGTGTGCTGGCTGGCGCGCCCACCTCTACCGCACACTGGGCACTTAGCCCATGCCGTGCCTGCTGGGGGCTGCCGGGGCATGCCTCCCGCACCCAGGGTCCATGCGATGTGGCTCCCCTGGCTTGCTCGCTGGGCACTTTGTCGAGGGACAGGGACCAGGGGGCTGGCTCGCGATGGGAGCCCATGGCCTGGCTGGTGCGCCCACCGCTGCTGCATGCTGGGCACTTGGCCCATACCGTGTCATCTGGGGGCTGTCTGGGCATGCCTTCTGTGCCCAGGGTCCATGCGACATGGCTCCTCTGGCTTGCTCGCTGTGCACTATGTCGAGGGACAGGGACAAGGGGGCTGGCTCGCGATGGGCGCCCGTGGCCTGGCGTGTGCGCCCACCGCTGCCGCACGCTGGGCACTTGGCCCATGCCGTGCCTGCTGGGGGCTGCCGGGGCATGCCTCCCGTGCCCAGGGTCCGTGCGACGCGGCTCCCCTGGCTCGCTCGCTGGGCAGTACTTTACTGAGGGACAGCATCGAGGGACAAGTTTCTATTAGATATATGTATTTTTTATTGCAGTAACACTTGGTTCTCTAATGCTTCCCGATATGTTTCCAAGTGTTTTCCTCTTGTGTTTCTCATTCTCTACAAGCCCAAAGGACTTGCTTCTTTTTCCAGGCCATTATCTTGAGGGACCGTTTCTGACCTCATGGCATCAATTTTCGAAAAGAGAGGGACAATTGTTGTGGGGGTTCAGAAGGGGGGGGGGGAGGGACGAATCAAAGCGACAAAGGGCTGAATCTCTATGGATCGTGGCAGCAAGGCCACTCTGCCACTTACAATACCCTGTCGCGTATTTAAGTCATCTGCAAATGATTCTACCCATCGCTCGGTGGGAATCACACTTCAAGGCAGCCCGCAAGGCTCCTCCGCCACACGAGCTTGGCCAACGACACGTGCCTTTGGGGGCCTGGAGGCCCCTATTGCAGCTCGGCAATTGGGCGACGGGCGCATGCATCGCTTCCCTCCCGACAATTTCAAGCACTCTTTGACTCTCTTTTCAAAGTCCTTTTCATCTTTTCCTCGCGGTACTTGTTCGCTATCGGTCTCTCGCCCGTATTGAGCCTTTGACAGAATTTACCGCCCTATTGGGGCTGCATTCCCAAACAACCTGACTCGTCGACAGCGCCTCGTGGTGCGATAGGGTCCGGGCGAGACGGAGCTCTCACCCTCTCCAGCGCCCCTTTCCAGGGGACTTGGGCCCCGATCCGTCGCTGAGGACGCTTCTTCAGACTACAATTCGGGCACCGAGGGCGCTCGATTTTCAAGCTGGGCTTTTCTCGGTTCGCTCGCCGTTACAAGGGGAATCCTTGTTAGTTTCTTTTCCTCCGCTTATTGATATGCTTAAACTCAGCAGGTGGTCCCGCTTGACCTAGGGTCGCATCTTGATCGATCGATCGTTGGGTCCGTGAGCCGCGAGCGAGCGACGCGCGCACGAGGGAGCACGAGGCTTTCTCTACCACCGCCGAGCCGTGACGCAGCGTCGCTCGAGACTCTTTATTAGGCTAATTGCGAGCCAGAGGCAAACGGTAGGCCAACATCCGCCCCACGATGGTCCCTGCCCTCCCCGAAGGGATGCGGGCGGGGTCGGGGGCGACGGTGCTTGACACCTAGGCAGACGTGCCCTTGGCCTGATGGCTTCGGGCGCAACTTGCGTTCAAAGACTCGATGGTTCACGAGATTCTGCAATTCACACCAAGTATCGCATTTCGCTACGTTCTTCATTGATGCGAGAGCCGAGATATTCGTTGCCGAGAGTCATTTTACACATCGTTTAGGGACGACACGACAGCTAGCCGCGCACCGAGATCAGGGCGACTGGGGCATGCTTTTTCATTCGAGTTCCTTGGCGCATCCCGCATTGTGGGTTTTGTTGTTGCGCACGACGAGGGGCTTGGGCGTAAGCCCACGCACCCTTGCCGTGCGAGGCGGGACGAGGGGCACGAGAGCCCTCCACCCCACCAGTGTGTTTACAATGTGTTCGCCGGTCGTTTCGCTGAGCGAGTTTTCGACAGTGATCCTTCCGCAGGTTCACCTACGAAAACCTTGTTACAACTTCTCCTTCCTACAAATGATAAGGTTCAGTGGACTTCTCGCGACGTCGCGAGTGGCGAACCGCCCACGTCACCACGATCCGAACACTTCACCGGACCATTCAATCGGTAGGAGCGACGGGCGGTGTGTACAAAGGGCAGGGACGTAGTTAACGCGAGCTGATGACTCGCGCTTACTAGGAATTCCTCATTGAAGACCAACAATTGCAATGATTTATCCCCATCACGATGAAATTTCAAAGATTACCCGGGCCTGTCGGCCAAGGCTATAAACTCATTGAATACATCAGTGTAGCGCGCGTGCGGCTCAGAACATCTAAGTGCATCACAGACCTGTTATTGCCTCAAACTTCCTTAGCCTAAGCGGCCATAGTCCCTCTAAGAAGCCGAGCGTGGAGGGTCACCTCCACGTAGCTAGTTAGCAGGCTCAGGTCTTGTTCGTTAACGGAATTAACCAGACAAATCGCTCCACCAACTAAGAACAGCCATGCACCACCACCCATAGAATCAAGAAAGAGCTCTCAGTCTGTCAATCCTTACTATGTTTGGACCTGGTAAGTTTCCCCGTGTTGAGTCAAATTAAGCCGCAAGCTCCACTCCTGGTGGTGCCCTTCCATCAATTCCTTTAAGTTTCAGCCTTGCGACCATACTCCCCCCGAAACCTAAAGACTTTAATTTCTCATAAGGTGCCAGCCGAGTCCTAAAAGCAACATCCACTGATCCCTGGTCGGCATCGTTTATGGTTGAGACTAGGACGATATCTGATCGTCTTCGAGCCCCCAACTTTCGTTCTTGATTAATGAAAACATCCTTGGCAAATGCTTTTGCAGTTGTTCGTCTTTCATAAATCCAAGAATTTCACCTCTGACTATGAAATACGAATGCCCTTGACTGTCCCTGTTAATCATTACTCCGATCCCAAAGGCCAACAGAATAGGATCGAAATCCTATGATGTTATCCCATGCTAATGTATTCAGAGCGTAGGCTTGCTTTGAGCACTCTAATTTCTTAAAATTAACAGTGCTGGAGGCACGACCCGGTCAATTAAGGCCAGGAGCGCATCGTCGATAGTAGGGACAAGCCAACCGGTGCACACCGTAGGCGGACCGGCCGACCCATCCCAAGGTCCAACTACGAGCTTTTTAACTGCAATAACTTAAATATACGCTATTGGAGCTGGAATTACAGTGGCTACTGGGACCAGACTTGCCCTCCAATGGATCCTTGTTAAGGGATTTAGATTGTACTCATTCTAATTACCAGATTCGAAAAGCCCAGTATTGTTATTTATTGTCACTACCTCCCCGTGTTAGGATTGGGTAATTTGCACGCCTACTGCCTTCCTTGGATGTGGTAGCCGTTTCTCAGGCTCCCAATCTAGAATCGAACCCTAATTCTCCGTCACTTGTCACCACCATAGTAGGCAACTATCCTACAATCGAAAGTTGATAGGGCAGAAGTTTGAATGATGCGTCGCCGGCACGATGGCCTTGCGATCCGTCGAGTTATCATGAATCATCAGAGCAACGGGCGAAGCCTGCGTTGTCCTTTTATCTAATAAATGCTCCCCTTCCAGAAGTCGGGGTTTGTTGCACATATTAGCTCTAGAATTACTATGGTTATCCGAGTAGTAGGTGCCATCAAACAAACTATAACTGATTTAATGAGCCATTCGCAGTTTCACAGTCTGAATTAGTTCATACTTACACATGCATGGCTTAATCTTTGAGACAAGCATATGACTACTGGCAGGATCAACCAGGTAGCATCCTTCGAGACGCCGCGCCAACTAAGACCGAAGCGTGCTGCAAGGCTCGCTAAGCCAAAGCTGTCACTGTCGTCGTTCAAAATCAATGGGATATCGAACAAATGCTTTCGCTTGGACAGTCAGAGGCCGAGGACACTCCTGTCGCAATACTTTTTGCACCCGAGGGGACAACCGATCTCTCGTGTGCCAAAGCAGCCGCATGCCAAATCAAGCCGCACTTGGAGCATGAGGCTCGGCTTAGGTTTCCACCCATGCCCACGAGGGACATGGTGCAAAGACAACCGACTCGAATCATCAAATTCCATTTGTGAAGGCACGCGACATAGGGTCCCGATGTCACCCACGAAACACCAACGTATGACTCGGGGTCGAGCTTGAAGCGACGTGCTAGTCGACAGTTCGATGCGAGAGAATGGAGCCTGCCAACGCGCATGACTAGATCACCACTCACACACCGCACCTACAAATGGGCAGCAACAGCACCAAACGAGCTATAAGCCGACGAGTGAAAGGCCCATCGATCATGCAGTTCATCGTGTGCCGCCGCACCCAAGCCGCTAAGCACAAAATTGTTTCAATAGCAAGGGACCATTCTTTAATGGAAAGGGACCACCGATGAGGCCTTGGCAACAAGGATGTCACAACGTGCCCAGGCTGGCCTTGTGGCTCGCTTGTTGCTAACGGTCAACGATTGTGTCATCGATTGCTCTGCGCAACAAGTTCGCTTCTAGGCAAGCCTGACCATCGAGATCCAACCCCGTGTCCACCACCTTGAGCGCCTGCGACAAAGCACTCCGCATGCTTGAAATCCCCCCAACGATTTGGCCTTCACATAGCATGCATCATCATTAGCTTCGCCGCCCACACCATCGAGCTTGTCTAGCCACATCCCAGCTCATTATCCCATGATTATTCTCGCTTTGTTGCCCACGTTTTGCCCACCGATGAGGCCTTGGAAGCAGGGGTGCCCAGGCTGGCCGTGTGGCTCGCTCGTTGCTAATGGTCGACGATCGTGTCGTTGATCGCACTGTGCAACGAGTCCGCCTAGGCAAGCTTGAGCGTCAAAATCCAACCCCACGTCTGTCACCTTGAGAGCCTGCGACGAAGCACTCCGCATGCTCAAAATCCCCCCAATAATTTGGCCCTCACGTAGCATGCATCATCGTTAGCTTCGCCGCCCACACCATCGAGCTTGTCTAGCCACATCCCAGCTCATTATCCCATGATTATTCTCGCTTCGTTGCCCACGTTTTTCCCACTGATGAGGCCTTGGTAGGAGGGGTGCCCAGGCTGGCCATGTGGCTCACTCATTGCTAACGGCCGACAATCGTGTCGTCGATCGCGTTACGCAACAAGTCCGCCTAGGCAAGCCTGAGCGTCGGGATCCAACCTCATGTCCACCACCTCGAGGGCCAGCGATGAGGCACTCTGCATGCTCCAAATTCCCCCCAATGATTTGGCCATCGCGTAGCATGCATCATCGTTAGCTTCGCCGCGCACACCGTCGAGCTTGTGTAGCCACATCCCAGCTCATTATCCCACAATTTTTCTCATTTCGTTGCCCATATTTTTCCCACCGATGGGGCCTTGGCAGCATGGGTGTCACACCTTGCCCAGGCTGGCCGTGTGGCTTGCTCATTGCTAACAAGAGACGATCGTGTCGTCGATTGCGGTGCACAACAAGTCCCCCTAGGCAAGCCTGGGTGTCGGGATCCAGCCCGCATCTGTCGCCTCGAGGGCCTGCAATGAAGCACTTCGCATGCTCAAAATCCCCCCAGCGATTTGGCCCTCACGTAGCATGCATCATCGTTAGCTTCGCTGCCCACACCGTCGAGCTTGTGTAGCCACATCCCAGCTCATTATCCCACGATTTTTCTCATTTTGTTGCCCACGTTGTTCCCACCGATGAGGCCTTGGCAGCAGGGGTGTCACGCCTTGCCCAGGCTAGCCATGTGGCTCGCTCATTGCTAACGGCCGATGATCGTGTCGTTGATCGCTCTGTGCAACGAGTCTGCCTAGGCAAGCCTGGGTGTCAGGATCCAGCCCCACATCCACCGTCTCGAGGGCCTGCTACGAAGCACTCCGCATGCTCGAAATCCCCTCAGTGATTTGGCCCACGCGTAGCATGCATCATCATTAGCTTCGCCGCGCACACCATCGAGCTTGTGTAGCCACATCCCAGCTCATCATGCCGTGCCTGCTGGGGGCTCCCTGGGCGTGCCACCGTGCCCAGGGTCAGTGCGACGCGGCCCCCCTGGCTCGCTCGCTGGGCACTTAGTCGAGGGAGAGGGACGTAGGGTCTGGCTCGCGATGGGCGCCTGCGGCCTGGCTGGCACACCCAGCGCTGTCACACACTGCACGAGCAGCCCATGCCGTACCTGCTGGGGCCTGCCTGGGCGTGCCACTTTTGCCCAGGGTCAGTGCGATGCGGCCCTCCTGGATTGCTCGCTAGGCACTTCGTCGAGGGACAGGGACGTGGGGGCTAGCTAGCGATAGGTGCCCACAGCCTGGCTGGCGCGCCCACCGCAGCCGCACGCTGGTTGAGCAGCGCATGCCATGCCTGTTGGGGGCTGCCTGGGCGTGCCAACCGTCCCCAGGGTCCGTGCGATGTGGCCCCCCTAGCTCGCTCGCTGGGCACTTAGTCGAGGGATAGGGACCAGGGGGCTGGCTCGCGATGGGACCCCGTGGCCTGGGTGGTGCACCCACCACTGCCACATGCTGGGCACTTGGCCCATACCGTGCTTGCTGGGGGCTTCCTGGGCGTGCCACCCGTGCCCAGGGTCCATGCAACGCGGCTCCCTTGGCTCGCTCGCTGGGCACTTAGTCGAGGGACAGGGACGTGGGAGCTGGCTCACGATGGGCGCCCGCGGCCTTTTTGGCGCGCCCACCGCTGCCGCACGCTGGGCGAGCAGCCCATGCCTTGCCTGCTGGGAGCTGCCTGGGCATGCCAACCGTGCCCAGGGCCCGTGCGACGCGGCCCCCCTGGCTCGCTCGCTGGGCACTTAGTCGAGGGACAGGGATGAGGGGGCTGGCTCGCGATGGGCGCCTGTGGCCTGACTGGCGCGCCCTCCTCTGCCGCACGCTGGCACTTTGCCCATGCCATGGCTTTTGGGGGCTGCCTGGGCATGCCTCCCGTTCCCAGAGTCCATGCGACGCAGCTCCCCTGGCTCGCTCGCTGGGCAGTAAGTCAAGGCACAGGGACAACGGGGATGGCTCGCGATGGGCGCCCGTGGCCTTGCTGGCACGCCCACCTCTACCGCACGCTGGGCACTTTGCCCATGCCGTGCCTTTTGTGGGCTGCCTGGGCATGCCTCCCGTTCCCAGAGTCCGTGCGATGCAGCACCCCTGGCTTGCACGCTGGGCAGTCAGTCGAGGGGGCTGGCTCGCGATAGACGCCCGGAGCCTGGCTGGCGCACCCACCGCTGCCGCACACTGGGCGAGCTACCCATGCCGTGCCTGCTGGGGGCTCCCTGGGCATGCGGTCCGTGCCCAGTGTCCATGGGATGCGGCACCCCTGGCTCGCATGCTGGGCAGTCAGTCGAGGGGAAGGGAGGAGGGGGCCGGTTCGCGATGTGCGCCAGCGGCCTGGCTGGTGCGCCCCCCGCTGCAGCACGCTGGGCGAGCAGCCGATGGCATGCCTGCTTGGGGCTGTGTGGGCGTATCACCCATGCCCAGGGTCCGTGCCACGCGGCACCCCTGGCTCGCGCGCTGGGCAGTCAGTCGAGGGGCAGGGACGAGGGGGCTGGATCGCGATGGGCGCCCGTGGCATGGCTGGCGTGCCCACCGCTGCCGCACGCCGGGCGGGCAGCCCATGCCGTGCCTACTAGGGTCTGCCTGGGTGTGCCACCCATGCCCAGGGTCCGTGCGACGCGGCACCCATGGCTCACATGCTGGGCAGTAAGTCGAGGGGCAGGGACGAGGGGGCTAGCTCGCGATGGGCACCCGTGGCCTGGCTGGCGCGCCAGCCGCTGCAGCACGCTGGGCACTTGGCCCATGCAGTGCATACTGGGACTGCCTGGGCATGCTTTCCGTGCCCAGGATCTATGCGATGTGGGTCCCCTGGCTCGCTCGCTGGGCAGTTAGTCGAGGGACAGGGTCGAGGGGGCTGGCTTGCGATGGGCGCCCGTGGCCTGGCTGGCGCGCACACTGCTGCCGCACGCTGGGCACTTGAGCCATGCTGTGCATTCTGAGGGCTGCCTGGGCATGCCACCCATGCCCAGAGTCTGTGCGACGCGGCTCCCCTGGCTCGCTCGCTGGGCACTTAGTCGAGGGACAGGGACGTGGGGGCTGGTTCGCGATGGGCGCCCGCAGCCTGCCTGGCGCGCCCACCGCTTCCGCACGCTAGGCCAGCAGCCCATGCTGTGCCTGCTGGGGACTGCCTGGGCGTGCCACTCGGGCCCAGAGTCCGTGCGACTTTGCCCCCCTGGCTCGCTCGCTGGGCACTACGTCGAGGGACAGGGACATGGGGGCTGGCTTGCGATGGGCGCCCGCGGCCTGGCTGGCGCGCCCACCTCTACCGCACGCTGGGCACTTGGCCCATGCCGTGCCTGCTGGGGGCTGTTGGGGCATGCCTCCCGTGCCCAGAGTAAGTGCGACGTGGCTACCCTGGCTCGCTCGCCGGGCACTTAGTCGAGGGACAGGGACCAGGGGGCTGGTTCGCGATGGGAGCCCATGGCCTGGCTGGTGCGTCCACCGCTGCCGCATGCTTGGCACTTGGCCCATGCCGTGCCTGCTGGGGGCTTCCTGGGCATGCCTCCCATGCTCAAGGTCCAGGCGACGCGGCTCCCCTGGCTCGCTCGCTGGGCTTGTACTCGAGGGACAGGGACAAAGGGGCTGGGTCGCGATGGGCAAACGTGGCCTGGCTGGCGCGCCCACCGCTGCCGCACTCTGGGCACTTGGCCCATGCCGTGCATACTGGGGGCTGCCTGGGCATGCCTCCTGTGCCAAGGATCTGTGCGACATGGCTCCCCTGGCTCGCTCGCTGGGCACTTTGTCGAGGGACAGGGACGAGGGGGCTGGCTCGCGATGGGCGCCCGTGGCCTGGCTGGCGCGCCCACCGCTTCCGCACGTTGGGCTCTTGGCCCATGCCATGCATACTGGGGGCTGCCTGGGCATGCCTCCCGTGCCAAGGGTCTCTGCGACATGGCTCCCCTGGCTCGCTCGCTGGGCACTTAGTCGAGGGACAGGGACGTGGGGGCTGGCTCGCGATGGGCGCCCGTGGCCTGGCTGGCGTGCCCACCGCTGCCGCACGCTGGGCGAGCAGCCCATGCTGTGCCTGCTTGGGCTACCTGGGTGTTTCACATGTGCCCAGAGTTCGTGTGATGCAGCCCCCCTGGCTCGCTCGCTGGGCACTTAGTCGAGGGACAGGGACGTGGGGGCTGGCTCGCGATGGGCGCCCGCGGCCTTGCTGGCGCGCCCACCGCTGCAGCACGCTGGGCACGCAGCCCATTGCATGTCTGCTGGGGGCTGCCTAGGCGTGCCACCCATGCCCAGGGTCTGTCCGACGCGGCACCCCTGGCTCGCACGCTGGGCAGTCAGTCGAGGGGCAGGGACGAGGGGGCTAGCTCGCGATGGATGCCCGCGGCTTGGCTGGCACGCCCGCCGCTGCCGCAGGCTGGGCGAGCAGCCCATGCCGTGCCTGCTGAGGGCTGCCTGGGTGTGCCACATGTACCCAGGGTCCATACGACGCGGCCCCCCTGGCTCACTTGCTGAGCACTTAGTCGAGGGACCGGGACGTGGAGGCTGGCTCGCGATGGGCACCCGCGGCCTGGCTGGCGCGCCCGCCGCTGCCGCACGCTGGGCGAGCAGCCCATCCCGTGCCTGCTGGGGGCTGCCTGCGCGTGCCACCCATGCCCAGGGTCCGTGCGACGCGGCTACCCTGGCTCGCACGTTGGGCAGTCAGTCGAGGGGCAGGGACGAGGGGGCTGGCTCGCGATGGGCGCCCGTGGCCTGGCTGGCGCGCCCACCTCTACCGCACGCTGGAATCTTGGACCATGCCGTGCCTCCTGGGGGCTGCTGGGGCATGCCTCCCGTGCCCAGGGTCCGTGCAACATGGCTACCCTGGCTCGCTCGCTCGGCACTTAGTCGAGGGACAGGGACCAGGGGGCTGGCTCGCAATGGGACCCCGTGGCCTAGCTGGTGCGCCCACCGCTGCCGCATGCTGGGCACTTGGCCCATTCCGTGCCTGCTGGGGGCTGCCCGGGCATGCCTCCCATGCCCAGGGTCCATGCGATGTGGCTCCCCTGGCTCGCTCGCTGGGCACTTAGTCAAGGGACAGGGACGAGGGGGCTGGCTCGCGATGGGCGCCCGTGGCCTGGCTGGCGCGCCCACCGCTGCCGCACACTGGGCACTTGGCCCATGCCAAGCATACTGGGGGCTGCCTGGTCATGCCTCCCATGCCCAGGATCTGTGCAACGCGGCTCCCCTGGCTCGCTCGCTGGGCACTTAGTCGAGGGACAGGGTCTAGGGGGCTGGCTCGCGATGGGCGCCAGTGGACTGGATGGCGTGCCCACTGCTTCCGCACACTGGGCACTTGGCCCATGCCGTGCATACTGGGGGCTGCCTGGTCATGCCTCCCATGCCTGGGGTCTGTGCGACGCAGCTCCCCTGGCTCGCTCGCTGGGCACTTAGTCGAGGAACAGGCAAGTGGGGGCTGGTTCGCGATGGGCGCCCGCGGCCTTGCTGGCGCGCCCACCGCTGCCGCACGCTGGGCAAGCAGCCCATGCCGTGCCTGCTGGGGACTGCCTGGGCATGCAACCCATGCCCAGGGACCGTGCAACACGGCACCCCTGGCTCGCGCGCTGGGCAGTCAGTCGAGGGGCGGGGACGAGGGGGCTGGCTCGCGATGGGCGCCCGCGGCCTGGCTGGCGCGCCAACCGCTGCCGCACGCTGGGCGAGCAGCCCACTCCGTGCCTGCTGGGGGCTGCCTAGGCGTGCCAACCGTGCCCAGGGTCCATATGACCCAGCCCCCCTGGCTCGCTCGCTGAGCACTTAGTCGAGGGACAGGGACGTGGAGGCTGGCTCGCGATGGGTTCCCGCGGCCTGGCTGGGACGAGGGGGCTGGCTCGCGATGGGCGCCCGCGCCCTGGCTGGCGCGCCCACCGCTGCCTCACGCTGGGCGAGCAGCTCATGCCGTGCCTGCTGGGGGCTGCCTGGGCATACCACACGTGCCCAGGGTCCGTGCGACGCGGCCGCCCTGGCTCGCTCGCTGGGCACTTAGTGAAGGGGAAGGGACGAGGGGGCTGGCTCGCGATGGGCGCCCACGGCATGGCTGGCACGGCCACCGCTGCCACACGCTGGGCACTTGGCCCATGCCGTGCCTGCTGGGGGCTGCTGGGGCATGCCTCCCGTGCCCAGGGTCTGTGCGACGCGGCTCCCCTGGCTGGCACGCTGGGCACTTAGTCGATGGGGCTGGCTCGCGATTGGCGCCTGTGGCTTGGCAGGCGAGCCCACCGCTGCCCCACGCTGGGCACTTGGCCCATGCCATGCCTGCTGGGGGCTGCCTGGGCATGTCTCCCATGCCCAGGGTCTGTGCGACGTGGCTCCCCTGGCTTGCTCTCTGGGCACCTTTTAGAGGGACAGGGACAAGGTGGCTGGCTAGCGATGGGCGCCTGACGCCTGGCTGGCGCTCCCTCCTCCACTGCACGCTGGACACTTGGCCCATCCCGTGCTTGCTGGAGGCTGCCTGGGCTTGCCTCCCATGTCCAGGGTCCATGCAACGCGGCTCCCCTGCCTCGCTCGCTGGGCACTTAGTCGAGGGAAAGGGACGAGGGGGCTGGCTCGCGATGGGCGCCTGTGGCCTGGCTGGCGCGCCCACCTCTGCCACTCACTGGGCACTTGGCCCATGCCATGCCTCCCGTGCTCAGGAACCATGCGATGCGGCTCCCCTGGCTCGCTCGCTGGGCACTTTGTCGAGGGACAGGGACGAGGGGGCTGGCTCGCGATGGGCGCATTTGTCCTGGCTGGCACGCCCACCACTGCCGCACGCTGGGCACTTGGCCCATGTCATACCTGCTGGGGGCTGCCTGGGCATGCCTCCCGTGCCCAGGGTCTGTGCGAACTGGCTCCCCTGGCTCGCTCGCTGGGCACTTAGTCGAGGGACAGGGACGAGCGGGCTGGCTCACGATGGGCGCCTGTGGCCTGGGTGCGCTCCCTCCTCTACCGCACACTGGGCACTTGACCCATCCCATGCTTGCTGGTGGTGGCCTGGGTATGCCTCCCATGCCCAGGGTCTGTGCGACGCGGCCCCCCTGGCTCGATCGCTGGGCACTTAGTCGAGGGACAGGGACGTGGGGGCTGGCACGTGATGGGCGCCCGCAGCCTGGCTGGCGCGCCCACCGCTGCAGCACGCTGGGCACTTGGCCCATGCCATGCCTGCTGGGGGCTTCCAGGGCATGCCTCCCTTTCCCAATATCCATGTGACATGGCTCCCCTGGCTCGCACTCTGCGCACTTAGTTGAGGGGCATGGACGAGGGGGCTGGCTCACGATGGGCGCCTGTGGCTTGGCTGGCGCCCACCGCTGCTGCACGCTGGGCACTTGGCCCACGCCATGCCTTCTGGGGGCTGCCTGGGCATGCCTCCCATGCCAAGGGTCTGTGCGACCTGGCTCCCCAGGCTCGCTCGCTGGGAACTTAGCCGAGGGACAGGGACGAGTGGGCTGGCTCACGATGGGCGCCTGTGGCCTGGCTGGCGCTCCCTCCTCTACCGCACGCTGGGCACTTGGCCCATCCCGTACTTGCTGGGGGCTTCCGGGGCATGCCTCCCATGCCCAGGGTCCGTGCAACGCAGCTCTCCTGGCTGGCTGGCTAGGCACTTAGTCAAGGGACACGGATGAGGGGGCTGGCTCGCGATGGGCGCCTGTGGCCTGGCTGGTGCGCCCACCACTGCCGCACGCTGGGCACTTGGCCGATGCCGTGCCTGCTGGGGACTGCCTGGGCATGCCTTCTGTGCTCAGGGACAGTGTG
>JAJFZO010000103.1:642500-665000 GCA_021397835.1 Moringa oleifera
GGGACGATTCTTCAATGGCAAGGGACCACCGATGAGGCCTTGGCGGCAGGGATGTCACAACGTGCCCAGGCTGGCCATGTGGCTCGCTCGTTGCTAACGGCCGACGATCGTGTCGTTGATCGCGCTGCACAACAAGTTCGCTTCTAGGCCAGCCTAAGCATCCAGATCCAACCCCGCGTCTGCCACTTCGAGGGCCTACGACGAAGCACTCCGTATGCTTGAAATCCCCCTAACCTTTTGGCCCTCACGTAGCATGCATCATAATTAGCTTCGCCGCCCACACCATCGAGCTTGTCTAGCCACATCCCAGCTCATTATCCCACGACTGTTCTCACTTCGTTGCCCATGTTTTCCCACCGATGAGGCCTTGGAAGTAGGGGTGCCTAGTCTGGCCGTGTAGCTCGCTACTTACTAACGGTCGACGATCGTGTTGTCGATCACGCGGCGCAACGAGTCCGCCTAGGCAAGCCTGAGCTTCGAGATCCAACCCCACGTCTGCTGCCTTGAGGGCCTGCGACGAAGCACTCCGCATGCTCGAAATCCCCCAAATGATTTGGCCCTCACGTAGCATGCATCAATGTTAGCTTTGCCGCCCACACCGTCGAGCTTGTGTAGCCACATCCCAGCTCATTATCCCATGATTTTTCTCATTTTGTTGCCCACATTTTTCCCACCGATGAGGCCTTTGCAACAAGGGTGTCACGCCTTGCCCAAGCTGGCCGTGTGGCTCGCTCATTGCTAACGGCCGACGATCGTGTCGTCGATCACACTACACAACGAGTCCGCCTAGGCAACCCTGGGCGTCGGGATCTAGCCTCGCATCCGCCACCTCAAAGGCCTGCGACGAAGCACTCCGCATGCTCAAAATCCCCCCAATGATTTGGCCCTCGCGTAGCATGCATCATCATTAGCTTCGTCGCCCACACCGTTGAGCTTGTGTAGCAACATCCCAACTCATTATCCCACAATTTTTCTCATTTTGTTGCCCATGTTTTTCCCACCGATGAGGCCTTGGCAGTAGGGGTGTCACACCTTGCCTAGGCTGGCCATCTGGCTCGCTCATTGCTAACAGCCGATGATCATGTCGTCGATCGCACTACGCAACGAGTCCACCAAGGCAAGCTTGGGCATCGGGATCCAGCCCCGTATCCGCCACATCGAGGGCCTGCGATGAAACACACTGCATGGTCAAAATCCCCCCAGTGATTTGGCCCTCGCGTAGCGTGCATCATAATTAGCTTCGCTGCCCACACCATCGAGCTTGTCTAGCCACATCCCAGCTCATTATCCCACGACTGTTCTCACTTCGTTGCCCACGTTTTTCCCACCGATGAGGCCTTGGCAATAGGGGTGCCCAGTCTGGCCGTGTAGCTCGTTCGTTGCTAACGGTCGACGATCGTGTCGTCGATCGCGCTGCACAACAAGTCCGCTTCTAGGCCAGCCTAAGCGTCCAGATCCAACCCCGGGTCCGCCACCTCGAGGGCCTGCGACGAAACACTCCGCATGCTTGAAATCCCCCCAACCTTTTCGCCCTCATGTAGCATGCATCATAATTAGCTTCGCCACCCACACCATAGAGCTTGTCTAGCCACATCCCAGCTCATTATCCCACGATTTTTCTCATTTCGTTGCCCACGTTTTTCCCACCGATGAGACCTTGGTAGCAGGGGTGTCACGCCTTGCCCAGGATGGCCATACGGCTCACTCAATGCAAACGGCCGATGATCGTGTCGTCGACCGCACTGCACAACGAGTCCGCCAAGGCAAGCCTGGGCGTCGGGATCCAGCCCCGCATCTGCCGCCTCGAGGGCCTGCGATGAAAAACTCCGCATGCTTGAAATCCCCCCAGCGATTTGGCCCTCGAGTAGCATGCATCATCGTTAGCTTCGCCGCCCACACCGTCGAGTTTGTCTAGCCACATCCCAGCTCATTATCCCACGATTTTTCTCATTTTGTTGCCCACGTTTTTCCCACCGATGAGGCCTTGGCAGCAGGGGTGTCACGCCTTCCCCAGGCTGGCCATGTGGCTCGCTCATTGCTAACGGTCGACGATCGTGTCGTCGATCGCGTTGCGGAACGAGTCCGCCAAAGCAAGCCTGGGCGTCGGGATGCGGCCCCGCATCCGCCGCCTCGAGGGCCTGCGACAAAGCACTTTGCATGCTCCAAATCACCCCAACAATTTGGCCCTCGTGTAGCATGCATCACCGTTAGTTTCGCCGCCCACACCGTTGAGCTTGTGTAGCCACATCCCAGCTTATTTTCCCATGATTTTTCTCAATTTGGTTCCTATGTTTTTCCCACCGATGAGGCCTTGGCAGCAGGGGTGTCACGCCTTGCCCAGGCTGGCCATATGGCTCGCTCATTGCTAACGACCAACTATCGTGTCGTCGATCGCGCTGCGCAACAAGTCCGCCTAGGCAAGCCTAGGCGTCGGGATCCAGCCCCGCATCCGCCACCTCGCCCATGACCAAGCACTCCGCATGCTCAAAATCCCCCCAGCAATTTGGCCCTCGCGTAGCATGCATCATCATTGGCTTCGTCGCCCATGCCGTCGAGCTTGTGTAGGCACATCCCAGCTCATTATCCCATGATTTTTCTCATTTCATTTCCCACATTTTTGCCACCGATGAGGCCTTGGCAGCAGGGGTGTCACTCCTTGCCCAGGCTGGCCATACGGCTCACTCAATGCAAACGGCCGATGATCGTGTCGTCGATCGCACTGCACAACGAGTCCGCCAAGGCAAGCCTGGGCGTCGGGATCCAGCCCCGCATCTGCCGCCTCGAGGGCCTGCGATGAAAAACTCCGCATGCTTGAAATCCCCCCAGCGATTTGGCCCTCGAGTAGCATGCATCATCGTTAGCTTCGCCGCCCACACCGTCGAGTTTGTCTAGCCACATCCCAGCTCATTATCCCACGATTTTTCTCATTTTGTTGCCCACGTTTTTCCCACCGATGAGGCCTTGGCAGCAGGGGTGTCACGCCTTCCCCAGGCTGGCCATGTGGCTCGCTCATTGCTAACGGTCGACGATCGTGTCGTCGATCGCGTTGCGGAACGAGTCCGCCAAAGCAAGCCTGGGCGTCGGGATGCGGCCCCGCATCCGCCGCCTCGAGGGCCTGCGACAAAGCACTTTGCATGCTCCAAATCACCCCAACAATTTGGCCCTCGTGTAGCATGCATCACCGTTAGTTTCGCCGCCCACACCGTTGAGCTTGTGTAGCCACATCCCAGCTTATTTTCCCATGATTTTTCTCAATTTGGTTCCTATGTTTTTCCCACCGATGAGGCCTTGGCAGCAGGGGTGTCACGCCTTGCCCAGGCTGGCCGTGTGGCTCGCTCATTGCTAAAGGCCGATGATCGTGTTGTCGATCGCGCTGCGCAACGAGTCCGCCTAGGCAAGCCTGGGCATCAGGATCCAGCCCCGCATCCGCCACCTCAAGGGCCAGCGACGAAGCACTCCGCATGCTCAAAATCCCCCCAGCGATTTAGCCCTCGCGTAGCATGCATCATCATTAACTTCGCCGCCCACACCGTCGAGTATGTCTAGCCACATCCCAGCTCATTATCCCACGATTTTTCTCATTTCGTTGCCCACGTTTTTCCCACCGATGAGGCCTTGGCAGCAGGGATGTCACGCCTTGCCCAGGCTGGCCGTGTGGCTCGCTCATTGCTAATGGCCGACGATCATGTTGTCGATCGCGCTGCGCAACGAGTTCACCTAGGTAAGCCTGGGCGTCAGGATCCAGCCCCGCATCCACCACCTCGAGGGCCTGCGACGAAGCACTCCGCATGCTCAAAATCCTCCCAGTGATTTGGCCCTCGCGTAGCATGCATCATCATTAGCTTCGTCGCCCATACCGTCGAGCTTGTGTAGCCACATCCCAGCTCATTATCCCATGATTTTTCACATTTCATTGCCCACGTTTTTCCCACCGATGAGGCCTTAGCAGCAGGGGTGTCATGCCTTGCCCAGGCTGGCCATGTGGCTCGCTCAATGCAAACGGCCGATGATCGTGTCGTCGATCGCGTTGTGCAACGAGTCCGCCTAGGCAAGCCTGGGCGTCTGGATCCAGCCCCGCATCCGCCACCTCGAGGGCCTGCTACGAAGCACTCCGCATGCTCAAAATCCCCTCAGCGATTTGGCCCTCGCGTAGCATGCATCATCATTAGCTTCGTCGCCCATACCGTCGAGCTTGTGTAGCCACATCCCAGCTCATTATCCCATGATTTTTCTCATTTCGTTGCCTACGTTTTTCCCACTGATGAGGCCTTGGCAGCAGGGGTGTCACGCCTTGCCCAGGCTGGCCATATGGCTCGCTCATTGCTAACGGCCAACTATCGTGTCGTCGATCGCGCTGCGCAACAAGTCCGCCTAGGCAAGCCTAGGCGTCGGGATCCAGCCCCGCATCCGCCACCTCAAGGGCCCACGACCAAGCACTCCGCATGCTCAAAATCCCCCCAGCAATTTGGCCCTCGCGTAGCATGCATCATCATTGGCTTCGTCGCCCATGCCGTCGAGCTTGTGTAGGCACATCCCAGCTCATTATCCCATGATTTTTCTCATTTCATTTCCCACATTTTTGCCACCGATGAGGCCTTGGCAGCAGGGGTGTCACTCCTTGCCCAGGATGGCCATACGGCTCACTCAATGCAAACGGCCGATGATCGTGTCGTCGATCGCACTGCACAACGAGTCCGCCAAGGCAAGCCTGGGCGTCGGGATCCAGCCCCGCATCTGCCGCCTCGAGGGCCTGCGATGAAAAACTCCGCATGCTTGAAATCCCCCCAGCGATTTGGCCCTCGAGTAGCATGCATCATCGTTAGCTTCGCCGCCCACACCGTCGAGTTTTTCTAGCCACATCCCGGCTCATTATCCCACGATTTTTCTCATTTCGTTGCCCACGTTTTTCCCACCGATGAGGCCTTGGCAGCAGGGGTGTCACGCCTTGCCCAGGCTGGCCGTGTGGCTCGCTCATTGCTAATGGCTGATTGTCGTGTCGTCGATCGCGCTGCGCAACGAGTCCGCCTAGGCAAGCCTGGGCGTCGGGATCCAGCCCCGCATCCGCCACCTCGAGGGCCTGCGACGAAGCACTCAGCATGCTCAAAATCCCCCCAACGATTTGGCCCTCGCGTAGCATGCATCATCATTAGCTTCGTCGCCCATACCGTCGAGCTTGTATAGCCACATCCCAGCTCATTATCCCACAATTTTTCACATTTCATTGCCCATGTTTTTCCCACCGATGAGGCCTTAGCAGCAGGGGTGTCACGCCTTGCCCAGGCTGGCCATGTGGCTCGCTCAATGCAAACGGCCGATGATCGTGTCATCGATCGCGCTGCACAATGAGTCCGCCTAGGCAAGCCTGGGCGTCGGGATCTGGTCCCGCATCCGCCGCCTCGAAGGCCTGCGACGAACCACTCCCCATGCTCAAAATCCCCCCAGCGATTTGGCCCTCGTGTAGCATGCATCATCATTAGCTTCGCCGCCCACACCGTCGAGCTTGTGTAGCCACATCCCAGCTCATTATCCCTTGATTTTTCTCATTTCATTGCCCACGTTTTTCCCACCGATGAGGCCTTGGCAGCAGGGGTGTCACACCTTCCCCAGGCTGGCCATGTGGCTCGCTCATTGCTAACGGTCGACGGTCGTGTCGTCGATCGCGTTGCGCAACTAGTCCGCCAAAGCAAGCCTGGGCGTCGGGATGCAGCCCCGCATCCGCTGCCTCGAGGGCCTGCAACAAAGCACTTCGCATGCTCCAAACCACCCCAGCAATTTGGCCCTCGCGTAGCATGCATCATCATTAGCTTCGCCGCCTACACCATCGAGCTTGTCTAGCCACATCCCAGCTCATTGTCCCATGATTATTCTCGCTTCGTTGCCCACGTTTTTCCCACCGATGAGGCCTTGGCAGCAGGGGTGCCCAATCTGGCCGTGTGGTTCGCTCGTTGCAAACGGCCGACGATCGTGTCGTCGATCGCGCTACGCAACGAGTCCGCCTAGGCAAGCCTGAGCATCGGGATCCAACCCCACGTCCGCCGCCTCAAAGTCCAGCGACGAAGCACTCTGCATGCTCCAAATCCCCCCAGTGATTTGGCCCTCGCGTAGCGTGCATCATCGTTAGCTTCGCCGCCCACACCGTCAAGTTTGTCTAGCCACATCCCAGCTCATTATCCCACAATTTCTCTCGTTTCGTTGCCCACGTTTTTTCCACCGATGAGGCCTCGGCAGCAGGGGTGTCACGCCTTGCCCAGGTTGGCCGTGTGGCTCGCTCTTTGGTAACGGCCGATGATCATGTCGCCGATCACGCTGCGCAATGAGTCCGCCTAGGCAAGCCTGAGCGTCGGGATCCAACCCTACGACCACCGCCTCGAGGGCCTGCGACGAAGCACTCCGCATGCTCGAAATCCCCCCAGCGATTTTGCCCTCGCGTAGCATGCATCATCGTTAGCTTCGCTGCCCACACCGTCGAGCTTGTGTAGCCACATCCCAGCTCATTATCCCACGATTTTTCTCATTTCGTTGCCCACAATTTAGTGGATTTCGTTTCCCACGTTTTCCCCACTCCGTTGGCTACTGATCGGCATCCCACACTCTTCGGCCGATGTCGCTGGCCGCCTGCCTTGCCCGCGGTGGTTGCTGCCACAGCCACGCAACACCGGCTAGATGGGCAAGGCAGCAAGCCACCCTGCCCATGCCATGCACGCTGGGTTGCCCAAGCCCAGCGCCTGCCCACGTGGGATGGGCAGGGGCGGAGGCACGCATGGCCTGTAGGCACCCAGCAACCTAGGTGACCACTTCCCCCCTAAAGAGTCTTAAATGAAATTTCACTCCCAGCAGGAGGAAACATCAATATGTTTGAGCCGTCATAATGGGTCTAAAAAATTAATCACTTGAAATTTTGAGCTGAAATGTTGCACATAAATTGAGAATAATCATATCTACCACCAGAAAAAATTTCAGAATTTTCTGGGCACTAAATTTTTTTAATGAACTTTCTACAGCCGAAAATTGAAAAAATCATCAAAAATAGCCCGTGAGTCAAAATGATCCCAAACTTCAGGGGCAGACTCTTCATGAATTACACGAATTATTTGAGTCATTTCGGGACCAATTCCATGATGAAAAGATGGTCAATTCACAACAATTTCACAACTGGGCATTGTGGCCAGCAGACTGGGGCAGCTGTGCCTCTGCCTGGCCCATGGTGCATGCTGGCTGCCCTGTCCAGCGCACCTCCAGCCACCCCATGGCAGCTGTCAGGGTCCACCAGAGCCAGGGGCCACGGCCAAGGCCAGCTTGCCCATGAAATCAATGCCCACAGCATGTGTTGAGCCTCACAGCGTGCTCGCGGCTGGCTCGCGTGGGGTGCCCCTGGCAAGGCTGGTGCCGTGCCTGCTGGCGACCGCTGTGGCACCCTTGGCTCGCACGCTGGGCAATCAGTCGAGGGGCAGGGATGAGGGGGCGGTCTCGTGATGGGCGCCCGTGGCCTGGCTGACGCGCCCACCACTGCCGCACGCTGGGCGAGCAGCCCATGCCGTGCCTGCTGGGGGCTGCCTGGGCGTGCCACCCATGCCCATGGTCCGTGCGACGCGGTACCCCTGGCTTGCATGCTGGGCAGTCAGTCGAGGGGGACGGACGAGGGTGCTGGCTCGCGATGGGCGCCCATGGCCTGTCTGGCGCGCTCACCGCGGCCGCACGCTGGGCGAGCAGCCCATGCCGTGCCTGCTGGGGGCTACCTGGGCGTGCCACCCGTGCCTAGGGTCCGTGCAACGTGTCACCCCTGGCTCGCACGATGGGTAGTTAGTCGAGGGGCAGGGATGAGGGGGCTGGCTCGCGATTGGCGCCAGCGGCCTGGCTGGCGCGCCCACCGCTGCCGCACGCTGGGCGAGCAGCCCATGCCGTGCCTGCTGGGAGCTGCCTGGGCGTGCCACCCGTGCCAAGGGTCCATGCGACGCGGCCCCCCTGGCACACTCGCTGGGCACTATGTCGAGGGACAGGGACGTGGGGGCTAGCTGGCGATAGGCGCCCGTGGCCTGGCTGGCGCACCCACCGCTGCCTCACACTGGGCGAGCAGCGCATGCCGTGCCTGCTGGGGGCTGCCTGGGCGTGCCACCCGTTCCCAGGGTCCGTGCGACGCGACACCCCTGGCTCGCATGCTGGGCAGTCATTCGAGGGGCAGGGACGAGGGGGCTGACTCGCGATGGGCACCCGCGGCCTGGCTGGCGCGCCCACCGCTGCAGCACGCTGGGCGAGCATCCCATGCCGTGCCTGCTGGGGGCTTCCTGGGCGTGCCGCCCAAGCCCAGGGTCCGTGCGACGCGGCACCCCTGGCTTGCTCCCCGGGCACTTAGTCGAGGGACAGGGACGTGGGGGCTTGCTCGCAATGGGAGCCCGCGGCCTGGCTAGCGCGCCCATCGCTGCTGCACGCTGAGCGAGCAACCCATGCTGTGCTTTCTGGGGGCTGCCTGGGCGGGCCACCCATGCCCAGAGTCCATGCGACACGGCACCCCGAGGTCACACGGTGGGCAGTCAGTCAAGGGGCAGGGACGAGGGGGCTGGCTCACGATGGGCGCCTGCGGCCTGGCTGGCGCACCCACCGCTGCCGCACACTGGGCGAGCAGCCCATGCCGTGCCTGCTAGGGGCTGCCTGGGGGTACCACCCGTGCCCAGGGTCTGTGTGATGCGACACCCCTGGCTCGCACGCTGGGCAGTCAGTCGAGGGGCAGGGACGAGGGGGCTGGCTCGCGATGGCGCCCGCGGCCTGGCTGGCGCGCCCACCGCTGCCGCACGCTGGGCGAGCAGCCCAGGCTGCGTCTGCTGGGGGCTGCCTGGACGTACCACCCGTGCCCAGGGTCCGTGCGACGCGGCCCTCCTGGCTCGCTCGCCGGGCACTATGTCGAGGGACAGGTACGTGGGGGATGGCTCGGGATGGGAGCCCGCGGCCTTGCTGGTGCGCACACCGCTGCCGCACGCTGGGCGAGCAGCCCATGCTGTGCCTGCTGGGGGCTGCCTGAGCATGCCACCCGTGCCCAGGGTCCATGTGACGCGGCCAACCTGGCACGCTCATTGGGCACTACGTCGAGGGACAGGGACGTGGGGGCTAGCTGGCAATAGGCGCCCGCGGCCTGGCTGGCGCACCCACCGCTGCCGCACGCTGGACGAGCAGCCCATGCCGTGCCTGCTGGGGGCTGCCTGGGCATGCCACCCGTGCCCAGCATCCATGCGACGCGACACCCCTGGCTCACACGCTGGGCAGTCATTCGAGGGGCAGGGACGAGGGGGCTGGCTCGCGATGGGCACCCACGGCCTGGCTGGCGTGCCAACCGCTGCAGCACGCTGGGCGAGCAGCCCATGCCGTGCCTGCTGGGGGCTTCCTGGGTGTGCCATCGAAGCCCAGGGTCCATGCGACACGGCACCCCTGGCTCGCTCCCAGGGCACTTAGTCGAGTGACAGGGACGTGGGGGCTGGCTCGCAATGGGAGCCCGCGGCCTGGCTAGCGCGCCCATCACAGATGCACGCTGAGCGAGCAACCCATGCTGTGCCTTCTGGGGGCTGCCTGGGCGGGCCACCCGTGCCCAGAGTCCATGCGACACGGCACCCTGAGCTCGCACGGTGGGCAGTCAGTCAAGGGTCAGGGACGAGGGGGCTGGCTCGCGATGGGCGCCCGTGGCCTGGCTGGCGCGCACGCTAGGCAGTCAGTCGAGGGGCAGGGACGTGGGGGCTGGCTCGCGGTGGGCGCTTTGTCGAGGAACAGGGACGTGGGGGCTGGCTCGCAATGGGCGCCCACGGCCTGGCTCGCGCGCCCATCGCTGCTGCACGCTGAGCGAGTAACCCATGCTGTGCCTTCTGGGGGCTTCCTGGGCGGGCCACCCGTGCCCAGAGTCCATGCGACTCGGCACCCTGAGCTCGCATGGTGGGCAGTCAGTCAACGGGCAGGGACGAGGGGGCTGGCTCGCGATGGGTGCCCGCGGCCTGGCTGGCGCACCCACCGCTGCTGCACGCTGGGCGAGCTGCCCATGCCGTGCTTGCGGGGGGCTGCCTGGGCGGGCCACCCGTGCCCAGGGTCCATGCGACACGGCACCCCTGGCTCACTCGCTGGGCACTATGTCGAGGGACAGTTACGTGGGGGCTGGCTCGAGATGGGCGCCCGCAGCCGGGCTGGTGTGCACACCGCTGCTGCACGCTGGGCGAGCAGCCCATGCCGTGCTTGCTGGGGGCTGCCTGGGTGGGCCACCCGTGGTCAGGGTCCGTGCGATATGGCACCCCTGGCTGGCACGCTGGGCAGTCAGTCGTGGGGCAGGGACGAGGGGGCTGGAATGTGATGGGCGCCCGCGGCCTGGCTGGCGCGCCCACCGCTGCCGCACGCTGGGCTGGCAGCCCATGCCGTGTCTGCTGGGGGCTGCCTGGATGTACCACCCGTGCCCAAGGTCCGTGTGATGTGGCCCCCCTGGCTCGCTCGCTGGGCACTACGTTGAGGGACAGGTACGTGGGGGCTGGCTCGGGATGGGAGCCCGCGGCCTGGCTGGTGCACACACCGCTGCCGCACGCTGGGCGAGCAGCCCATGCTGTGCCTGCTGGGGGCTGCCTGAGCATGCCACCCATGCCCAGGGTCCATGCAACGCGGCCAACCTGGCATGCTCATTGGGCACTACGTCGAGGGACAGGGACGTGGGGGCTAGCTGGCGATAGGCGCCCGCGGCCTGGCTGGCGCACCCACCACTGCCGCACGCTGGACGAGCAGCCCATGCCGTGCCTGCTGGGGGCTGCCTGGGCCTTCCACCCGTGCCCAGCGTCCGTGCGATGCGACACCCCTGGCTCACACTTTGGGCAGTCATTCGAGGGGCAGGGACGAGGGGGCTGGCTCGCGATGGGCACCCACGGCCTGGCTGGCGCGCCCACCGCTGCAGCACGCTGGGCCAGCAGCCCATGCCGTGCCTGCTGTGGGCTTCCTGGGCGTGCCGCCCAAGCCCAGGATCCATGCGACGCGGCACCCCTGGCTCGCTCGCTGGGCACTACGTCGAGGGACAGGTACGTGGGGGCTGGCTCGGGATGGGCGCCCGCGGCCTGGCTGGTGCACACACCGCTGCCGCATGCTGGGCGAGCAGCCCATGCTGTGCCTGCTGGGGGCTGCCTGAGCATGCCACCCATGCCCAGGGTCCATGCAACGCGGCCAACCTGGCACGCTCATTGGGCACTACGTCGAGGGACAGGGACGTGGGGGCTAGCTGGCGATAGGCGCCCGCGGCATGGCTGGGGCACCCACCGCTGCCGCACGCTGGACGAGCAGCCCATGCCGTGCCTGCTGGGGGCTGCCTGGGGGTTCCACCCGTGCACAGCGTCCGTGCGACGCGACACCCCTGGCTCACACTTTGGGCAGTCATTCGAGGGGCAGGGACGAGGGGGCTGGCTCGCGATGAGCACCCACGGCCTGGCTGCGCGCCCACCGCTGCAGCACGCTGGTCGAGCAGCCCATGCCGTGTCTGCTGGGGGCTGCCTGGACGTACCACCCGTGCCCAAGGTCCGTGTGATGTGGCCCCCCTGGCTCGCTCACTGGGCACTACGTCGAGGGACAGGTACGTGGGGGCTGGCTCGGGATGGGCGCCCGCGGCCTGGCTGGTGCACACACCGCTGCCGCACGCTGGGCCAGCAGCCCATGCTGTGCCTGCTGGGGGCTGCCTGAGCATGCCACCCATGCCCAGGGTCCATGCAACGCGGCCAACCTGGCACGCTCATTGGGCACTACGTCGAGGGACAGGGACGTGGGGGCTAGCAGGCGATAGGTGCCCGCGGCATGGCTGGGGCACCAACCGCTGCCGCACGCTGGACGAGCAGCCCATGCCGTGCCTGCTGGGGGCTGCCTGGGGGTTCCACCCGTGCACAGCGTCCGTGCGACGCGACACCCCTGGCTCACACTTTGGGCAGTCATTCGAGGGGCAGGGACGAGGGGGCTGGCTCGCGATGAGCACCCACGGCCTGGCTGGCGCGCCCACCGCTGCAGCACGCTGGTCGAGCAGCCCATGCCGTGTCTGCTGGGGGCTGCCTGGACGTACCACCCGTGCCCAAGGTCCGTGTGATGTGGCCCCCCTGGCTCGCTCACTGGGCACTACGTCGAGGGACAGGTACGTGGGGGCTGGCTCGGGATGGGCGCCCGCGGCCTGGCTGGTGCACACACCGCTGCCGCACGCTGGGCCAGCAGCCCATGCTGTGCCTGCTGGGGGCTGCCTGAGCATGCCACCCATGCCCAGGGTCCATGCAACGCGGCCAACCTGGCACGCTCATTGGGCACTACGTCGAGGGACAGGGACGTGGGGGCTAGCTGGCGATAGGCGCCCGCGGCCTGGCTGGCGCACCCACCTCTGCCGCACACTGGACGAGCAGCCCATGCCGTGCCTGCTGGGGGCTGCCTGGGCGTTCCACCCGTGCCCAGCGTCCGTGCAACGCGACACCCCTGTCTCACACTTTGGGCAGTCATTAGAGGGGCAGGGACGAGGGGGCTGGCTCGCGATGGGCACCCACGGCCTGGCTGGCGCGCCCACCGCTGCAGCACGCTGGGCGAGCAGCCCATGCCGTGCCTGCTGTGGGCTTCCTTGGACGTGCCGCCCAAGCCAAGGATCCATGCGACGCGGCACCCCTGGCTCGCTCCCAGGGCACTTAGTCGAGGGACAGGGACGTGGGGGCTAGCTCGCAATGGGAGCCCGCGGCCTGGCTAGCGCGCCCATCACTGATGCACGCTGAGTGAGCAACCCATGCTGTGTCTTCTGGGGGCTGCCTGGGTGGGCCACCTGTGCCCAGAGTCCATGCGACTCGGCACCCCAAGCTCGCACGGTGGGCAGTCAGTCAAGGGGCAGGGACGAGGGGGCTGGCTCGCGATGGGCGCCCGCGGCCTGGCTGGCGCGCCCACCGCTGCTACACGCTGGGCGAGCAGCCCATGCCGTGTCTGCTGGGGGCTGCCATGACGTACCACCCGTGCCCAGGGTCCATGCGACACGGCCCCCCTGGCTCGCTCGCTGGGCACTACGTCGAGGGACAGGTACGTAAGGGCTGGCTCGGGATGGGCGCCCGCGGCCTGGTTGGTGCGCACACTGCTGCCGCACGCTGGGCGAGCAGCCCATGCTGTGCCTGCTGGGGGCTGCCTGAGCATGCCACCTGTGCCCAGGGTCCATGTGACGCGGCCAACCTGGCACGCTCGTTGGGCACTACGTCGAGGGACAGGGATGTGGGGGCTGGCTCGCGATGGGCGCCCGCGGCTTGGCTGGCGCACCCGCAGCTGCAGCACGCCGGGCGAGCAGCCCATGCCGTGTCAGCTGGGGGCTGCCTGGGCATGCCACTCGTGCCCAGGGTTCGTGCGACGCAGCACCCCTGGCTCGCATGCTGGGCAGTCAGTCAACGGGCAGGGACGAGGGGGCTGGCTTGCGATGGGCGCCCGCGGCCTGGCTGGCACGCCCACCGCTGCCGCACGCTGGGTGAGCAGCCCATGCCGTGCCTGCTTAGGGCTGCCTGGGCATACCACCCGTGCCTAGGGTCCGTGCGACGCGGCACCTTTGGCTCGCACTCTAGGCAGTCAGTCGAGTGGCAGGGATGTGGGGGCTCGCTCGCGGTGGGCGCTTTGTCGAGGGACAGGGACGTGGGGGCTGGCTCGCAATGGGCGCCTGCAGCCTGGCTAGCGTGCCCACCGCTGCCGCACGCTGGAAGAGCAGCCCATGCTGTGCCTGCTGGGGGATGCCTGGATGTGCCACCCGTGCCCAGGGTCCATGCGACGCGGCACCGCTGGCTCGCACACTGGGCAGTCAGTCGAGGGGTAGGGACGAAGGGGCTGGCTCACGATGGGCGCCCTTGGCCTGGCTGGCGCACCTACTGCTGCCGCACGCTGGGCAAGCAGCCCATGCCATGCCTGCTGGGGGGTGCCTGGGCATGCCACCCATGCCCAGGGTCGGTGCGACGCTACACCCCTGGCTCACACGCTGGGCAGTAATTCGAGGGGCAGGGACGAGGGGGCTGGCTCGCGATGGGCACCTGCAGCCTGGCTAGTGTGCCCACCACTGCCGCACGCTGGAAGAGCAGCCCATGCTGTGCCTGCTGGGGGATTCCTGGATGTGCCACCCGTGCCCAGGGTCCATGCGACGCGGCACCGCTGGCTCGCACACTGGGCAGTCAGTCGAGGGGTAGGGACGAAGGGGCTGGCTCACGATGGGCGCCCTTGGCCTGGCTGCCGCGCCTACCGCTGCCGCATGCTGGGCAAGCAGCCCATGCCGTGCCTGCTGGGGGCTGCCAGGGCGTGCCACCCTTGCCCAGGGTCCGTGCGATGTGGCACCCCTGGCTCGCACGCTGGGCAGTCAATCAAGGGGCAGGGACGAGGGGGCTAGCTCACGATGGGCGCCTGCGGTCTGGCTAGCGCGCCCACCACTGCCACATGCTGGGCGAGCAGCCTATGCCGTGCCTGCTGGTGGTTGCCAGGGCATGCCACCCATGCCCAGGGTCCGTGCGATGCGGTAACCCTGGCTTCCACGCTGGGCAGTAAGTCGAGGGGCAGGGATGAGGTGGCTGGCTCGTGATGGGCGCCTGCGGCCTGGCTGGCTCGCCCACCGCTGCCGCATGCTGGGCGATCAGCCCATGCTGTGCCTGCTGAGGGCCACCTAGGCATGCCATCCGTGCCCAGGGTCCATGTGATGCGGCACTGCTGTATCGTACGCTGGGCAGTCAGTCGAGGGGCAGGGAAGAGGGGGCTGGCTGGCGATGGGCACCCGTAGCCTGGCTGGCGCGCCCACCGCTGCCGCACTCTGGGCGAGCAGCCCATGCCGTGCCTGCTGGAGGCTGCCTGGTCATGCCATCCGTGCCCAGGGTCCGTGCGATGCGGTACCCCCGGGTCGCACACTGGGCAGTCAATCGAGGGGCAGGGATGAGGGGGCTGGCTCGCGATGGGCGCCCACGGCCTGGCTGGCGCACCCACCGCTGCCGCATACTGGGCGAGCAGCCCATGCCATGCCATCTGGGGGCTGCCAGGGCATGCCACCCGTGCCCAGGGTCCGTGCGATGCAGCGCCCCTGGCTCGCACGCTGGGCAGTAAGTCGAGGGGAAGGGACGAGGTGGCTGGCTCGCGATGGGCGTCCGTGGCCTGGCTGGCACGCCCACCGGTGCCGTACGCTGGGCGAGCAGCCCATGCTGTGCCTGCTGGGGGCTGCCTGGGCATGCCATCCATGCCGAGGGTCCATGCGATGTGGCACCGCTGGGCAGTCAGTCGAGGGGCAGGGATGAGGGGGCTGGCTCGCGATGGGCGCCCGCGGCCTGGCTGGCGCGCCCACCCCTGCTGCTCGCTGGGCGAGCAGCCCATGCCGTGCCTGCTGGGGGCTGCCTGGGCATACCACCCGTGCCCAGGGTCCGTGTGACGCGGCCCCCCTGGTTCGCTCGCTGGGTAGTACGTCGAGGGACAGGGACGTGGGGGCTGGCTCGCGATGGGCGCCAGCGGCCTAGCTGGCGAGCCCACCGCTGCCGCACGCTGGGTGAGCAGCCCATGCCGTACCTCCTGAGGGCTGCCTGGGCGTGCCACCTGTGCCAGGGGGCTGTAAGATGGGGCACCCCTGGCTCGCACGCTGGGCAGTCAGTCGAGGGGCTGGGACTAGGGGACTGGCTCGCGATGGGCGCCCGTGGCCTGGCTGGCGCGTCCCCCGTTGCCACACGCTGGGCGAGCAGCCCATGCCGTGCCTGCTGGGGGCTGCCTGGGTGTGCCACCCATAACCAGGGTCCGTGCAATGTGGCCCCCCTGGCTTGCTCGCTGGGCACTACGTCGAGGGACAGAGACGTGGGGGCTGGCTTGCGATGGGCGCCCGCGGCCTCGCTGGCGAGCCCACCGCTGCCGTGCGCTGGGTGAGCAGCCCATGCTGTGCCTGCTGGGGGCTGCCTGGGTGTGCCACCCATGCCCAGGGTCTATGCAATGCGGCTACCCTGGCTCACACGCTGGGCAGTCAGTCGAGGGGCAAGGACGAGGGGGCTGGCTCGCGATGGGTGCCCATGGCTTGGCTGGTGCGCCCACTGCTGCCACACGCTGGGCGAGTTACCCATACCGTGCCTTCTGGGGGCTGCCTGGGCATGCCATCCGTGCCCTGGGTCCGTGCGACAAGGCACCCCTTGCTAGCATGCTGGGCAGTCAGTCGAAGGGCAGGGACAAGGGGGCTGGCTCGCGAAGGGCTCCCGCTGCTTGGCTCGTGCACCCACAGCTGCCGCACGCTGGGCGAGAAGCCCATGCCTTGCCTGCTGGGGGCTGCCTGGGCGTGCCACCCAAACCCAGGGTCCGTGCAACGCGGCACCCCTGGCTCACATGCTGGGCAGTAAGTCGAGGGGCAGGGACGAGGGGGCTGGCTCGCGATGGGCACCCGTGGCCTGGCAAGCGCGACAACCGCTGCCGCACGCTGCGCGAGCAGCCCATGCCGTGCCTGCTGGGGGATGCTGGGCATGCCACCCATGCCCCGTTTCCGTGCGACGCGGCACCTCAGTCTCGCACAATGGGCAGTCAGTCGAGAGGCAGGGATAAGGGGGCTGGCTCGCAATGGGCGCCCGCAGCCTGGCTGGCGCACCCACCGCTGCCGCACACTGGGCGAGCAGCCCTTGCCATTCCTGCTGGGGGCTGCTGGCTGTGCCACTCGTGCCCAGGGTCCTTGCGATGCGGCCCCCCAGGCTTGCTCGCTGGGCACTTAGTCAAGGGACAGGGATGTGGGGGCTGGCTAGCGATGGGCGCCTGCAGTCTGGCTGAAGCGCGCACCATTGCTGCATGCTGGGCAGTCAGTCGAGGGGCAGGGAGGCGGGGGCTGGCTCGCGATGGGCGCCCACGGCCTGGCTGGCGCGCCCACTGCTGCCGCACGCTGGGCGAGCAGCCCATGCCGTGCCTGCTGGGGGTTGCCTGGGCGTGCCACCCGTGCCCAGGATCCGTGCGATGCGGCACCCCTGGCTCGCACACTGGGCAGTCAATCGAGGGGCAGGGACGAGGGTGCTGGCTCGCGATGGGCACCCGCGGCCTGGCTGGCGAGCCCACCGCTGCCGCACGCTGGGCGAGCAGCTCATGCCGTGCCTGCTGGGGGCTGCCTGGGCGTGCCACCCGTGCCCTTGGACTATGCGACGCAGCTCCCCTGGCTGGCATGCTGGGCAATCAGTCGAGGGGGAGGGACGAGGGGGCTGGCTCGCGATGGGCTCCCGTGGCCTTGCTAGCATGCCCACCGCTGCCACACGCTGGGCGAGCAGCCCATGCCATGCCTGCCAGGGGCTGCCTGGGCGTGCCACCAGTATCCAGGGTCCGTGTGACGATGCACTCCTAGCTCGCACGCCGGGCAGTCAGTCGAGGGGCAAGGACGAGGGGGCTGGCTCGCGATGGGCGCCCGGGCCTGGCTGGCGGGCCCACCATTGCTGCACACTGGGCCAGCAGCCCATGCTGTCCCTGCTTAGGGCTGCCCGGGCGTGCCACCCGTGCCCAGGGTCCGTGCAACGCGGCACCCCTGGCTTGCACGCTGGGCAGTCAGTCGAGGCGCAGGGACGAGGGGGCTGGCTCGCGATGGGCGCCCGCGGCCTGGTGGGCGTGCCCACCGCTGCCGTACGCTGGGCGTGCAGCCCATGCCGTGTCTGCTGGGGGATGCGGGCAATGCCTCCCGTTCCTAGGGTCCATGCTACGCTGCTCCCCTGGCTCGCTCGCTGGGCACTTAGTCGAGGTACAGGGACATGGGGGCCGGCTCGCGATGGGCGCCTGCGGCCTTGCCGGAGCGCGCACTGCTGCCGCACACTGGGCGAGCAGCCCATGCCATGCCTGCTGGGGCCTTCCTGGGTGTGCCACCCGTGCCGTACCCCTGGCTCGCACTCATGGCAGTCAGTCGAGGGGCAGGGACGAGGGGGTTGGTTCGCAATGGCCGCCCGCGGCCTGGCTGGCGCGCCCACCGCTGCCGCACGCTGGGCGAGCAGCCCATGCCGTGCCTGTGGGGGCTTCCTGGGCGTGCCACCCGTGCCCAGGGTCCATGTGCTACGGCACCGCAGGCTCGCACGCTGGGCAGTCAGTCGAGGGGCAGAGACGAGGGGCCTGGCTCGCGATGGGCGCCCGCGGCCTGCCTGGCGCACCCATTGTGCCGCACGCTGGGCGAGCAGCCCATTCCGTGCCTGCTGGGGGCTGCCTGGGCGTGCAACACATGCCCAGGGTCCGTGCGATGCGGCCCCCATGGCTCGCTCGCTGGGCAATTAGTCGAGGGACAGGGACGTGGGGCCTGGCTCGCGATGGGCGCTCACAGCCTGGCTGGCCCGCGATGGGCGCCCGCGGCCTGGCTGGCGCGCCCACCGCTGCCGCGCGCTTGGCACGCAGCGCATGCCGTGCCTGCTGGGGGCTGCCTAGGCATGCCAACCGTGCTCAGGGTCCGTGCGACACGGTCCCCATGGCTCGCTCGCTGGGCACTTAGTCGAGGGACAGGGACGAGGGGGCTGGCTCGCGATGGGCGCCCATGGCCCGGCTGGTGCGCCCACCTCCACCGCACGCTGTGCACTTGGCCCGTGCCGTACCTGCTGGGGGATGCTGGGGAATGCCTCCCATTCCCAGGGTCCGTGCAACGCTGCTCCCCAGGCTCTTCTCGCTGGGCACTTAGATGAGGGGCAGGGACGAGGGGGCTGGCTCACGATGGGCACCCGGGGCCTGGACTGCGCACCCACCGCTGCCGCACGCTGGGAAAGCAACCCATGCCATGCCTGCTGGGGGCTGCCTGGGCCTGCCACCCATGCCCAGGGTCAGTGCGACATGGCCCCCCTGGCTCGCTCGCTAGGCACTTAGTTGAGGGACAGGGACGTGGGGGCTAGCTCGCGATGGGCGCCCGCGGCCTGGCTGCCGTGCCCACCGCTGCCGCACGCTTGGCAAACAGCCCATGCCATGCCTGCTGGGGGCTGCCTGGGCATGCCACCCGTGCCCAGGGTCCATGCGACGTGGCCCCACTGGCTCGCTCGCTGGGCACTTAGTCGAGGGACAGGGACGTTGGGGCTGGCTCGCCCACCACTGCCGCACGCTGGGCGAGCAGCCCATGCTGTGCCTGCTGGGGGCTGCCTGGGTGTGCCACCCATGCTCAGGGTCCATGCAACGCGGCACCCCTGGCTCGCACGCTGGGCAGTAAGTCGAGGGGCAGGGACGAGGGGGCTGGCTTGCGATGGGCGCCCGCGGCCTGGCCGGCGCGCCCACCGCTGCAGAACGCTGGGTGAGCAGCCCATGCCGTGCATACTGGGGGCTGCCTGGGCATGCCTTCCGTGACCAGGGTCCATGCGACGTGGCTCCCCTGGCTCGCTCGCTGGGCACTTAGATGAGGGACAGGGACGAGGGGGCTGGCTCACGAAGGGCGCCCGTCGCCTGTCTGGCGTGCCCACCTCTACCGGACACTGGGCACTTGACCAATGCCATGCCTGCTGGGGGCTGCTAGGGCATGCCTCCTGTGCCCAGGGTCCATGTGACGTGGCTCCCCTGGCTCGCTCGCTGGGCACTTAGTCGAGGGACAGGGACGAGGGGGCTGGCTCGCGATGAGTGCCTGTAGACTCGCTGGCATACCCACCGCTGCCGCACGCTGGGCACTTGGCCCATGCCGTGCCTGCTGGGGGCTGCCTGGGCATGCCTCCCAATCCCAGGGTCCATGCGACATGGCTCCCCTGGCTCGCTTGCTGGGCACTTAGTCGATGGACAAAGACGAGGGGGCTGACTCGCGATGGGCCCCTGTGGCCTGGCTGGCGTGCCAACCGTTGCTGCACGCTGGGCACTTGGCCCATGCCATGCCTGCTGTGGGCTGCCAGGGCATGCCTCCCGTGCCCATTGTCCATGTGATGTGGCTCCCCTAGCTCGCTCGCTGAGCACTTAGTCGAGGGACAGGGACGAGGGGGCTGGCTCGCGATGAGTGCCTGTAGACTCACTGGCGTACCCACCGCTGCCACACGCAGGTCACTTCCCCCATGCCGTGCCTGCTGGGGGCTGCCTGGGAATGCCTCCCAATCCCAGGGTCCATGCGACGTGGCTCCCCTGGCTCGCTTGCTGGGCACTTAGTCGATGGACAGGGACGAGGGGGCTGACTCGCGATGGGCGCCTGTGGCCTGGCTGGCGCGCCGTCCGCTGCCGCACGCTGGGCACTTGGCCCATGCCATGCCTGCTGGGGGCTTCCATGGCATGCCTTCCATGCCCAGTGTCCATGCGACGCGGCTCCCGTAGCTCGCTTGCTGAGCACTTAGTCGAGGGACAGGGACGAGGGGGCTGGCTCGCGATGAGTGCCTGTAGACTCGCTGGCGTACCCACCGCTGCCGCACGCAGGGCACTTGGCCCATACCGTGCCTGCTGGGGGCTGCCTGGGCATGCCTCCCAATACCAGGGTCCATGCGACGTGGCTCCCCTCGCTAGCTCGCTGGGCACTTAGTCGATGGACAGGGACGAGGGGGCTGACTCGCAATGGGCCCCTGTGGCCTGGCTGGCGCGCCAACTGCTGCCGCACGCTGGGCACTTGGCCCATGCCGTGCCTCCTGGGGGCTGCCTGCGCATGCCTCCCAATCCTAGGGTCCATGTGACGTGGCTCCCCTGGCTCGCTCGTTGGGCACTTAGTCGATGGACAGGGACGAGGGGGCTGACTCGCGATGGGCGCCTGTGGCCTGGCTGGCGCGCCAACCGCTGCCGCACGCTGGGCATTTGGCCCATGCCGTGCCTGCTGGGGGCTGCCTGGGCATGCCTCCCAATCTCAGGGTCCATGCGACGTGGCTCCCCTGGCTAGCTCGCTGGGCACTTAGTCGATGGACAGGGACGAGGGGGCTGACTCGTGATGGGCCCCTGTGGCCTGGCTGGCGCGCCAACCGCTGCCGCACGCTGGGCACTTGGCCCATGCTGTGCCTGCTGGGGGCTGCCTGCGCATGCCTCCCAATCCCAGGGTCCATGTGACCTGGCTCCCGTGGCTCGCTCGCTGGGCACTTAGTCGATGGGCAGGGATGAGAGGGCTGACTCGCGATGGGTGCCTGTGCCCTGGCTGGCGAGCCAACTGCTGCCGCACGCTGGGCACTTGGCCCATGCCGTGCCTGCTGGGGTCTGGCTGGGCATGCATCCCATTCCCACGGTCCATGTGAAGCAGCTCTCCTGGCTCCCTCGCTGGGCACTTAGTCGAGGGACAGGTACGAGGGGGCTGGCTCGCGATGAGTGCCTGTAGACTCGCTGGCGTACCCACCGCTGCAGCACGCAGGGCACTTGGCCCATGCCCTGCCTGCTGGGGGCTTCCTGGGCATGCCTCCCAATCCCAGGGTCCATGCGACGTGGCTCCCCTGGCTCGCTCGCTGGGCACTTAGTCGATGGACAGGGACGAGGGGGCTGACTCGCAATGGGCGCCTGTGGCCTGGCTGGCGCGCCAACCGCTGCCGCACGCTGGGCACTTGACCCATGCCGTGCCTGCTGGGGTCTGCCTGGGCATGCCTCCTGTGCCCACGGTCCATGTGAAGCAGCTCTCCTGGCTCGCTCCCTGGGAACTTAGTCGAGGGACAGGGACGAGTGGGCTGGCTCACGATGGGCGCCAGCGGCCTGGCTGGCGCGCCATCCGCTGCCGCACGCTGGGCACTTGGCCCATGCCGAGCCTGATGGGGGCTGCCGGGGCATGTCTCCAGAGCCCAGGACCCATGCGATGTGGCTCCCCTGGCTCGCTCACTGGGCACTTAGTCGAGGGACAGGGACGAGTGGGCTGGCTCGCGATGGGCGCCTGTGTCCTGGCTGCCGCGCCCTCCTCTGCCGCACGCTGGGCACTTGGCCCATGCCGTGCAAGCTGGGGGCTACCTGGGCATGCCTCCCATGCCCCGAGTCTGTGCGACGCGGCTCCCCTGGCTCGCTCTCTGGGCACTAAGTCGAGGGACAGGGACGAGAGGTCTGGCTTGTGATGGGCGCCTGTGGCCTCGCTGGCGCGCCCACTGCTGCGGCACGCTAGGCACTTGGCCCATGCCGTGCCTGCTGGGAGCTGCCGGGGCATTCCTCAAGAGCCCAGGGTCCATGCGACATGGCTCCCCTGGCTCACTCGCTGGGCACATAGTCGAGGGACAGGGACGAGGGGGCTGGCTCGCGATGGGCGCCTGTTGGCCTGGCTGGCGCGCCCACCGCTGCCGCAAGCTGGGCACTTGGCCTATGCCGTGCCTGCTGGGGTCTGCCTGGGCATGCCTCCTGTGCCCAGGGTCCATGCAACACGGCTCCCCTGGCTCGCTCGCTGGGCACTTAGTCGAGGGACAGGGACGAGGGGGCTGGCTCGCGATGGGCGCCTGTGGCTTGGCTGGCGCGCCCTCCTCTGCCGCACGCTGGGCAATTGGCCCATGCCGTGCCTACTGGTGGCTGCCTAGGCATGCCTCCTGTGCCCAGGGTCCATGCAACGTGGCTCCCCTGGCTCGCTCGCTGGGCACTTAGTCGAGGGACAGGGACGAAGGGGCTGGCTCGCAATGACTGCCCGTGGCCTGGCTGGCGCGCCCACCGTTGCTGCACGCTGGGCGAGCAGCCCATGCCATGCCT
>JAJFZO010000103.1:672500-682500 GCA_021397835.1 Moringa oleifera
GGGCTGGCTCGCGAAGGCAGCCCGTGGCCTGGCTGGTGCGCCCACCGCTGCCGCACGCTGGGCACTTGGCCCATGCCGTGCCTGCTGGGGCTGCTGGGGCATGCCTCCTGAGCCTACGTTCCAAGCAACGCGCCTACCCTGGCTTGCTTGCTGGGCACTAAGTCGAGGGACAGGGATGAGGGGACTGGCTTGCGATGGGAGCTCGTGGCCTGGCTGGCGCGCCCACCTCTACCGCACGCTGGGCACTTGGCCCATGCCGTGCCTGCTGGGGGCTGCCAGGGCATGCCTCCAGTGCCCAGGGTCCATGCGACACGGCTCCCCTGGCTCGCTCGCTGGGCACTTAGTCGAGGGACAGGGACCAGGAGGCTGGCACGTGATGGGCACCCGTGGCCTGGCTGGTGCACCCACCGCTGCCGCATGCTGGGCATTTGGCCCATGCTGTGCCTGCTGGGGGCTGCCTGGGCATGCCTCCCATTCCCAGGGTCCATGCAACGCGGCTCCCCTGGCTTGGTCGCTGGGCACTTAGTCGAGGGACAGGGACGAGGGGGCTGGCTCGCGATGGGAGCCCATGGCCTGTCCGGCGCGCCCACCGCTGCCTCACGCTGGGCACTTGGCCCATGCCATGCATACTGGGGGCTGCCTGGGCATGCCTTCCATGCCCAGGGTCCGTGCGACACCGCTCCCCTGGCTCGTTCACTGGGCTCTTAGTCGAAGGACAGGGACCAGGGGGCTTGCTCGCAATGGGAACCCGTGCCCTGGCTGGTGTGCCAACCGCTGCCGCATGCTGGGAACTTGGCCTTGCCGTGCCTGCTGGGGGCTGCCTGGGTATGCCACCCGTGCTCAGGGTCCATGCGACATGGCTCCCCTGGCTCGCTCGCTGGGCACTTAGTCGAGGGACAGGGACGAGGGGGCTGGCTAGCGATGGGCGCCCGTGGCCTGTCGGGCGCGCCCACCGCTGCCGCACACTGGGCACTTGGCCCATCCCGAGCATACTAGGGGCTTCCTGGGCATGACTCCCATGCCCAGGATGTGTGCAACGCGGCTCCCCTGGCTCACTCGCTGGGCACTTAGTCGTGGGACAGGGACGAGGGGGCTGGCTCGCGATGGGCGCCCGTCGCCTGGCTGGCGCGCCCACCACTACCGCATGCTGGGCACTTGGCCCATGCCTTGCCTGCTGGGGGCTGCTGGGGCATGCCTCCCGTGCCCAGGGTCCCTGCAACATGGCTCCCCTGGCTCGATCGCTGGGCACTTAGTCGAGGGACAGGGACGAGGGAGTTGGCTCACGATGGGCGCCTGTGGCCTGGCTAGTGCGCTCACCGCTGCCGCACACTGGGCAATTGGCCCATGCCGTACCTGGTGGGGGCTGCCAGGGCATGCCTCCTGTGCCCAGGGTCCATGCAACGTGGCTCCCCTGGCTCAGTCGCTGGGCACTTAGTCGAGGGACAGGAACGAGGGAGCTGGCTCGCGATGGGCGCCTGTGGCCTGGCTGGCACGCCCACCGCTACCGCACGCTGGGCACTTGGCCCATGCCGTGCCTGCTGGGGGCTGCCTGGGCATGCCTCCTGTGCCAAGAGTCCATGTGACACGGCTCCCCTGGCTCACTCACTGGGCACTTAGTCGAGGGACAGGGACGAGGGGGCTGGCTCGCGATGGCAACCCGTGGCCTGGCTGGTGCGGCCACCGCTGCCGCACGCTGGGCACTTGGCCCATGCTGTGCCTGCTGGGGCTGCTGGGGCATGCCTCCCGAGCCCAGGTTCCAAGCGACGCGGGTACCTTGGCTTGCTTGCTGGGCGCTAAGTCGAGGGACAGGGACGAGGGGACTGGCTTGCGATCGGCGCCCGTTGCCTGGCTGGCGCGCCCACCTCTACTGCACGCTGGGCACTTGGCCCATGCCATGCCTGCTGGGGACTGCCGGGGCATGCCTCCCGTGCCCAGGGTCCATGCGATACGGCTCCCCTGGCTCGCTCGCTGGGCACTTAGTCGAGGGACAGGGACCAGGAGGCTGGCACGTGATGGGCACCCGTGGCCTGGCTGGTGCGCCCACCGCTGCCGCATGCTGGGCATTTGGCCCATGCCATGCCTGCTGGGGGCTTCCTGGGCATGCCTCCCATGCCCAGAGTCCGTGCGACATGGCTCCCCTGGCTCGCTCGCTGGGCACTAAGTCGAGGGACAGGGACGAGGGGGCTTGCTCGTGATGGGCGCCTGTGGCCTCGCTGGCGCACCCACCGCTGCAGCACTCTGGGCACTTGGCCCATGCCGTGCATGCTGGGGGATTCCGGGGCATGCCTCCCATGCCCAGGGTCCGTGCGATGCGGATCCCCTGGCTCGTTCTCTGGGAACTTAGTCGAGGGACAGGGACGAGGGGGCTGGCTCGCGATTGGCTCCTGTGGCCTCGCTGGCGCGCCCTCCTCTGCCGCACGCTGGGCACTTTGCCCATGCCGTGCCTGCTGGGGGCTGCCTGGGCATGTCTCCCATGCCCAGAGTCCGTGTGACGAGGCTCCCCTGGCTCGCTCACAGGGCACTAAGTCGAGGGACAGGGACGAGGGGGCTGGCTCGTGATGGGCGCCTGTGCCCTCACTGGCGCGCCCACCGCTGCAGCACTCTGGGCACTTGGCCCATGCTGTGCCTGCTGGGGGCTACCGGGGTATGCCTTCCATGCCCAGGGTCCTTTCGACGCGGCTCCCCTGGCTCGCTCACTGGGCACTTAGTCGAGGGGGCTAGCTCGCGATGGGCGCCGTTGGCCTCGCTGGCGCGTCCACCGCTGCCGCACACTGGGTACTTGGCCCATGCCCTGCCTGCTGGGGGCTGCCAGGGCATTCCTCCAGTGCCCAGGGTCTGTGCGACGCGGCTCCCCTTGCTCGCTCGCTGGGCACTTAGTCGAGCGACAGGGACGAGGGGGCTGGCTCGCGATGGGAGCTGTGGCCTCGCTGGCTCGCCCTCCTCTGCCGCACGCTGGGCACTTGGCCCATGCCGTGCCTGCTGGGGGCTGCCTGCGCATACCTCCGGTGCCCAGAGTCCGTGCAACGTGGCTCCCCTGGCTCGGTCGCTGGGCACCAAGTCGAGGGACAGGGATGAGGGTGCTGGGCTGGCTCGTGATGGGCGCATCTGGCCTCGCTGGCGCGCCCACCGCTGCAGCACGCTGGGCACTTGGCCCATGCCGTGCATGCTGGGGCCTTCCGGGGCATGCCTCCCATGCCCAGGGTATGTGCGATGCGGCTCCGCTGGCTTGCTCGCTGGGCACTTAGTCGAGGGACAGGGATGTGGGGGCTGGCTCCCGATGGGCGCCCACAGCCTGGCTGGCGTGCCCACCGCTGCTGCACGCATGGCGAGTAGCCCATGCCGTGCCTGCTGGGGGCTGCCTGAGCGTGACTCCCGTGCCCAGGGTCCGTGTGACGCAGCCCGCCTGGCTCGCTCGCTGAGAACTTAATCGAGGGACAGGGATGTGGGGGCTGGCTCGTGATGGGCGCCCGCGGCCTGGCTGGCGCGCCAACCGCTGCCGCACGCTGGGTGAGCGGCCCAGGCCGTGCCTGCTGGGGGCTTCCTGGGTGTGCCACCCGTGCCCATGGTCCATGCGACGTGGCCCCCCTGGCTCGCTTGCAGTGCACTACATCGAGGGACAGGGACGTGCTGCTGGCTCGCAATGGGCGCACACGGCCTGGCTGGCACGCCCACCACTGCCACACGCTGGGCGAGCATCCCATGCTGTGCCTGCTGAGGGCTGCCTAGGCGTGCCACCCGTGGCCAGGCACTGTACGACGCGGCACAGCTGGCTTGCTCGCTGGGCACTACGTCGAGAGACAGGGACGTGGGGGCTTGCTTGTGATGGGCGCCAGCGGCCTTGCTGGCGCGCCCACCGCTGCAGTACGCTGGGCGAGCAGCCCATGCCATGCCTGCTGGGGGCTGCCTGGGCGTGCTACCCGTGCCCAGGGTCCCTGCGACATGGCTCCCCTGGCTCGCTCGCTGGGCACTTTGTCAAAGGACAGGGACGTGGTGGCTGGCTCGCGATGGGCGCCCGCGGCCTGGCTGGCGCGCCCACCGCTGCCGCATGCAGGGCGAGCAGCCCATGCCATTCCTGGTGGGGGCTGCCTGGGCATGCCACTCATGCCCTGGGTCCATGCGACGTAGCCCCAATGGCTCACTCGCTGGGCACTTAGTTGACGGGCAGGGACGTTGGGGCTGGCTAGCGATAGGCGTCCACGGCCTTGCTGGCGCGCCCACAGCTGCCGCACGCTGGGCGAGCAGGCCATGCCGTGCCTGCTGGGGGCTACCTGGGTGAGCCTCCCAATCCCTGGGTCCGTGCGATGCGGCTCCCCAGTCTCTCTCGTTGAGCACTTAGTCGAGGGACAGGGACGTGGGGGCTGGCTCGCGATGGGCTCCTGCGGCCTGGCTGGCACGCCCACTGCTGCTGCACGCTGGGTGAGCAGCCCAGGCCGTGTCTACTGGGGGCTACCAGGGTGTGCCACCCGTGCCCAGCGTCAGTGCGATGCGACCCCCCTGGCTCGCTCACTGGGTACTACGTCGAGGGACAGGGATGTGGGGCTGGCTCACGATGGGCCCCCGCAGCCTCACTGGCGCGCCCATCGCCGCCACATGCTGGGTGAGCAGCCCATGCCGTGCCTGGTGGGGGCTGCCTGGGCGTGCCACCCGTGCCCAGGGTCCCTGTGACGCAGCTCCCCTGGCTCACTCGCTGGGCACTTAGTCGAGGGACAGGGACGTGGGGGCCGGCTCGCGATGGGCGCCAGCGGCCTGGCTGACGCGCCCACCGCTGCCGCATGCAGGGCGAGTAGCCCATGCCGTGCCTGCTGGGGGCTGCCTGGGCATGCCACCCATGCCTAGGGTCCGTGTGATGCGGGCCCCCTGGCTCACTCGCTGGGCACTACTTCAAGGGACAGGGACGTGGGGGCTTGGTCGCGATGGGCGCCCGCGGCCTGGCTGGCACGCCCACTGCTGCCGCACACTGGGCGAGCAGCCTGTGCCGTGCCTGCTGGGGGCTGCCTGGGCGTGCAGCCCATGCCGTACCTGCTGGGGGCTGCCTGGGCATGCCACCCGTGGCCAGGCACTGTGCAACGTGGCACAGCTGGCTTGCTCACTGGGCACTACATCGAGGGACAGGGGCGTGGGGGCTGGCTCGGATTGGGCGCCCATGGCCTTGGTGGCGCGCCCTCCGCTGCCGCACGCTGGGCAAGCAGCCCATGCCTTGCCTGCTGGGGGCTGCCTGGGCATGCCACTCGTGCCCTGGGTCCATGCAACGCGGCCCCCCTGGCTCGCTCGCTGGGCACTGAGTTGAGGGACAGGGACGTGGGGGCTGGCTCGCGATGGGCGCCCACGGCCTGGCTGGCGTGCCCACAGCTGCTGCATGCAGGGCGAGCAGGCCATGCCGTGCCTGCTGGGGGCTGCCTGGGTGTGCCTTCCATGCCCAGTGTCCGTGCGACGCGGCCTGCCTGGCTCGCTCGCTGAGCACTTAGTCGAGGGACAGGTACGTGGGGGCTAGCTCGCGATGGGCTCCTGCGGCCTGGCTGGCGCGCCCACCGCTGCCGCACGCTGGGCGAGCAGCCTAGGCCGTGTCTACTGGGGGCTACCAGGGTGTGCCACCCGTGCCCAGGGTCCGTGTGACGCGGCCCCCCTGGCTCGCTCACTGGGCACTACGTCGAGGGACAGGGATGTGGGCTGGCTCAGGATGGGCCCCCGCGGCCTGGCTGGCGCGCCTATCGCTGCCGCATGCTTGGCACTTAGCCCATGCCATACCTAGTGGGAGCTGCCTGGGCGTGCCACTCATGCCCAGGGTCCCTGCAACGCTGCTCCCCTGGCTCGCTCGCTGGGCACTTAGTCGAGGGACAAGGACATGGGGGCTGGCTCGCGATGGGCGACCGCGGCCTGGCTGGCGCGCCCACCGCTGCCGCATGCAGGGTGAGTAGCCCATGCCGTGCCTGCTGGGGGCTGCCTGGGCATGCCCCGGCTCGCTCCCTGGGCACTACGTCAAGGGACAGGGATGTGGGGGCTGGGTCGCGATGGGCGCCCGCGGCCTGGCTGGCACGCCCACCGCTGCCGCACGCTGGGCGAGCAGCCCTGACCGTGCCTGCAGGGGGCTGCCTGGGCATGCCTTCAGTGCCCAGGGTCCGTGCGACGCGGCCACCCTGGCTCGCTTGCTGGGCACTACGTCGAGGGACCGGGACGTGGGGGCTGGATCGCGATGGGCGTCCGCGGCCTGGCTGGCGCGCCCACCGCTGCTGCACGCAGGGCGAGCAGCCCATGCCGTGCCTGCTGGGGGCTGCCTGGGCGTGCCACCCATGCCAAGGGTCCATGTAATGTGGCCCCCCTGTCTCGCTCGCTAAGAACTTTGTCGAGGGACAGGGACGACGAGGCTGGCTCGCGATGGGCGCCCGCGGCTTGGCTGGCGCGCCCACCGGTGCCGCACGCTGGGCGAGCAGCCCATGCCGTACCTGCTGGGGGCTGCCTGGGCATGCCACTCGTGCCCACGGTCCATGCGACACGGCCCCCCTGGCTCGCTCGCTGGGCACTTTGTTGAGGGACAGGGATGTGGGGGCAGGACCGCGATGGGCGCCCACGGCCTGGCTGGCGCGCCCACCGCTGCCGCACGCTGGGCGAGCAGCCCATGCCGCGCCTGCTGGGAGCTGACTGGGTGTGCCTCCCATGCCCAGGATCTGTGTGACGCGGCCTGCCTGGCTCGCTCACTGAGCACTTAGTCGAGGGACAGGGACGTGGGGGCTGGCTCGCGATGGGTGCCCGCGGCCTGGCTGGCACGCCCACCGCTGCCGCACACCGGGTGAGCAGCCCAGGCCGTGTCTACTGGGGGATACCTGGGTGTGCCACCCGTGCCCAGGGTCCATGCAACACCACCCCCCTGGCTCGCTCACTGGGCACTACGTCGAGGGACAGGGATGTGGGGCTGGCTCATGATGGGCGCCCGCGGCCTGGCTGGCGCGCCCATCACTGCCGCACGCTGGGCGAGCAGTCCATGCCGTGCCTGGTGGGGGCTGCCTGGGCGTGCAATCCGTGCCCAGGGTCCATGCAACACGGCCCACCTGGCTCGTTCGCTGGGCACCACGTCGAGGGACAGGGACGTGGGGGCTGGCTCGCGATGGGCGCCCGTGGACTGGCTGGCACGCCCATCGCTGGCGCACGCTGGGCCAGCAGCCCATGCAGTGCCTGCTGGGGGCTGCCTAGGAATGCTACGCATGCCAAGGGTCCATGTGACGTGGGCCCCCTGGCTCGCTCGCTGGGCACTACGTCAAGGGAAAGGGATGTGGGGGCTGGGTCGCGATGGGCACCCGCGGCCTGGCTGGCACGCCCACCGCTGCCACACACTGGGCGAGCAGCCCATGCCGTGCCTGCAGGGGGCTGCCTAGGCATGCCTCAAGTGCCCAGGGTCTGTGCGACACGGCCCCCCTGGCTCGCTCGCTGGGCACTACGTCGAGGGACCGGGACGTGGGGGCTTGCTCGCGATTGGCGTCCGCGGCCTGGCTGGCGCGCCCACCGCTGCCGCACGCAGGGTGAGCAGCCCATGCCGTGCCTGCTGGGGGCTATCTGGGCGCGCCACCAGTGGCTAGGCTCCGTGCGATGCGGCACAGCTGGTCGCTCGATGGGCACTTAGTTGAGGGACAGGGACGCGGGGGCTGGCTCGCGATGGGCACCCGCAGCCTGGCTTGCACGCCCACCGCTGCCGCACTCTGGGTGAGCGGCCCAGGCAGTGCCTGCTGGGGGCTGCCTGGGTGTCCCACCAGTGCCCATGGTCTATGAGATGTGGCCCCCCTGGCTCGCTCGCAGGGCATTACGTCGAGGGACAGGGACGTGCTGCTGGCTTGCGATGGGCGCCCGCGGCCTGGCTGGCACGCCCACTGCTGCCGCATACTGGGCGAGCAGCCATGCGTGCCTGCTGGGGGCTTCCTGTGTGTGCCACCCGTGGCCAGGCACCGTGCGACGCAGCACAGCTGGCTAACTTGTTGGGCACTACGTCGAGGGACAGGGACGTGGGGGCTGGCTCACGATAGGCGCCAGCAGCCTTGCTGGCGCGCCCACCGTTGCTGCACGCTGGGCGAGCAGCCCGTGCCCTGCCTGTTGTGGGCTGCCTGGGCAAGCCACCCGTGCCAAGGGTCCGTGCGATGCGGCCCCCCTGTCTCAGTCGTTGGGCACCTAGTCGAGGGACAGGGACGAGGGTGCTGGCTCGCGATGGGCGCCGGCGGCCTGGCTGGCGCACCCACCGCCGCCGAACACTGGGCGAGCAGCCCATGCCGTGCCTGCTGGGGTTTGCCTGGGCATGCCACTCGTGCCCAGGGTCCATGCGACGTGGCCCCCCTGCCTCGCTTGCTGGGCACTTAGTTGAGGGACAGGGACGTGGGGGCTGGCTCGCGATGGGCGCCCATGGCCTGGCTGGCGCGCCCACCGCTGCCACACGCTGAGCAAGCAGCCTATGCTGTGCCTTCTGGGGCCTGCCTTGGTGTGCCTGCCATGCCCAGGGTCCATGCGACACAGCCTGCCTGGCTCGCTCGCTGAGCACTTAGTCGAGGGACAGGGACGTGGGGGCTGGCTCGAGATGGGCTCCTGCAGCCTCGCTGGCGCGCCCACCGCTGCCGCAGCTGGGCGAGCAGCCCAGGCCGTGTCTACTGGGGGCTACCTGGGTGTGCCACCCGTGGCCAGTGTCCTTGCGACGCGGCCCCCCTGGCTCGCTCAATGGGCACTACGTTGAGGGACAGGGATATGGGGCTGGCTCATGATGGGTGCCCGCGGCCTTTCTGGCGCGCCCATCGCTGCTGCACGCATGGCGAGCAGCCCATGCCATGCCTGGTGGGGGCTGCCTGGGCGTTCCACCCATGCCCAGGGTCCGTGCGACACGGCCCTCCTGGCTCGCTCGCTGGGCACTATGTCAAGGGACTGGGACGTGGTGGCTGGGTCGCGATGGGCGCCCACAGCCTGGCTGGCACGCCAACCGCTGCCGCACGCTGGGCGAGCAGCCCATGCTGTGCCTGCAGGGGGCTGCCTGGGTATGCCTCCAGTGCCCAGGATCCATGCGACGTGGCTCCCCTGGCTCCCTCGCTGGGCACTACGTCGAGGCATCGGGAAATGGGGGCTGGCTCGCGATGGGCTCCTGCGGCCCGGCTGGCGCGCCCACCGCTGCCGCATGCAGGGTGGGCAGCCCATGCTGTACCTGCTGGGGGCAGCCTGGGCATGCCACCTGTGGCAAGGCTCCGTGCGACGCTGCACAGCTGGCTCGCTCGATGGGCAGTTAGTCGAGGGACAGGGACGTTGGGGCCAGCTCGCGATGGGCACCCGCGGCCCGGCTGGCACTCCCATCACTGCCGCATGCTGGGCGAGCAGCCCATGCCGTGCCTGTTTAGGGCTGCCTGGGCATGCCTCCCATTCCCAGGGTCCGTGCGACGCGGCCCGCTTGGCTCGCTCGCTGGGCACTCAGTCGAGGGACAGGGACGTGGGGGCTGGGTCGCGATGTGCGCCCACGGCCTTGCTGGCACCCCCACCGCTGCCGCACGCTGGGCGAGCAGCCCATGCCGTGCCTGCTGGGGGATGCCTGGGTGTGCCACCAGTGGCAAGGCACCATGCGACGCGGCACAGCTGGCTCGCTCGCTGGGCACTACGTCGAGGGACAGGGACGTAGGGGCTGGCTCGCGATGGACGACCGCGGCCTTGCTGGCGCACCAACCGCTGCCGCACGCAGGGTGAGCAGCCCATGCCGTCCCAGCAGGGCCCTTCTTGGGCATGCCACCAATGCCCAGGGTCCATGCGACGTGGCCACCCAGGCTCACTTGCTGAGCACTTAGTCGAGGGACTGGGACGTGGGGGCTGGCTCTCGATGGGCGCCTGTGGCCTGGCTGGCGCTCCCATCGCTGCCGCACACTAGGCGAGCAGCCCATGCTGTGACTACTGGGGGCTGCCTGGGCGTGCCACCCGTGCCCAGGGTCCGTGCAATGCGGCCCCCCTGGCTCGCTCGCTGGGCACTACGTCGATGGACAGGGACGTGGGGGCTAGC
>JAJFZO010000103.1:692500-704732 GCA_021397835.1 Moringa oleifera
CAATTTTTCTCATTTTGTTGCCCACGTTTTTCCCACCGATGAGGCCTTGGCAGCAGGGGTGTCACGCCTTCCCCAGGCTGGCCATGTGGCTCGCTCATTGCTAACGGTCGACGATCGTGTCGTCGATCGCGTTGCGGAACGAGTCCGCCAAAGCAAGCCTGGGTGTCGGGATGCGGCCCCGCATCCGCCGCCTCGAGGGCCTGCGACAAAGCACTTCACATGCTCCAAATCACCCCAACAATTTGGCCCTCGCGTAGCATGCATCACCGTTAGTTTCGCCGCCCACACCGTTGAGCTTGTGTAGCCACATCCCAGCTTATTTTCCCATGATTTTTCTCAATTTGGTTCCTATGTTTTTCCCACCGATGAGGCCTTGGCAGCAGGGGTGTCACGCCTTGCCCAGGCTGGCCGTGTGGCTCGCTCATTGCTAAAGGCCGACGATCGTGTTGTCGATCGCGCTGCGCAACGAGTCCGCCTAGGCAAGCCTGGGCATCAGGATCCAGCCCCGCATCCGCCACCTCAAGGGCCAGCGACGAAGCACTCCGCATGCTCAAAATCCCCCCAGCGATTTAGCCCTCGCGTAGCATGCATCATCATTAACTTCGCCGCCCACACCGTCGAGTATGTCTAGCCACATCCCAGCTCATTATCCCACGATTTTTCTCATTTCGTTGCCCACGTTTTTCCCACCGATGAGGCCTTGGCAGCAGGGATGTCACGCCTTGCCCAGGCTGGCCGTGTGGCTCGCTCATTGCTAATGGCCGACGATCATGTTGTCGATCGCGCTGCGCAACGAGTTCACCTAGGTAAGCCTGGGAGTCAGGATCCAGCCCTGCATCCACCACCTCGAGGGCCTGCGACGAAGCACTCCGCATGCTCAAAATCCTCCCAGTGATTTGGCCCTCGCGTAGCATGCATCATCATTAGCTTCGTCGCCCATACCGTCGAGCTTGTGTAGCCACATCCCAGCTCATTATCCCATGATTTTTCACATTTCGTTGCCTACGTTTTTCCCACTGATGAGGCCTTGGCAGCAGGGGTGTCACGCCTTGCCCAGGCTGGCCATATGGCTCGCTCATTGCTAACGGCCGACTATCGTGTCGTCGATCGCGCTGCGCAACAAGTCCGCCTAGGCAAGCCTGGGCGTCGGGATCCAGCCCCGCATCCGCCACCTCAAGGGCCCACGACCAAGCACTCCGCATGCTCAAAATCCCCCCAGCGATTTGGCCCTCGCGTAGCATGCATCATCATTGGCTTCGTCGCCCATACCGTCGAGCTTGTGTAGCCACATCCCAGCTCATTATCCCATGATTTTTCTCATTTCATTTCCCACATTTTTGCCACCGATGAGGCCTTGGCAGCAGGGGTGTCACTCCTTGCCCAGGATGGCCATATGGCTCACTCAATGCAAACGGCCGATGATCGTGTCGTTGATCGCACTGCACAATGAGTCCGCCAAGGCAAGCCTGGGCGTCGGGATCCAGCCCCGCATCTACCGCCTCGAGGGCCATCGACGAAAAACTCCGCATGCTTGAAATCCCCCCAGCGATTTGGCCCTCGAGTAGCATGCATCATCGTTAGCTTTGCCGCCCACACCGTCGAGTTTTTCTAGCCACATCCCAGCTCATTATCCCACGATTTTTCTCATTTCGTTGCCCACGTTTTTCCCACCGATGAGGCCTTGGCAGCAGGGGTGTCACGCCTTGCCCAGGCTGGCCGTGTGGCTCGCTCATTGCTAATGGCCGATTGTCGTGTCGTCGATCGTGCTGCGCAACGAGTCCGCCTAGGCAAGCCTGGGCGTCGGGATCCAGCCCCGCATCCGCCACCTCGAGGGCCTGCGACGAAGCACTCAGCATGCTCAAAATCCCCCCAACGATTTGGCCCTCGCGTAGCATGCATCATCATTAGCTTCGTCGCCCATACCGTCGAGCTTGTGTAGCCACATCCCAGCTCATTATCCCACAATTTTTCACATTTCATTGCCCATGTTTTTCCCACCGATGAGGCCTTAGCAGCAGGGGTGTCACGCCTTTCCCAGGCTGGCCATGTGGCTCGCTCAATGCAAACGGCCGATGATCGTGTCATCGATCGCGCTGCGCAATGAGTCCGCCTAGGCAAGCCTGGGCGTCGGGATCCAGCCCCGCATCCGCCGCCTCGAAGGCCTGCGACGAACCACTCCCCATGCTCAAAATCCCCCCAGCGATTTGGCCCTCGCGTAGCATGCATCATCATTAGCTTCGCCGCCCACACCGTCGAGCTTGTGTAGCCACATCCCAGCTCATTATCCCATGATTTTTCTCATTTCATTGCCCACGTTTTTCCCACCGATGAGGCCTTGGCAGCAGGGGTGTCACACCTTCCCCAGGCTGGCCATGTGGCTCGCTCATTGCTAACGGTCGACGATCGTGTCGTCGATCGCGTTGCTCAACTAGTCCGCCAAAGCAAGCCTGGGCGTCGGGATGCAGCCCTGCATCCGCTGCCTCGAGGGCCTGCAACAAAGCACTTCGCATGCTCCAAACCACCCCAGCAATTTGGCCCTCGTGTAGCATGCATCATCATTAGCTTCACCGCCTACACCATCGAGCTTGTCTAGCCACATCCCAGCTCATTGTCCCATGATTATTCTCGCTTCGTTGCCCACGTTTTTCCCACCGATGAGGCCTTGGCAGCAGGGGTGCCCAATCTGGCCGTGTGGCTCGCTCGTTGCAAACGGCCGACGATCGTGTCGTCGATCGCGCTACGCAACGAGTCCGCCTAGGCAAGCCTGAGCGTCGGGATCCAACCCCACGTCCGCCGCCTCGAAGTCCAGCGACGAAGCACTCTGCATGCTCCAAATCCCCCCAGTGATTTGGCCCTCGCGTAGCATGCATCATCGTTAGCTTCGCCGCCCACACCGTCGAGTTTGTCTAGCCACATCCCAGCTCATTATCCCACAATTTCTCTCGTTTCATTGCCCACGTTTTTTCCACCGATGAGGCCTCGGCAGCAGGGGTGTCATGCCTTGCCCAGGTTGGCCGTGTGGCTCGCTCTTTGCTAACGGCCGACGATCATGTCGCCGATCACGCTGTGCAATGAGTCCGCCTAGGCAAGCCTGAGCGTCGGGATCCAACCTACGTCCACCGCCTCGAGGGCCTGCGACGAAGCACTCCGCATGCTCGAAATCCCCCCAGAGATTTGGCCCTCGCGTAGCATGCATCATCGTTAGCTTCACCGCCCACACCGTCGAGCTTGTGTAGCCACATCCCAGCTCATTATCCCACGATTTTTCTCATTTTGTTGCCCACAATTTAGTGGATTTCGTTTCCCACATTTTCCCCACTCCGTTGGCTACTGATCGGGCATCCCACACTCTTCGGCCGACGTCGCCGGCCGCCTGCCTGCCGACGGTGGTGGCCGCCACAGCCACGCACCACCGGCTAGATGGGCAAGGCAGCAAGCCGCCCTGCCCATGCCATGCGCGCTGGGTTGCCCAAGCCCAGCGCCTGCCCACGTGGGATGGGCAGGGGGGGAGGCACGCATGGCCTGTTGGCACCCAGCAACCTAGGTGACCACCTCCCCCCTAAAGAGTCTTAAATGAAATTTCACTCCCGGCAGGAGGAAATATCAATATGTTTGAGCCGTCATAATGGGTCTAAAAAATTAATCACTTCAAATTTTGAGCTGAAATGTTGCACATAAATGGAGAATAATCATATCTACCACCAGAAAAAATTTCAGAATTTTCTGGGCACTAAATTTTTTTAATGAACTTTCTACAGCCGAAAATTGAAAAAATCATCAAAAATAGCCCGTGAGTCAAAATAATCCCAAACTTCAGGGGCAGACTCTTCATGAATTACACGAATTATTTGCGTCATTTCGGGACCAATTCCATGATGAAAAGATGGTCAATTCACAACAATTTCACAACTGGGCATTGTGGCCAGCAGACTGGGGCAGCTGTGCCTCTGCCTGGCCCATGGTGCATGCTGGCTGCCCTGTCCAGTGCACCTCCAGCCACCCCATGGCAGCTGTCAGGGTCCACCAGAGCCAGGGGCCACGGCCAAGGCCAGCTTGCCCATGAAATCAATGCCCACAGCATGTGTTGAGCCTCACAGCGTGCTCGCGGCTGGCTCGCGTGGGGTGCCCCTGGCAAGGCTGGTGCCGTGCCTGCTGGCGACGGCTGTGGCACCCTTGGCACGCACGCTGGGCAATCAGTCGAGGGGCAGGGACGAGGGGGCTGTCTCGTGATGGGCGCCCGTGGCCTGGCTGACGCGCCCACCGCTGCCGCACGCTGGGCGAGCAGCCCATGCCGTGCCTGCTGGGGGCTGCCTGGGCGTGCCACCCGTGCCCATGGTCCGTGCGACGCGGTACCCCTGGCTTGCATGCTGGGCAGTCAGTCGAGGGGGACGGATGAGGGTGCTGGCTCGCGATGGGCGCCCATGGCCTGTCTGGCGCGCTCACCGCTGCCGCACGCTGGGCGACAGCCCATGCCGTGCCTGCTGGGGGCTACCTGGGCGTGCCACCCGTGCCTAGGGTCCGTGCAATGTGTCACCCCTGGCTCGCACTATGGGTAGTTAGTCGAGGGGCAGGGATGAGGGGGCTGGCTCGCGATTGGCGCCAGCGGCATGGCGGGCGCGCCCACCGCTGCCGCACGCTGGGCGAGCAGCCCATGCCGTGCCTGCTGGGAGCTGCCTGGGCGTGCCACCCGTGCCAAGGGTCCATGCGACGCGGCCCCCCTGGCACACTCGCTGGGCACTATGTCGAGGGACAGGGACGTGGGGGCTAGCTGGCGATAGGCGCCCGTGGCCTGGCTGGCGCACCCACCGCTGCCTCACACTGGGCGAGCAGCGCATGCCGTGCCTGCTGGGGGCTGCCTGGGCGTGCCACCCGTTCCCAGGGTCCGTGCGACGCGACACCCCTGGCTCGCATGCTGGGCAGTCATTCGAGGGGCAGGGACGAGGGGGCTGACTCGCGATGGGCACCCGCGGCCTGGCTGGCGAACCCACCGCTGCCACAACTGGGTGAGCAGCGCATGCCGTGCCTGCTGGGGGCTTGCCTGGGCGTGCCACCCGTGCCCAGGGTCCGTGCGACGCGACACCCCTGGCTCGCATGCAGGGCAGTCATTCGAGGGGCAGGGACTGTGGGGCTAGCTGGCGATAGGCGCCCTGGCCTGGCTGGCGCACCCACCGCTACCGCACACTGGGCGAGCAGCGCATGCCGTGCCTGCTGGGGGCTGCCTGGGCGTGCCACCCGTGCCCAGGGTCCGTGCGACGTGAACCCCTGGCTCGCATGCTGGGCAGTCATTCGAGGGGCAGGGACGAGGGGGCTGGCTCGCGATGGGCACCCGCGGCCTGGCTGGCGCGCCCACCGCTGCAGCACGCTGGGCGAGCATCCCATGCCGTGCCTGCTGGGGGCTTCCTGGGTGTGCCGCCCAAGCCCAGGGTCCGTGTGACGCGGCACCCCTGGCTCGCTCCCAGGGCACTTAGTCGAGGGACAGGGACGTGGGGGCTTGCTCGCAATGGGAGCCTGCGGCCTGGCTAGCGCGCCCATCGCTGCTGCACGCTGAGCGAGCAACCCATGCTGTGCTTTCTGGGGGCTGCCTGGGCGGGCCACCCATGCCCAGAGTCCATGCGACACGGCACCCCGAGCTCACATGGTGGGCAGTCAGTCAAGGGGCAGGGACGAGGGGGCTGGCTCGCGATGGGCGCCTGCGGCCTGGCTGGCGCACCCACCGCTGCCGCACACTGGGTGAGCAGCCCATGCCGTGCCTGCTGGGGGCTGCCTGGGGGTACCACCCATGCCCAGGGTCCGTGTGACGCGACACCCCTGGCTCGCACGCTGGGCAGTCAGTCGAGGGGCAGGGGCGAGGGGGCTGGCTCGCGATGGGCACCCGCGGCCTGGCTGGCGCGCCAACCGCTGCAGCACGCTGGGCGAGCAGCCCATGCCGTGCCTGCTGGGGGCTTCCTGGGTGTGCCGCCGAAGCCCAGGGTCCATGCGACACGGCACCCCTGGCTCGCTCCTAGGGCACTTAGTCGAGGGACAGGGACGTGGGGGCTGGCTCGCAATGGGAGCCCGCGGCCTGGCTAGCGCGCCCATCACAGATGCATGCTGAGCGAGCAACCCATGCTGTGCCTTCTGGGGGCTGCCTGGGCGGGCCACCCGTGCCCAGAGTCCATGCGACACGGCACCCCGAGCTCGCACGGTGGGCAGTCAATCAAGGATCAGGGACGAGGGGGCTGGCTCGCGATGGGCACCCATGGCCTGGCTGGTGCGCACGCTAGGCAGTCAGTCGAGGGGCAGGGACGTGGGGGCTGGCTCGCGGTGGGCGCTTTGTCGAGGGACAGGGACGTGGGGGCTGGCTCGCAATGGGCGCCCACGGCCTGGCTCGCGCGCCCATCGCTGCTGCACGCTGAGCGAGTAACCCATGCTGTGCCTTCTGGGGGCTTCCTGGGCGGGCCACCCGTGCCCAGAGTCCATGCGACACGGCACCCCGAGCTCGCATGGTGTACAGTCAGTCAAGGGGCAGGGACGAGGGGGCTGGCTCGCGATGGGTGCCCGCGGCCTGGCTGGCGCACCCACTGCTGCCGTACGCTGGGCGAGCAGCCCATGCCGTGCTTGCAGGGGGCTGCCTGGGCGGGCCACCCGTGCCCAGGGTCCGTGCGACACGGCACCCCTGGCTCGCTCGCTGGGCACTATGTCGAGGGACAGGTACGTGGGGGCTGGCTCGAGATGGGCGCCCGCGGCCTGGCTGGTGTGCACCGCTGCCGTGCGCTGGGTGAGCAGCCCATGCTGTGCCTGCTGGGGGCTGCCTGGGTGTGCCACCCATGCCCAGGGTCTATGCAATGCGGCTCCCCTGGCTCACACGCTGGGCAGTCAGTCGAGGGGCAAGGACGAGGGGGCTGGCTCGCGATGGGTGCCCATGGCTTGGCTGGTGCGCCCACCGCTGCCACACGCTGGGTGAGTTGCCCATGCCGTGCCTTCTGGGGGCTGCCTGGGCGGGCCACCCGTGCCCAGGGTCCGTGCGTCATGGCACCCCTGGCTCGCACGCTGGGCACTACGTCGAGGGACAGGGATGAGGGTGCTGGGCTGGCTCGCGATGGGCGCCAGCAGCCTAGCTGGCGAGCCCACTGCTGCCGCACGCTGGGCGAGCAGCCCATGCCGTACCTCCTGGGGGCTGCCTGGGCGTGCCACCTGTGCCAGGGGTCTGTAAGACGGGGCACCCCTGGCTCGCACGCTGGGCAGTCAGTCGAGGGGCTGGGACTAGGGGACTGGCTTGCGATGGGCGCCCGTGGCCTGGCTGGCGCGTCCCCCGTTGCCACACACTGGGCGAGCAGCCCATGCCGTACCAGCTGGGGGCTGCCTGGGTGTGCCACCCATAACCAGGGTCCATGCAATGCGGCCCCCCTGGCTTGCTCGCTGGGCACTACGTCGAGGGACAGAGACGTGGGGGCTGGCTTGCGATGGGCACCCGCGGCCTCGCTGGCGAGCCCACCGCTGCCGTGCGCTGGGTGAGCAGCCCATGCTGTGCCTGCTGGGGGCTGCCTGGGTGTGCCACCCATGCCCAGGGTCTATGCAATGCGGCTCCCCTGGCTCACACGCTGGGCAGTCAGTCGAGGGGCAAGGACGAGGGGGCTGGCTCGCGATGGGTGCCCATGGCTTGGCTGATGCGCCCACCACTGCCACACGCTGGGTGAGTTGCCCATGCCGTGCCTTCTGGGGGCTGCCTGGGCGTGCCATCCGTGCCCTGGGTCCGTGCGACAAGGCACCCCTTGCTAGCATGCTGGGCAGTCAGTCGAGGGGCAGGGACAAGGGGGCTGGCTCGCGAAGGGCTCCCGCTGCTTGGCTGGTGCACCCACAGCTGCCGCACGCTGGGCGAGAAGCCCATGCCTTGCCTACTGGGGGCTGCCTGGGCGTGCCACCCAAGCCCAGGGTCCGTGCAACGTGGCACCCCTGGCTCACACGCTGGGCAGTAAGTCGAGGGGCAGGGACGAGGGGGCTGGCTCGCGATGGGCGCCCGTGGCCTGGCAAGCGCGACAACCGCTGCCGCACGCTGCGCGAGCAGCCCATGCCGTGCCTGCTGGGGGATGCTGGGCATGCCACCCATGCCCAGTTTCCGTGTGACGCGGCACCTCAGTCTCGCACAATGGGCAGTCAGTCGAGAGGCAGGGATAAGGGGGCTGGCTCGCAATGGGCGCCCGCAGCCTGGCTGGCGCACCCACCGCTGCCGCACGCTGGGCGAGCAGCCCTTGCCATTCCTGCTGGGGGCTGCTGGCTGTGTCACTCGTGCCCAGGGTCCTTGCGATGCGGCCCCCCAGGCTTGCTCGCTGGGCACTTAGTCGAGGGACAGGGACGTGGGGGCTGGCTAGCGATGGGCGCCTGCAGTCTGGCTGAAGCACGCACCATTGCTGCATGCTGGGCAGTCAGTCGAGGGGGCAGGGACGCGGGGGCTGGCTTGCGATGGGCGCCCGCGGCCTGGCTGGCGCGCCCACTGCTGCCGCACGCTGGGCGAGCAGCCCATGCCGTGCCTGCTGGGGGTTGCCTGGGCGTGCCACCCGTGCCCAGGATCCGTGCGATGCGGTACCCCTGGCTCACACACTGGGCAGTCAATCGAGGGGCAGGGACGAGGGTGCTGGCTCGCGATGGGCACCCGCGGCCTGGCTGACGAGCCCACCGCTGCCGCACGCTGGGCGAGCAGCTCATGCCGTGCCTGCTGGGGGCTGCCTGGGCGTGCCACCCGTGCCCTTGGACTATGCGACGCAGCTCCCCTGGCTTGCATGCTGGGCAGTCAGTCGAGGGGCAGGGACGAGGGGGCTGGCTCGCGATAGGCGCCCATGGCCTTGCTAGCATGCCCACCGCTGCCGCACGCTGGGCGAGCAGCCCATGCCATGCCTGCTAGGGGCTGCCTGGGCGTGCCACCAGTATCCAGGGTCCGTGTGACGATGCACTCCTAGCTCGCATGCCGGGCAGTCAGTCGAGGGGCAGGGACGAGGGGGCTGGCTCGCGATGGGCGCCCGGGCCTGGCTGGCGGGCCCACCATTGCTGCACACTGGGCCAGCAGCCCATGCTGTCCCTGCTTAGGGCTGCCCGGGCGTGCCACCCGTGCCCAGGGTCCGTGCAACGCGGCACCCCTGGCTTGCACGCTGGGCAGTCAGTCGAGGCGCAGGGACGAGGGGGCTGGCTCGCGATGGGCGCCCGCGGCCTGGTGGGCTTGCCCACCGCTGCCGTACGCTGGGCGGGCAGCCCATGCCGTGTCTGCTGGGGGATGCGGGCAATGCCTCCCGTTCCCAGGGTCCATGCAACGCTGCTCCCCTGGCTCGCTCGCTGGGCACTTAGTTGATGTACAGGAACGTTGGGGCCGGCTCACGATGGGCGCCTGCGGCCTCGCTGGAGGGCGCACTGCTGCCGCACGCTGGGCGAGCAGCCCATGCCGTGCCTGCTGGGGCCTTCCAGGGTGTGCCACCCATGCCCAGGGTCCGCTCGATGCAGTACCCCTGGCTCGCACTCATGGCAGTCAGTCGAGGGGCAGGGACGAGGGGGTTGGTTCGCGATGGCCACCCGCGGCCTGGCTGGTGCGCCCACCGCTGCCGCGCACTTGGCACGCAGCACATGCCGTGCCTGCTGGGGGCTGCCTAGGCATTGCAACCGTGCTTAGTGTCCGTGCGACACGGTCCCCATGGCTCGCTCGCTGGGCACTTAGTCGAGGGACAGGGACGAGGGGGCTGGCTCGCGATGGGCGCCCATGGCCCAGCTGGCGCGCCCACCTCCACCGCACGCTGTGCACTTGGCCCGTGCCGTACCTGCTGGGGGATGCTGGGGAATGCCTCCCGTTCCCAGGGTCCGTGCAACGCTGCTCCCCAGGCTCGCTCGCTGGGCACTTAGACGAGGGGCAGGGATGAGGGGGCTGGCTCGCGATGGGCGCCCGGGGCCTGGACTGCGCACCCACCGCTGCCGCACGCTGGGCAAGCAACCCATGCCATGCCTGCTGGGGGCTGCCTGGGCCTGCCACCCGTGCCCAGGGTCAGTGCGACATGGCCCCCCTGGCTCGCTCGCTAGGCACTTAGTTGAGGGACAGGGACGTGGGGGCTAGCTCGCGATGGGCGCCCACGGCCTGGCTGCCATGCCCACCGCTGCCGCACGCTTGGCAAACAGCCCGTGCCATGCCTGCTGGGGGCTGCCTGGGCAAGCCACCCGTGCCCAGGGTCCATGCGACGTGGCCCCACTGGCTCGCTCGCTGGGCACTTAGTCGAGGGACAGGGACGTTGGGGCTGGCTCGCCCACCACTGCCGCACGCTGGGCGAGCAGCCCATGCTGTGCCTGCTGGGGGCTGCCTGGGTGTGCCACCCATGCTCAGGGTCTGTGCAACGCGGCACCCCTGGCTCGCACGCTGGGCAGTAAGTCGAGGGGCAGGGACGAGGGGGCTGGCTTGCGATGGGCGCCCGCGGCCTGGCTGGCGCGCCCACCACTGCAGAACGCTGGGTGAGCAGCCCATGCCGTGCATACTGGGGGCTGCCTGGGCATGCCTTCCGTGACCAGGGTCCATGCGACGTGGCTCCCCTGGCTCGCTCGCTGGGCACTTAGACGAGGGACAGGGACGAGGGGGCTGGCTCACGAAGGGCGCCCGTCGCCTGGCTGGCGTGCCCACCTCTACCGGACACTGGGCACTTGACCAATGCCATGCCTGCTGGGGGCTGCTGGGGCATGCCTCCTGTGCCCAGGTTCCATGTGACGTGGCTCCCCTGGCTCGCTCGCTGGGCACTTAGTCGAGGGACAGGGACGAGGGGGCTGGCTCGCGATGAGTGCCTGTAGACTCGCTGGCGTACCCACCGCTGCCGCACGCTGGGCACTTGGCCCATGCCGTGCCTGCTGGGGGCTGCCTGGGCATGCCTCCCAATCCAAGGGTCCATGCAACATGGCTCCCCTGGCTCGCTTGCTGGGCACTTAGTCGATGGACAAAGACGAGGGGGCTGACTCGCGATGGGCCCCTGTGGCCTGGCTGGCGTGCCAACCGCTGCCGCATGCTGGGCACTTGGCCCATGCCGTGCCTGCTGGGGGCTGCCAGGGCATGCCTCCAGTGCCCAGTGTCCATGCGACGTGGCTCCCCTAGCTCGCTCGCTGAGCACTTAGTCGAGGGACAGGGACGAGGGGGCTGGCTCGCGATGAGTGCCTGTAGACTCACTGGCGTACCCACCACTGCCGCACGCAGGTCACTTCCCCCATGCCGTGCCTGCTGGGGGCTGCCTGGGAATGCCTCCCAATCCCAGGGTCTATGCGACGTGGCTCCCCTGGCTCGTTCGCTGGGCACTTAGTCGATGGACAGGGACGAGGGGGCTGACTTGCGATGGGCGCCTGTGGCCTGGCTGGCGCGCCGTCCGCTGCCGCACGCTGGGCACTTGGCCCATGCCGTGCCTGCTGGGGGCTGCCAGGGCATGCCTTCCATGCCCAGTGTCCATGCGACACGGCTCCCCTAGCTTGCTCGCTGAGCACTTTGTCGAGGGACAGGGACGAGGGGGCTGGCTCGTGATGAGTGCCTGTAGACTCGCCGGCGTACCCACTGCTGCCGCACGCTGGGCACTTGGCCCATGCCGTGCCTGCTGGGGGCTGCCTGGGCATGCCTCCCAATCCCAGGGTCCATGCAACATGGCTCCCCTGGCTCGCTCGCTGGGCACTTAGTCGATGGACAGGGACGAGGGGGCTGACTCGCGATGGGCCCCCGTGGCCTGGCTGGCGCGCCAACCGCTGCCGCACGCTGGGCACTTGGCCCATGCCGTGCCTGCTGGGGGCTGCCAGGGCATGCCTCTTGTGCCCAGTGTCCATGCGATGTGGCTCCCCTAGCTCGCTCGCTGAGCACTTAGTCGAGGGACAGGGACGAGGGGGCTGGCTCGCGATGAGTGCCTGTAGACTCACTGGCATACCCACCGCTGCCGCACGCGGGGCACTTCCCCCATGCCGTGCCTGCTGGGGGCTGCCTGGGAATGCCTCCCAATCCCAGGGTCCATGCGACATGGCTCCCCTGGCTCGCTCGCTGGGCACTTAGTCGATGGACAGGGACAACGGGGGTGACTCGCGATGGGTGCCTGTGGCCTGGCTGGCGCGCCGTCCGCTGCCGCACGCTGGGCACTTGGCCCATGCCTTGCCTGCTGGGGGCTTCCATGGCATGCCTTCCATGCCCAGTGTCCATGCGATGCGGCTCCCCTAGCTCGCTCGCTGAGCACTTAGTCGAGGGACAGGGACGAGGGGGCTGGCTCGCGAT
>JAJFZO010000546.1:0-15733 GCA_021397835.1 Moringa oleifera
GGGCGTCGCCCCTCTTTTTGGACCCAAGGTCAGCTTCGGCTGGGCGATCCGGGCAGAAGACATTGTCTGGTGGGGAGTTTGGCTGGGGCGGCACATCTGTTGAAAGATAATGCAGGTTTCCTAAGATGAGCTCAACGAGAACAGAAATCTCGTGTGCAACAAAAGGGTAAAAGCTCATTTGATTTTGATTTCCAGTGCGAATACGAACCGTGAAAGCGTGGCCTATCGATCCTTTAGACCTTCAAAATTTGAAGCTAGAGGTGTCAGAAAAGTTACCACAGGGATAACTGGCTTGTGGCAGCCAAGTGTTCATAGCGACGTTGCTTTTTGATCCTTCGATGTCGGCTCTTCCTATCATTGTGAAGCAGAATTCACCAAGTGTTGGATTGTTCACCCACCAATAGGGAACGTGAGCTGGGTTTAGACCATCGTGAGACAGGTTAGTTTTACCCTACTGATGCCTGTGTCGCGATAGTAATTCAACCTAGTACAAGAGGAACCGTTGATTCGCACAATTGGTCATCGCGCTTGGTTGAAAAGCCAGTGGCGCGAAGCTACCGTGCGCTGGATTATGACTGAACGCCTCTAAGTCAGAATTTGGGCTAGAAGCAATGCATGCGCCCATCGTCTGATTGCCAACCTACAGTAGGGGCCTCGAGGCCCCCAAAGGCATGTGTCGTTGGCCAAGCTCGCGTGGCGGAGGAGCCTCGCGGGCTGCCTTGAAGTGTGATTCCCACCGAGCGACGGGTAGAATCATTTGCAGATGACTTAAATACGCGACTGGGTATTGTAAGTGGCAGAGTGGCCTTGCTGCCACGATCCACTGAGATTCAGCCCTTTGTCGCTTCAATTCGTCCCTCCCCCCCCTCTCGAACCCGCACAACATTGTCCTTCTCTTTTCGAAAATTGATGCCACGAGGTCAGAAACGGTCCCTCAAGATAATGGCCTGGAAAAAGAAGCAAGTCCTTTGGGCTTGTAGAGAATGAGAAACACAAGAGAAAAACAATTGGAAACATATCGGGAAGCATTGGAGAACCAAGTGTTACTGCAATAAAAAATACATATATCTAACAGAAACTTATCCCTCGATGCTGTCCCTCAGTAAAGTACTGCCCAGGGAGCGACCAGGGGAGCAGCGTCACATGGACCCTGGGCATGGGAGGCATGCCCCAGCAGCCCCCCAGCAGGCACGGCATGAGCCAAGTGCCCAGCATGCGGCAGCGGTGGGTGCGCCAGCCAGGCCACGAGCGCCCATCGCGAGCCAGCCCCCTCGTCCCTGTCCCTCGACTTAGTGACCAGCGAGAGAGCCAGGGGAGCCATGTCACATGGACCCTAGGCACGGGAGGCATGCCCCAGCAGCCCCCCAGCAGGCGCGGCATGGGCAAAGTGCCCAGCGTGCGGCAGCGGTGGGTGCGCCAGCCAGGCCACGGGCGCCCATCGCGAGCCAGCCCCCTCGTCCCTGTCCCTCGACTTAGTGACCAGCGAGAGAGCCAGGGAAGCCATGTCACATGGACCCTAGGCATGGGAGGCATGCCCCAGCAGCCCCCCAGCAGGCACGGCATGGGCAAAGTGCCCAGCGTGCAGCAGCGGTGGGTGCGCCAGCCATGCCACGGGCGCCCATCGCGAGCCAGCCGCCTCGTCCCTGTCCCTCGACTTAGTGCCCAGCGAGCGAGCCAGGGTAGCCACGTCGCACGGACCCTGGGCATGGGAGGCATGCCCAGGCAGCCCCCAGCAGGCACGGCATGGGCTAAGTGCCCAGTGTGAGGCAGAGGTGGGCGCGCCAGCCAGGCTGCGGGCGCCCATCACGAGCCAGCCCCCTCGTCCCTGTCCCTCGACTTAGTGCCAAGCAAGCGAGCCAGGGGAGCCATGTCACATGGATCCTGGGCACAGGAGGCATGCCTAGGCAGGCCCCAGCAGGCACGGCATGGGCCAAGTGCCCAGCGTGCGGCAGCGGTGGGCGCAGCAGTTAGGCCACGGGCGCCCATCACGAGCCAGCCCCCTCGTCCCTGTCCCTTGACTTAGTGCCCAGTGAGCGAGCCAGGGAGCTGAGTCACACGGACCCTGGGCATGGGAGGCATGCCCAGGCAGCCCCCAGTAGGCATGGCATGGGCCAAGTGCCCAGCGTGCAGCAGAGGTTGGCGCGCCAGCCAGGCCACAGGCGCCCATCACGAGCAAGCCCCCTCGTCCCAGTCCCTCGACTAAGTGCCCAGGGAGCAAACCAGGGGAGCCGCGTCGCATGGACCCTAGGCACAGGAGGCATGCCCAGGCAGCCCCCAGCAGGCACGGCATGGGCCAAGCACCCAGCGTGCGGCAGCGGTGGGCGAGCCAGCCAGGCCGCGGGCGCTCATCACGACCAGCCCCCTCCTCCCTGTCCCTCGACTTAGTGCCCAGCGAGCGAGCCATGGGAGCCGCGTCATGTAGACCCTGGGCACGGAAGGCATGCCCAGGCAGCCCCCAGCAGCGCGGCATGGGCCAAGTGCCGAGCGTGTGGCAGAGGTGGGCGCGCCAACCAGCCCACAGGCGCCCATCGTGAGCCAGCCCCCTCGTCCCTGTCCCTTGACGTAGTACCCAGTGAGCGAGCCAGGGGAGATGTGTCCCATGGACCCTGGGCATGGGAGGCATGCCCCAGCAGCCCCCAGCAGGCATGGCATGGGCCAAGTGCCCAGCGTGCAGCAGCGGTTGGTGCGCCAGCCAGGCCACGGGCGCCCATCGCGAGCCAGCGCCCTCGTCCCTGTCCATCGACTTTGTGCCCAGCGAGCGAGCCAGGGGAGCCGCGTTGCATGGACCCTGGGCACGGGAGGCATGCCCAGGCAGGCCCCAGCAGGCACGGCATGGGCCAAGTGCCCAGCGTGTGGCAGCGGTGGGCGCGCTAGCCCAGCCACGGGCGCCCATTGCAAGCCAGCCCCCTCGTCCCTGTCCCTCGACTTAGTGCCCAGTGAGCGAGCCAAGGGAGCCGCGTCACATGGACCCTGGGCATGGGAGGCATGCCCCAGCAGGCCCCCAGCAGGCACGGCATGGGCCAAGTGCCCAGCGTGCGGCAGCGGTGGGTGCGCCAGCAAGGGCACTGGCGCCCATCACGAGCCAGCCCCCTCGTCCCTGTCCCTCGACTTAGTGCCCAGCGAGCGAGCCAGGGGAGCCGTGTCCCATGGACTCTGTGCACAGGAGGCATACCCAGGCAGCCCCCCAGCAGGCATGGCATGGGCCAAGTGCCCAGCGTGAGGCAGCGGTGGGTGCGCCAGCCAGGCCACGGGCACCCATCGCGAGCCAGCCTCCACGTCCCTGTCCCTCGACTTAGTGCCTGGCAAGCGAGCCAGGGGAGCCATGTCGCACAGACCCTAGGCATGGGTGGCATGCCTAGGAAGCCCCCAGCAGGCACAGCATGGGCCAAGTGCCCAGCGTGCGGCAGAGGTGGGCGCGCCAGCCAGCCCACGGGCGCCCATCGTGAGCCAGCCCCCTCGTCCCTGTCCCTCGACGTAGTGCCAAGTGAGCGAGCCAGGGGAGCCGTGTCACATGGACCATGGGCACAGGAGGCATGCCCCAGCAGCCCCCCAGTAGGCACAGCATGGGCCAAGTGCCCAGCGTGCGGCAGTGGTGGGTGCGCCATCCAGGCCACGGGCGCCCATCGCGAGTCAGCCCCCTCGTCCCTGTCCCTCAACTTAGTGCCCAGCCAGTGAGCCAAGGGAGCTGCATCACAAAGACCCTGGGCACGGGAGGAATGCCAATGCAGCCCCCAGCAGGCTTGGCATGGGCCAAGTGCCCAGAGTGTGGCAGCGGTGGGCGCGCCAGCCAGGCCACCGGTGCCCATCACGAACCAGTCCCCTCGTCCCTGTCCCTCGACTTAGTGCCCAGCGAGCAAGCCAGGAGAGCAGCATCGCATGGACCCTGGGAACGGGAGGCATAGCCAGGCAGCCCCCAGCAGGCATGGCATGGGCCAAGTACCCAGCGTGCGGCTGGGGTGGGCGTGCCAGCGTAGCCACGGGCGCCCATCACGAGCCAGCCCCCTCGTCACTTTCCCTCGGCTTAGTGCCGAGCGAGCGAGCCAGGGGAGCCGCGACGCATGGACTCTAGGCATGGGAGGCATTCCCTGGCAGCCCCCAGCAGGCACAGAATGGGCGAAGTGCCCAGCGTGCGGCAGAGGAGGGCGTGCCAGCCAGGCCACAGGCGCCCATCGCGAGCCAGTGCCCTCGTCCCTGTCCCTCGATATAGTGCACAGCGAGCGAGCCCGGGGAGCTGCATCGCACGGACCCTGGGCATGGGAGGAATGCCCAGGCAGCCCCCCAGCAGGCACAGCATGGGCCAAGTGCCCAGCATGAGGCAGCGGAGGATGCGCCAGCCAGGCCAAGGGCGCCCATCGCGAGCCAGCCTCCACGTCCCTGTCCCTCGACTTAGTGCCCAGCGAGCGAGCCAGGGCAGCCGCATCGGACAGACCCTGGGCACGAGTGGCATGCCCAGGAATCCCCCAGCAGGCACGGCATGGGCCAAGTGCCCAGCGTGTGGCAGAGGTGGGCGCGCCAGCCAGGCCACATGCGCCCATCATGAGCCAGCCCACTCATCCCTGTCCCTCGACTTAGTGCCTAGCGAGCGAGCCAGGGGAGCCGCGTCGCATGGAACCTAGGCACGGGAGGAATGCCAAGGCAGCCCCCAGCAGGCTCGGCATGGGCCAAGTGCCCAGCGTGTGGCAGCGTTGGGTGCGCCAGCCAGGTCACCGGCGCCCATCACGAACCAGTCCCCTCATCCCTGTCCCTCGACGTAGTGCCCAGCGAGCGAGCCAGGGGAGCCGCGTCGCATGGACCTTGGGCATGGGAGGCATAGCCAGACAGCCCCCAGCAGGCACAGCATGGGCAAAGAGCCCAGAGTGCGGCAGTGGTGGGCGTGCCAGTGAAGCCACGGGCACCCATAATGAGCCAGACCCCTCGTCCCTTTCCCTCGACTTAGTGCCAAGCGAGCGAGCAAGGGGAGCCACCACGCATGGACACTGGGCATGGGAGGCATGTCCAGGAATCCCCCAGCAGGCGAGGCATGGGCCAAGTGCCCAGCGTGCGGCAGAGGAGGGCGCTCCAGCCAGGAAACAGGCGCCCATCGCGAGCCAGCACCCTCGTCCTTGTCCCTCGACATAGTGCACAGCTAGCGAGCCAGGGGAGCCGCGTCGCATGGACCCTAGGCATGGGAGGCATGGCCAGGCAGCCCCCCAGTAGGTCCGGCATGGGCCAAGTGCCCAGCGTGAGGCAGCAATGGGTGTGCCAGCCAGGCCATGGGCGCGCATCGCGAGCCAGCCTCCACGTCCCTGTCTCTCGACTAAGTGCCCAGCGAGCGAGCCAGGGGAGCCGCGTTGCACAGACCCTGGGCACGGGTGGCATGCCCAGGAAGCCCCCAGCAGGCACGGCATGGGCCAAGTGCCCACTGTGCGGCAGAGGTGGGCGCACCAGCCAGCCCACGGGCGACCATCATGAGCCAGCCCCCTCGTCCCTGTCCCTTGACGTAGTGCCCAGTGAGCGAGCCAGGGGAGCCGCGTCACATGGACCCTGGGCACGGGAGGCATGCCCCAGCAGCCTCCCAGCAGGCATGGCATGGGCCAAGTGCCCAGCTTGCGGCAGCGGTGGGTGCGCCAGCCAGGCCACGGGCGCCCATCGCGAGTCAGCCCCCTCGTCCCTGTCCCTCGACTTAGTGCCCAGCGAGCGAGCCAGGGGAGCCACGTTGCATGGCCTCTGGGCATGGGAGGAATGCCAAGGCAGCCCCTAGCAGGCTCGGCATGGGCCAAGTGCCCAGCGTGAGGCAGCGGTGGGTGCGCCAGCCAGGCCACGGGCACCCATCGCGAGCCAGCCTCCACGTCCCTGTCCCTCGACTTAGTGCCCAGCGAGTGAGCCAGAGGAGCCGCGTTTCACAGACCCTGGGCACGGGAGGCATGCCCCAGCAGCCCTGCAGCAGGCACGGCATGGACCAAGTGCCCAGCGTGCGGCAGCAGTGGGTGCGCCAGCCAGTCCACGGGCACCCATCGCGAGCCAGCCCCCTCCTCCCTGTCCCTCGACTTAGTGCCAAGCGAGCGAGCCAGGGGAGCCGCGTCGCAAAGACCCTGGGCACGGGAGGCATGCCTAGGCAGCCCCCAGCAGGTACGGCATGGGCCAAGTGCCCAGCGTGCGGCAGAGGTGTGCACGCCAGCCAGGCCACCAGCGCCAATTGTCAGCCAGCCCCCTCGTCCCTGTCCCTCGACAGAGTGCCCAGCTGGCGAGCCAGGGGAGCTGCGTCGCATGGACCCTGGGCATGGGAGGCATGCCCAGGCAGGCCCAAGCAGGCAAGGCATGGGCCAAGTGCCCAGCGTGCGGAAGAGGTGGGCGCGCCAGCCAGCCCACGGGCGCCCATCGTGAGCCAGCCCCCTCATCCCTGTTCCTCGACGTAGTGCCCAGTGATCAAGCCAGGGGAGCCGTGTCACATGGACCCTGGGCATGGGAGGCATGCCCCAGCAGCCCCCCAGCTGGCACGGCATGGGTCAAGTGCCCAGCGTGCGGCAGCGGTGGGTGCGCCACCAAGGGCCCTGGCGCCCATCGCGAGCCAGCCCCCTCGTCCCTGTCCCTCGACTTAGTGCCCAGCGAGCGAGACAGGGGAGCCGTGTCCCACGGACTCTGTGCATGGGAGGCATACCCAGGCAGCCCCCCAGCAGGCATGACATGGGCCAAGTGCCCAGCGTGAGGCAGCGGTGGGTGCGCCAGCCAGGCCGCGGGCACCCATCGCGAGCCAGCCCCCACGTCCCTGTCTCTCGACTTAGTGCCCTGCGAGCGAGCCAGTGGAGCCTCGTCGCACGGACCCTGGGCATGGTAGGCACACCCATGAAGCCCCCAGCAGGCACGGCCTGGGCCAAGTGCCCAGCGTGTGGTAGAGGTGGGCGCGCGAGCCAGGCAACGGGCGCCCATCACTAGCCAGCCCACACATCCCTGTCCCTCGACTGACTGCCCGGCGTGCGAGCCAGGGGAACCGCGTCGCATGGACCCTGGGCACGGGTGGCACGCCCAGGCAGGCCCCAGCAGGCACGGCATGGGCTGCTCGCCCAGCTTGCGGCAGTGGTGGGCGCGCCAACTAGGCCCCGGGCGCCCATCGCGAGCCAGCCTCCACGTCCCTGTCCCTCAACGTAGTGCCCAGTGAGCGAGCCTGGGGGCCGCGTCGCACGGACCCTGGGCACGGGTGGCACAGCCGGGCAGCCACCAGCAGGCTCGGCATGGGCTGCTCGCCCAGCGTGCTGCAGCGGTGGGCGCGCCTGCAGGCCGCGGGCGCCCATCGCGAGCCAGCCCCCACGTCCCTGTCCCTCGACGTAGTACCCAGCGAGCGATCCAGAGGGCCGCGTTGTACGGACCCTGGGCACTAGTGGCCGGGCCAGGTAGCCCCCAGCAGGCACGGCATGGGCTGCTCGTCCAGCGTGCGGCAGCAGTGGGTGCGCCAGCCAGGCCTCGGGTGCCCATCGCGAGCCAGCCCCCACATCCCTGTCCCTCGACGTAGTGCCTAGCGAGCGAGCTAGGGGGGCCGCATCGCACGGACATGGGCACGTGTGGCACACCCAGGTTGGCCCCAGCAGGCATGGCATGGGCTGCTCACCCAGCGTGCGGCAGCGGTGGGCGTGCCAGCCAGGCCGCGGGCGCCCATCTCGAGCCAGCCCCCATGTTTCTATCCCTCGACGTAGTGCCCAGCGAGTGAGCCAGGGGTGCCGCGTCACACGGAACTTGGGCACATGTGGCACCCCCAGGAAGCCCCCAGCAGGCATGGCATGGGCTGCTCACCCAGCATGCGAAAGCGGTGGGCGCGCCAGCCAGGCCGCGGGCACCCATCGCGAGCCAGGCCCCACGTCCCTGTCCCTCGACGTAGTACCCAGTGAGCAAGCCAGGGGGGCTGCGTCACACAAACCCTGGGCACGGGTGGCACTCCCAGGCAGCCCCCAGGAGGCATAGCATGGGCTGCTCGCCCTGCGTGCGGCAGCGGTGGGCGCGCAAGCTAGGTCGCGGGCGCCCATCGCAAGACAGCCTCCACGTCCCTGTCCCTCGACGTAGTTCCCAGCGAGCGAGCCACGGGGGCTGCGTCGCAGGGACCCTGGGCACAGGTGGCACGCCCAGGCAGTCCCCAGCAGGCATGGCATGGGCTGCTCACCCAGCGTGCGGCAACGGTAGGCGTGCCAGCCAGGCCGCAGGCGCCCAACGCGAGCCAGCCCCCACGTCCTTGTCCCTCAACTTAGTGCCCAGCGATCGAGCCAGGGGGGCCGCGTCGCACGAACCCTGGGAATGGGTGGCACGCCCAGGCAACCCCCAGCAGGCACGACATGGGCTGCTCGCCCAGCATGCGGCAGCGATGGGCGGGCCAGCCAGGCTGGGGGCGCCCATCGCGAGCCAGCCCCCCACGTCCCTCTCCCTTGATATAGTGCCCAGCGAGCGAGCCATGGGGGCCGCATCACATGGACCCTGGGCACTCGTGGCATGCCCAGGAAGCCCCCAGCAGGCACGGCATGGGCTGCTCACCCAGCGTGCGGCAGCGGTGAGCGCGCCAGCAAGGCCGCGAGCGCCCATCGCGAGCCAGCCCCCACGTCCCTGTCCCACAACGTAGTGCCCAGCGAGCGAGCCCGGGGGGGCCGCGTCGCATGGACCCTGGACACGGATGGCACGCGCAGGCAGCCCCCAGCAGGCATGGCATGGGCTGCTCGCCCAGCGTGCAGCAGCGGTGGGCGCGTCAGCCAGGCCGCGGGTGCCCATCCCGAGCCAGCCTCCACGTCCCTGTCCCTCAATGTAGTGCCCAGTGAGCGAGCCGGAGGGCCGCGTCGCACGGACCCTGGACACGGATGGCACGGCCAGGCAGCCACCAGCAGGCTCGGCATGGGCTGCTCGCCCACCGTGCGGCAGTGGTGGGCGCGCAAGCCAGGTTGCGGGCGCCCATCCCGAGCCAGCCCCGACGTCCCTATCCCTCGACGTAGTGCCCAGCGAGCGAGCAACGGGGGCCACATCGCACAGACCCTGGGCACGGGTGGCACGCCCAGGCAGTCCCCAGCAGGCATGGCATGGGCTACTCACCCAGCGTGCGAAAGCGGTGGGCGCGCCAGCCAGGCCGCGGGCTCCCATCGCGAGCCAGCCCCCATGTCCTTATCCCTGTTAGCATCGCTGCCCACACCATCGAGCTTGTCTAGCCACATCCCAGCTCATTATCCCATGATTTTCTCGCTTCGTTACCCATGTTTTTCCCACCGATGAGGCCTTGGCAGCAGGGGTGCCCAGGCTGGCCGTGTACCTCGCTCATTTCTAACGGCCGACGATCATGTCATCGATCGCGCTGCGCAACGAGTTCGGCTAGGCAAGCCTGCGCGTCGGGATCCAGCCCCGCATCCGCCGCCTCGAGGGCCTGCGACGAAGCACTCCACATGCTCAAAATCCTTCCAGCGATTTGGCCCTCGCATAGCATGCATCATCGTTAGCTTTGCCGCCCACACCGTCTAGTTTGTCTAGCCACATCCCAGCTCATTATCCCATAATTTCTCTCATTTCGTTGCCCACGATTTTCCCACCAATGAGGCCTTGGCAGCAGGGGCGTCACACCTTGCCCAGGCTGGCCGTGTGGCTCGCTCGTTACTGACGGTCGACGATTATGTCGCCGATCGCGTTGCGCAATGAGTCCGCCAAGGCAAGCCTGAGCGTTGGGATCCAACACCATGTCTGCCGCCTCGAGGGCCTGTGACGAAGCACTCCGCATGCTCGAAATCCCCCCAACTATTTGGCCCTCATCTAGCATGCATCATCATTAGCTTCGCCGCCCACACCATCGAGCTTGTCTAGCAATATCCCAGCCCATTATCCCATGATTATTCTCGCTTCGTTGCCCACGTTTTTCCCACCGATGAGGCCTTGGCAGTTGGGGTGCCCAGGCTAGCCAAGTGGCTCGCTCATTGCTAACTGTCGACGATCGTGTTGTCGATCGCGCTGCGCAATGAGTCCGCCTAGGGAAGCCTGAGCATCGAGATCTAACCCCACGTCTGCCACCTCGAGGGCCTGCGACGAAGCACTCTGCATGCTCAAAATCCCCCCAGTGATTTGGCCCTCGCGTAGCATGCATCATCGTTAGCTTTGTCGCCCACACCGTCGAGTTTTTCTAGCCACATCCCAACTCTTTATCCCACAATTTCTCTCGTTTCTTTGCCCACGTTTTTCCCACCAATGAGGCCTTAGCAGCAGGGGTGTCACGCCTTGCCCAGGATGGCCGTGTGGCTCGCTAATTGCTAATGGTCGACGATCGTGTCGTTGATCGCGCTGCGCAACGAGTCTGCCTAGGCAAGCCTGAGCATCGAGATCTAACCCCATGTCTGCAGCCCCGAGGGCCTGCAACGAAGCACTCCACATGCTTGAAATCCCCCAAGGATTTGGCCCTCACGTAGCATGCATCATCGTTAGTTCGCCGCCCACACCGTCGAGCTTGTCTAGCCACATCGCAGCTTATTATCCCACAATTTCTCTCGTTTCATTGCCCATGTTTTTCCCACCGATGAGGCCTTGGCAGCTGGGGTGCCCAGGCTGGCCGTGTGGCTCGCCTGTTGCTAACGGCAGACTACTATGTCATCGATTGCCCTGCGCAACTAGTCCACCTAGGCAAGCCTGAGTGTCGAGATCCAACTCCACGTCTGCAGCCTCGAGGGCCTGCGACGAAGCACTCCGCATGCTCGAAATCCCCCAAGCGATTTGGACCTCGCGTAGCATGCATCATCGTTAGCTTCGCCGCCCACACCGTCGAGTTTGTCTAGCCACATCCCAGCTCATTATCCCAGAATTTCTCTCGTTTCTTTGCCCACGTTTTTCCCACCGATGAGGCCTTGGCAGTTGGGGTACCTAGGCTGGCCAAGTGGCTCGCTCATTGCTAACGATCGACGATCGTGTTGTCGATCACACTGCACAACGAGTCCGCCTAGGCAAGCCTGAGCATCGAGATCCAACCCCACGTCTGTCACCTCGAGGGCCTGCGACAAAGCACTCCACATGCTTGAAATCCCCCAAGGATTTGGCCCTCACATAGCATGCATCATCGTTAGCTTCGTCGCCCACACCATCGAGCTTGTCTAGCCACATCGCAGCTTATTATCCCATAATTTCTCTCGTTTTGTTGCCCATGTTTTTCCCACCGATGAGGCCTTGGCAGTTGGGGTGCCCAGGCTGGCCGTGTGGCTCGCTCGTTGCTAACGTCCGACGACCGTGTCGTCGATTGCGCTGCGCAACGAGTCCGCTTATGCAAGCATGAGTGTCGAGATCCAACCCCACGTCTGCCGCCTCGAGGGCCTGCGACAAAGCACTCCGCATGCTCGAAATCCCCCCAACGATTTGGCCCTCGCGTAGCATGCATCATCGTTAGCTTCGCCGCCGACACCGTCGAGTTTGTCTAGCCACATCCCAGCTCATTATCCCAAAATTCTCTCGTTTCTTTGCCTACGTTTTTCCCACCAATGAGGCCTTGGCAGCAGGGGTGTCATGCCTTGCCCAGGCTGGCCGTGTGGCTGGCTCATTGGTAACGGTAGATGATCGTGTCGTCGATCGCGCTACGCAACGAGTTCGCCTAGGCAAACCTGAGCATCTGGATCCAACCCCACGTCCGTCGCCTCGAGGGCCTGCGATGAAGCATTCTGCATGCTCAAAATCCCCCCAACGATTTGGCCCTCACGTAGCATGCATCATCGTTAGCTACACCGCCCACACCATCGAGCTTGTCTAGCCACATCCCAGCTCATTATCCCATGATTATTCTCACTTCGTTGCCCACATTTTTCCCACCGATGAGGCCTTGGTAGCAGGGGTGCCCAGGCTGGCAAAGTGGCTCGCTTATTGCTAACGGCCGACGATCGTGTCGTCGATCGCTCTGCGCAACGAGTCTGCCTAGGCAAGCCTGGGCATCGAGATCCAACCCCACGTCTGCCGCCTTGAGGGCTTGCGACGAAGCACTCCGCGTGCTCGAAATCCCCCCAACGATTTGGCCCTCACGTAGCATGCATCATCGTTAGCTTCGCCGCCCACACCGTCAAGCTTGTGTGGCCACATTCCAGCTCATTATCCCATGATTATTCTCGCTTCGTTGCCCATGTTTTTCCCACCGATGAGGCCTTGGCAGCAGGGGTGCCCAGGCTGGCCAAGTGGCTCGCTCATTGCTAACGGCCGACGATCGTGTCGTCGATCACTCTGCGCAACGAGTCCGCCTAGGCAAGCCTGAGCATCGAGATCCAACCCCACGTCTGCCGCCTCGAGGGCCTCCGATGAAGCACTCCGCATGCTCGAAATCCTCCCAGCGATTTGGCCCTCGCGTAGCATGCATCATCGTTAGCTTTGCCGCGCACACCGTCGAGTTTGTCTAAACACATCCCAGCTCATTATCCGACAATTTCTCTCGTTTCTTTGCCCATGTTTTTCCCACCAATGAGACCTTGGCAGCAGGGGTGTCACGCCTTGCCCAGGCTGGCTGTGTGGCTTGCTTGTTGCTAACGGTCGACGATCGTGTCATCGATCGCGCTGTGCAACGAGTTCACCTAGGCAACCCTAAGCATCTCGATCCAACCCCACGTCCGCCGCCTCGACGGCCTGCAACGAAGCACTCTGCATGCTCGAAATTCCCCCAATAATTTGGCCCTCATGTAGCATGCATCATCGTTAGCATCACTGCCCACACCATCGAGCTTGTCTAGCCACATCCCAGCTCATTATCCCATGATTATTCTCGCTTCGTTGCCCATGTTTTTCCCACCGATGAGGCCTTGGCAGCAGGGGTGCCCAGGCTGGCCGTGTACCTCGCTCATTGCTAACGGTCGACGATCGTGTCGTCGATCGCACTGCACAACGAGTTCGGCTAGGCAACCCTGCGCGTCGGTTTCCAGCCCCGCATCCGTCACCTCGAGGGCCTGCGATGAAGCACTCCGCATGCTCAAAATCCTTCCAGCGATTTGGCCCTCGCATAGCATGAATCATCGTTAGCTTCGCCGCCTACACCGTCGAGTTTGTCTAGCCACATCCCAGCTCATTATCCCACAATTTCTTTCGTTTCGTTGCCCACGATTTTCCCACCGATGTGGCCTTGGCAGCAGGGGCGTCACGCCTTGCCCAGGCTGGCCGTGTGGCTCGCTCGTTACTAACGGTCGACGATTGTGTCACCGATCGCGTTGCGTAACGAGTCCGGCAAGGCAAGCCTGAGTGTTGGGATCCAACACCACGTCTGCTGCCTTGAGGGCCTGTGACGAAGCACTCCGCATGCTCGAAATCCCCCCAACGATTTGGCCCTCATCTAGCATGCATCATCGTTAGCTTCGCCGCCCACACCATCGAGCTTGTCTAGCAACATCCCAGCCCATTATCCCATGATTATTCTCACTTCGTTGTCCACGTTTTTCCCACCGATGAGGCCTTGGTAGTTGGGGTGCCCAGGCTGGCCAAGTGGCTCGCTCATTGCTCACGGTCGACGATCGTGTCGTCGATCGCGCTGCGCAACGAGTCCGCCTAGGTAAGCCTGAGCATCGAGATCTAACCCCACGTCTGCCGCCTCGAGGGCTTGGGACGAAGCACTCTGCATGCTCGAAATCCCCCCAGTGATTTGGCCCTCGCGTAGCATGCATCATCGTTAGCTTCGCCGCCCACACCGTCGAGTTTTTCTAGACACATCCCAACTCTTTATCCCACAATTTCTCTCGTTTCTTTGCCCACGTTTTTCCCACCAATGAGGTCTTGGCAGCAGGGGTGTCACGCCTTGCCCAGGCTGGCCGTGTGGCTCGCTCATTGCTAACGGTCGACGATCATGTCGTCGATCGCGCTGCGCAACGAGTCCGCCTAGGCAAGCCTGAGCATCAAGATCCAACCCCATGTCTGCAGCCTCGAGGGCCTGCGATGAAGCACTCCACATGCTTGAAATCCCCCAAGGATTTGGCTCTCACGTAGCATGCATCATCGTTAGCTTCGCCGCCCACACCATCGAGCTTGTCTAGCCACATTGCAGCTTATTATCCCACAATTTCTCTCGTTTCGTTGCCCATGTTTTTCCCACCGATGAGGCCTTGGCAGCTGGGGTGCCCAGGCTGGCCGTGTGGCTCGCTCGTTGCTAACATCTGACGACCGTGTCGTCGATTGCGTTACGCAACGAGTCCGCCTAGGCAAGCCTGAGTGTCGAGATCCAACCCAATGTCTGTCGCCTCAAGGGCCTGCGACGAAGCACTCCGCATGCTCGGAATCCCCCCAGCGATTAGGCCCTCGCGTAGCATGCATCATCGTTAGCTTCGCCGCCCACACCGTCGAGTTTGTCTAGCCACATCCCAGCTTATTATCCCACAATTTCTCTCGTTTCTTTGCCCACGTTTTTCCCACCAATGAGGCCTTGGCAGCAGGGGTGTCACGCCTTGCCCAGGCTGGCCGTGTGGCTTGCCCGTTGGTAACGGTCGATGATCGTGTCGTCGATCGCACTGCACAACGAGTTCGCCTAAGCAAGCCTGAGCATCTGGATCCAACCCCATGTCCGCCACCTCGTGGGCCTGCGACGAAGCACTCCGCATGTTCGAAATGCCCCTTACGATTTGGCCCTCACGTGGCATGCATCATCGTTAGCATCGCCGCCCACACCATCGAGCTTGTCTAGCCACATCCCAGCTCATGATCCCATGATTATTCTCGCTTTGTTGCCCATGTTTTTCCCACCGATAAGGCCTTGGCAGCAGGGGTGCCCAGGCTGGCCGTGTAGCCCGCTCATTGCTAACGGCCGACGATCGTGTCATTGATCGCGCTGCGCAACGAGTCTGGCTAGGCAACCCTGGGCGTCGGGATCCAGCCCCACATCCGCCGCCTCGAGGGCCTGCGACGAAGCACTCTGCATGCTCAAAATCCCCCCAGCGATTTGGCCCTCGCATAGCATGCATCATCGTTAGCTTCGCCACCCACACCGTCGAGTTTGTCTAGCCACATCCCAGATCATTATCCCACAATTTCTCTCGTTTCATTGCCCACGATTTTCCCACTGATGAGGCCTTGGCAGCAGGGGGGTCACGCCTTGCCCAGGCTGGCCGTGTGGCTCGCTCGTTGCTAACGATCGACAATCGTGTCGCCGATCGCGCTGCGCAACGAGTCCGCCAAGGCAAGCCTGAGCGTCGGGATCCAACACCACGTCTGCTGCCTCGAGGGCCTGCGACGAAGCACTCCGCAAGCTCGAAATCCCCCCAACGATTTGGCCCTCACGTAGCATGCATCATCGTTAGCTTCACCGCTGACACCATCGAGCTTGTCTAGCCACATCCCAGCTCATTATCCCATGATTATTCTCGCTTCGTTGCCCACATTTTTCCCACCGATGAGGCCTTGGCAGCTGGGGTGCCCAGGCTAGCCAAGTGGCTCACTCATTGCTAATGGTCGACGATCGTGTCGTCGATCGCGCTGCGCAACGAGTCCGCCTAGGCAAACCTGAGCATCGAGATCCAACCCCACACCATCGAGCTTGTCTAGCCACATCCCAGCTTATTTCCCACAATTTCTCTCGTTTTCGTTACCCATGTTTTCCCCACCGATGAGGCCTTGGCAGCTGGGGTGCCCAGGCTGGCCGTGTGGCTCACTCGTTGCTAACGGCCGACGATCGTGTCGTCGATTGCGCTGCGCAACGAGTCCGCCTAGGCAAGCCTGAGTGTCGAGATCCAACCCCATGTCTGCCGACTCGGGGCCCTGCGATGAAGCACTCCGCATGCTCGAAATCCCACCCAGCGATTTGGCCCTCGCGTAG